>JACEEZ010013978.1:50000-90675 GCA_016584305.1 Chionoecetes opilio
CTGTGCAAACTTCAGCATGTTGAAGCCAGGTATGCTAAGTTCCAACTTGATATGTGAAGTTAATTTGCATGTGGGTCTGGAACCGAATCCAAGTTGCTGGAAGCCTGGAAAAGGAAATATTGGTTAAGCTGAGTCCTTGACCCGAATGTGTGTCGCCCCATCGTCTCGTAACCCTAGTTTTGATTACCTTGGGACGTGTGAGACGTCTTCACCTGACACGGAGTGGTGAGGGGAAGGATTGAGGTAGGGAGAAGGAGGACGAGGGAAGGGAGCAGGGAGGGGCTGAGGGAAAAGCATCGGCTAAGGCAGCATTGATCTTGTTAAGGGGAGCGGCGGCCCCCACCACGCCCACCCACCTGGCCTGCCACGCTCTGGACCTGATGGGGTTGTGGTAATAGGAGGCGGGTATTATCATTAATATTGTTACCATTATCATTACTATTATCATCATAAGCGGTCTGATGGTGTAGTGGCAAGCACGCTCGGGTCCCAACCGAGGTCCGAGAGCACACGGGTTCGAATACCTAACCGGGTGGACACTATTTGTGCTTGTCCCTGTTCACTTAGCAAATAATAGGCACAGAATGTCGAGGAGTTGTGACCTCGAAATTTTGACAGGAGCTGAGGGTGGAAATCCTTCACTCCTGTAGGTGTGTGTGTGTGTGTGTGTGTGTGTGTTGGTGTGTGTATATCTGACGCGTTATGGTAGTTTTCACCATGAAACACAACGTGAGGGGAATTGATTCAACCACGAGATCCATGAAGGAGGACTTACTGAACGGATATCAATTCCAGTGACAAAAATTACATCAAGGTTGAATAAAAGAGTTTCCTAAATGTTTTATTCAACATTTTCTTTGTCCCTAGATGTTACCCTAATGAATTGAATTGTTGCTATTCATTTCATTGAATCGAGTAGTGAAATATACTGAACATAATAATGGGCTTAAAGTTTGTGGGATCTCAATATATATATATATATATATATATATATATATATATATATATATATATATATATATATATATATATATATATATATATATATATATATATATATATATATATATATATATATATATATATATATATATATATATATATATATATATATATATATATATATATATATATATATATATATATATATATATATATATATATATATATATTATATCTATATATTTTATCTCTCTCTCTCTCTCTCTCTCTCTTCTCTCTTCTCTCTCTTCTCTCTCTCTCTCTCTCTCTCTCTTCTCTCTCTCTCTCTCATCTTCTATCTTTCTATCTATCTATCTATCTATATTATCCTCTTCTTCTCTCTCTCTCTCTCTCTCTCTCTCTCTCTCTCTCTCTCTCTCTCTCTCTCTCTCTCTCTCTCTCTCTCTCTCTCTCTCTCTCTCTCTCTCTCTCTCTCTCTCTCTCTCTCTCTCATGGGTTTGAAAATATTTCAACAATGGAGTCTTATCGCTCCAAAACTCAATTAAAAATGTTAATATCACTACTATTACTAATAATATTATTATTACTACTAATTTCACTACTTATCATACCATTACTACTACTCTTTCTATAACCTCTACTTGTTACTACTACTACTACGACTACCGTCAGGTTTGATACTACCGTTTGCACTACTTCCACTGCTACTAATACTAATACTAATGCTATTATTACTGCTACTTCTACTACTACTCAATACTCGACAAATACTCACTACTATTATTACTAGTACTGCTATTACTATTATAACTGATAATAATAATATAAATTATGATATTGATAAAAATGATGTTAATCAAAGTAAGTAACAAACTACGTCACGTCTAACCAAGCCATTACTACTTCCTGGATGGTGTCATGTCATGTCATGTCATGCCAAAAAGGGATCCCCACACCGCTTCCACCACTCTAACAACAACAAACAAACACACACAAGCCTCATATATCATCGTGTGTTGCAATTCATAGTGATCAACCTTATGAATATTTCATACCCGTATATCCTTTGTGATCCGAAACAGCACAATTCTACACAGACACACAAACAAATACACACAAACACACACACACAAACACACATACACAAACACACATACACACACACACACACACACAAACACACATACACACACACACACACACACACACACACACACACACACACACACACACACACACACACAAAAACACACACACACACACACACAAAGGAGGTTAAAAGGCCCATCCGAGAAAATAATGTATACTTTCAACACAAAAATTGACACCGTAAACTTAAGGTGTGTACTGTGTGTCTGTGTGTGTGTCTGTGTGGTGTGTGTGTGTGTGTGTGTGTGTGTGTGTGTGTGTGTGTGTGTGTGTGTGTGTGTGTGTGTTTGTATCTGTATATAATGTGTATATGTTTGTCGTTAGGCGAGTCAATTGATGTCTCCTTAACCATGTTTGAATTTAGTGTTTACCTGTGGTTTTTGCAGGTAAGGGAGGTTTAGGCTACAAGATAATGGTGATGAAGGGTTGGGAAGTGGAAATGAAGATAATGTAAAGTAAAGTTAGGAAGGAAGGTACGACATGAAGGTGAGGACAGAGAGAGTAGTAGGAAGAAGAATGATCAGGAGAAGGGAAGTAGATACGGAAGAGAGGTAGGAAGGAGAAGAGAGAGAGAGACGAGAGAAGGAGAGAAGAGAGAAGAAGAGAGAGAGTGGAGAGAGAGAGAGAGAGAGAGAGAGAGAGAGAGAAGAGAGAGAGAGAGAGAGAGAGAGAGAGAGAGGGAGAGAGAGAGAGAGAGAGAGAGAGAGAGAGAGAGAGAGAGAAGAGAGAGAGAGAGAGAGAGAGAGAGAGAGAGAGAGAGAGAGAGAGAGAGGAGAGAGAGAGAAGAGGAAGAGAGAGAGAGAGAGAGAGAGAGAGAGAGCAAAGAAAGAGAGAGAGGAGATTGGATGAAGAGGAATAAGGACTAATATATGAAAGTACATATATATGTGAATATATACGTACTTATAATATATAGTAGGTATATACGTACATATATGAACATAACCCAACATTCACTTAATCAAGGCATAAATACCTTGAGAATCATTTATACAGAGGAGATATGGGGTGTTTGGGAGGGATGTGTATGTTGGTGTGATCGATATCTCCACAAGTAATTAAGAGGTAGGTGATGCACGCTGACAGAAGCCTTACAAGTACCTTCTCTTCTCCCTCCATTACAGGGCGATAAGGGGCAATAAGGACGACCACAATTACGTCGAAGGGAGTGACGACGAATCTGAAACAGGAGCAGCAGGAGGAGGAGGAGGGATCAGTGAAACAACTACAGCAACAATAGCAGCAGTAGCAGCAGGAGAAGGCAGAAGAGGTAATACAATTACTGAAGGAGGGAACTGGTGTGGCGGATCATCGTGGGAAAGTCTGCGGAGGGAAGGTCCTTGGGGCGCCACCGAGGAGTCTTTGGGTGGTGAAGGTGACGCAGTAGGTCCGTCTGGTGCGGGTAACAGCGGTGGATGGGTTTGGGTGCGGCGTGCGGGTCTTCTGGCGGCCTTAGGTACCCTGTGCAAGGAACATGCCATCACGTCCCTTGCTGTTTGTGCTGCCTGGGACGTCATAAGGCACAGAAAACACGTCAGAAGGTAAGTCTTTGGGTCTGTTTTTGTGTCTACTACTTATTTACCTCCCTCCCTTGTTTCTTTCCTTTACTCTTTACGCCTGTTAGTCATCATCTTATCTTTATATTTTGTCATGTGCATATTTCTTTTCTTTTCGTGGTAGCTCCTTTTCTACTCCAGCGTTCTTTGGTTCTCTCTCTTCTTCACATTATATTCTGGGTTTTTTTTCCATCATCCTCATTCTTCGCCTCCCAACTTCTCTTCCTTTAAGTTTACTCACTTTCTCATTTCTCTATGTCTCTTTTCCACTTCATCATTCTTTTCTTCATCCCTTCTTATTACAGTCCTCTTTATAATTTTATTCACTTTTCTTTGCTTTCTTTCCCTTCCTTTCTTCCTTCCTTCCTGCATAGCCCTTTGTCTTTTCACCCCCCTTCCCTTTCTCCCTTTTTTCTGTACTCATGACCTGGTGTTCATTTGTCACAAAGGCTGATAAACACACACACACACACACACACACACACACACACACACACACACACACACACACACACACAGACACAGACACAGACACAGACACAGACACAGACACACACACACACACACACACACACACACACACACACACACACACACACACACACACACACACACACACACACACACATTATATTATATCAATTTAGATATTTTATTGACCACACCAATACAAAACAAAATTACATACTACATATCCTATGGTCCAACAAAAGAATACATCATTATGATGAATAATTAAAATATAAACCTTCACTCACCCTAAAGATTCACGCATATATCCGTAATATTTTGTATATAGCTGTACACACGTCACCATCTGTTATTGTTCTTGAGCATAAATAATAGATACTTTTGATACTGTAAACGTTGCGAACATCACTAAATAAGGGACACTAAGCCATGACATGTTCTTCGGTCTGTATCTTGCCGTATGGACACAGCCTCTCATCCACCGGGAGACGGCCGCGTCCCCTCCTATTCCACCTGCCTGCCTCTATAGCTAAAGAGTGAGCTGACGCACGGAAGCGTGTAAATTTGTGTAGAATTTGCAGTGGTTTCATGAACAACCGATTTTCAAAGATGAGAGTTTTCAAGTACGCAATGTTTTGCCAATAGTTTCATCAAGTGCAAAAAAAAAAAAATGATAAACTACATTTTTATTAAGAACTGTTTCAGTTATTGTATTGGAGTGTAATTCTGATATGCACCGAAGAAGCACGGAATTTACGGTAATTGATTTATGATTCAGACTCAAAGTGTAGAAGAAGTGACAGCACTAGAGACATCTGGTGGCGTTAGCTTTGCATGTTCCTCATTCATTGATGTTATACTTTCCAATATACAAAGATCGCACTGTTAGGTTGGGATTCATCACATTTAAGTAGGTTCTTTTTCTTGATGATGCAGAATGCATGAAGATATTTTTAAGTGTATCCATTGCTTCTGCACATTCATCAATATTATTGTTTATAAGACCTTACACATAAGCCTTGGTATTATATCGCGTAGCCAGTACGATTCGCAAAGCAAAGACTAAAGGGTCTTCATAATCCATCCTAGATCGCTCCGCGTCTATATTCGCTAAAAAATTTATTTGTCTACTTTTAACAAGAGTTTTTATAGGCAGACACCTTGACTCGATGTAACAAGATCATTGCAAGTCGTACCTCGGACTCCCAGCATCTGTTTAAGGGACCAGTTATATAGTTTAACTATTTGTTTCAAATCTGCATTCAGCCACAACTCACATCCATACAAGACAGCAGATAATACCACAGCATCAAACACTCTTTTCTTTATAATGAAGGGGACGTCGTTATTTTTATGCAAAAATGAAAGCAAACTTATTAAGGTGAGCCATCTTATCCTGAGCGTGAGCCTGACCGCCGACGACGCAGAGCCGTCTGCCGTGAAGGGTGAGCCGAGGTAAGTGTAGCGTTGACAGTGATTCACAACCAGTCCATCTACAATCATAGGAAGCCTGTCAGCATCCGAACCACAGATAACCATGAAATTAGTCTTAGTCTTATTCACTTTCATGCCATAATTCTTACAAAACTGACATAGCAATGACAACTTCCTTATCATGTTTGCCCTACTCGTCGATAACAATACCGTATCGTCCATAAGACCAACGAGTGTAACCATGACAAAAAAAACATCTGAATCATAATTTTCCTTTACGATATTAATTAGATCATTAACTTAGATGATAAACAGTAAATATGATGTAGGAGAACCTTGCCTTACTCCTATAGTTGTGGAAATCAATGCTGTTCCTAATATGTTGTTAGTAACATTATACATGGCAACTATTGCCCCCAACATTAGTGCCCCGCAACCTAACCTCTTCAAAACAGTGAAAAGCACGCTTCTGGGTACAAGGTCATACGCCTGCGAGAAGTCTACAAATGTTAAATAGAGTATTCTTTACTTTTTCTTAGCTAGGTCTGTTAGTAGACGTAAGGTGACTCTGGCTGTTACCAAGAGTCATGATGAAGGTCGAGCGACGAACGACGAACGACTGAGGAAGGGTACCATAAAAGGGATATTTTTCGGAACGAAGAGTAGCGACGACGGTCGAAGGTCGGCACAAAGACACGGGCATCCCCGTATCTTCGTGCCGACCTTCGTCGCTGCTCTTCGTTCCGAAAAAAATATTCCTTTTATGGTACCCTTCCTCGGTCGTTCGTCGTTCGTCGCTCATCTTTCATCGTGACTCTTGGTACGGGCCAATATGTTATACGCAGCCACCATCCTACTGCGCCTGTTCTCGGAAAGGCTTGAACCACTGTTTCAGTCTTGCGCACAATATCAAATCATAGAGCTTTGCGATCAATTTCTTGATACTTATTCCCCTGTAAGTTCTTGGGTCTCTACGATTTTATATCTTAAAAATCGTCGCCAATTTAGCATTAGTCCACGGAACTGGATAAGAGGCAGAACTAAATACCATGTTAAATAAGCCTGTGACTAAGAATATCCATTGTGCTGGGAGGCTTCGAAATATACCAGGAGGAACCTCGTCAGGGCCACAGGATTTATTCAGCTTCATATTCTTAATCTGGGTGTTCACTTCATCATGAGATATGGGGTCGTCCAGGATAGGTATACTAACATTCGTGGAGAGATCAAATGACCTATGCAGAGAGTCATCAACATGTGAACTATTAGCATAACACTCCTGAAATTCCTGGTCAGATGGAGACATGTCATCACGTACACTATCTTGCATCATTCCTTTCCAATGTATCGCCTTCCAGACTCGTGAGAAATCTTTTTCCTGCAGGAGCCTTTCCCATCAGCCAACTCCAATATCCCCCTATACAGACTCACTCCTCATTCTGGCATTATCCGTACATAAACGAGCACATGTATGCAATGTCTGAGACACATCATGAGCAAATACATCACATCAACATCAGCATTACCATCTGGTGGTGTGTTATTAGATATAACATCAGCAAATGCATCAATGTCCAAATTTACAAAAATAACAGATCTACATGTATTAATCATGGCAGCTCGAGGCAACTGACCCTGGAGTGAGGCATAACCGCTTAGGTGACTAGCACGAGCAAGCAAAGAATCAAGGGTATGGTTTGGTAACATCACATCTAAAGATATCGGAGCGTGATCTGATGATAGCCAGTCTGTTTGATACACATCAATAGCTGGTGCGATACAATGGCGGCATCCAATTCAGACAGCCACTGCTCTCCTTTCTTGAATGTTTTCTTATAGGAAAATACTTAAACCTTGTTTGTAAATTATTAAGCACAAACAATGCATTGCCCAAACATAAAGATAACAGGACGTGCGCGTTGTCATTCGGCGTCGGCACGTCATCAGGAATGTGGGGATACGTGTAGGAATCACTATTAGGCATTTCGCTAGACAACGGCAGGTCTCGCACACCCCTACCAAACCTAGCATTAAAGTCACCAACAACACAAAATATATTATCACATGTTTTATCAGCAATCTTTTCTTGGATTGCGGAAAATGACTGAAATGCAAAGTACGGACAGTCACTTGGCTGAATATAACAAAAGCCAAATATTACTTCTGGCGCACATCGCAATTGCATCCATACCTGGTCTACAATACTCCTTGCATCTACATTGAATACCTCCTTCGATAAGTAGTCTTTCACCATCACAACTGTCCCACCACGATGAGCATTTTCTTTACACGAACTCTTATATGCGACATATCCCAGGAGACAAGTGTGAATCGGAGTTTTCACTTCATTAACAGACACAATGTCAAACCAGAGAAGGAAAGTCATCACATCCTCTTTTTCTACCTTAGTTCTAGCGCCGTTTATGTTCCAAGAAAGTATCTTCACTGCCCTACTTGAATGGTGTGGTCTACCTAAAAACCCTGCAAGTTCCACTGATCAATAACAACAGCATCTCTGTACAACTTTTTCTATCTTGCGTTAAGGTAAACTTGACATCTAACGTTCTCTGGCCGTTCCTTTTCTCTCTTCTCTGCCTCCCACAGTCGCTTCCATTCTCCTCTGACACTTGGGTGAATGTCTTTCTTGATGTAAATCTTGTTGTACCTTTCACCCACTGTCTTTAGGTTTTTTTGCCTTTCCTAGAATCTTGTCCCGTACATCCCTGGTCTGCACGCTGATGAGGACGGGCCGCCGTCGTGTGCCGCGCTGCCCTGCCTCATCGCTGATTTTCCCAAGTCGACGAATAGCCAGGAAATTGCTCTCGATACCTGCCGCCCTCCACACTTTGTTGATTTTGTCCGGATCAGTTGTCGCACCGTCCAGACTCTCGCTGTCTTCTGGAACGCCCAACACGACTACGTTACATTCACGCTCTTTCCGATCTATATATTCGAGGTAGCGCTGCTGCCGGGCGATCACTTCCCCATGCTTATCCATTTGCTTTTGTAATTCGCCAACCTTCGATCTCATATCGGCGTGTTGGGATGCTAGTGCAGTCTTCATCGTAGTTACCTCTTCTGTTAGATCGGTCAGCGTCTGTATAACTGTCTGTAGTGACCCGCCGTCAGTATCAGTAGACGACAAGATACTCTCCATCAGCTCGTCTTTCTTCAAACTATTTTGCTGACGTCCTGACACACATTCCCAACTAATCCGATTCCTCTTCATCCTTATTCAGATTGCTGTCTCGGCCTCACCTGACGAAGAGATTGACGCCTCTCCTTCGTCGCCTCTGCTGGTTGGCTGGAATGGTGAGAGAGAGAGAGAGAGAGAGAGAGAGAGAGAGAGAGAGAGAGAGAGAGAGAGAGAGAGAGAGAGAGAGAGAGAGAGAGAGAGAGAGAGAGAGAGAGAGAGAGAAGAATGTTCAATAATATTATAAAAGACAAAAATTGTACAAGTGTATATACGTTCTGCGTGAAATAATAAAGTCAAGAGAGATCAAGGAAGGGTGCAAGAAAGGTAAGAAGATTACATGTGGGTGATGTGGTGTGCCGTGATTTGTGTGTGTGTGTGTGTGTGTGTGTGTGTGTGTGTGTGTGTGTGTGTGTGTTTGTAGGTGCAAACCGTTTTACTCCTCCTACGAGCTTTGGTAAGTCTAAAACAAAGAGGGAGAAAGCGACCGATCCTTCTCCCCTCCTCCTCTCCTATTCCTCCTCTTCTCCTCTTTCCCCATCTCGCTCTTCTCTACCTTTTTTTTTTTTTTTTTTTTTTTTATTATATAAATATATGCCTACAGCGCCTGTAGGCAGTGAACTCCAGAGCTCGGATGGTATACCCTAGGGGTCTAGAGGGTCACTTGAGGGCTGTGATAGTTGGCCTTCGCCCGTGGTGGCGCAGTCAGGATTTGTGTATAGTGTGTATAGTGACGCCTATAATTAGAGGCTCATGCTGCCCCCATGTGTCCTCCGATGCATTCGCAATCGAAGGTAGAGTTAATGGACAGGGTATGTGTGTGTTCTTAGGCCACACGACGATGCAGAAATATTTTAAGTGGATCTATGGGACTCACTCGGGATCGAACTCGGGTCTTCGAGAACACCACTAGGTGACGCTAACCACTCTGCTACCGCCTTCCCAAACCTCCTGTACCTGTTGATAGGAGGAAGAAGAATGGGAGAGAAAATGAGATAAGAGTGTGAATTAAGGAGGGACTAGGAGTTGAAGGAGAGAGTGATGTTACGACCCTAGTTACACCCCCTCTCTATGTAACACTCCCTTTCCACGAAATCCTCGTCTCTCAATGAATCACCCTCTCGCCACTCGAAGCTAAGCTTCGAGCCTTAAAAACTACGCGACTCGTAGCTTCAAGTTAGCTTTCCGAAGATCCAGGGGATCACAAGCGAGCACACGTAGTTATCTGATTCCCAAGGGAACAAGAGAGCACACCCAACTCTCATCAGAAACAACCTGCCTGCCTCTACACTCACAGTACCTACAGACTTCTGGGAGTTTTTGAACACCGCTACGTATTTATTCATTTCTCATATATGTTTCTCCCCTTAATCTAAATGTATTGTTAGGACTATTATTATTATTATCATATTTATTATTATATGTAGTTTGTTACTGCCATTATTATAGATTTGTCGTATACAACTGTGGGCTTTATGTTTATGTTTTGTTTGTAAATAATAACTTATATAATACAGGGCTTCTAAGTTTTTTTTTTTTTAAAGAATCTTAACAATTGGCGACCGTGACAGGATCCACAGTTGTGCCCAGTTATTTTTTTAATTACGAAACTTAAGTCAGTAGGGAGCGTAGTTTGCACTGCTTAGTACATTGGCAGATGTCTTTTTGCAAACTATCGTGTTAGGGTCATCACGGATCATTATTTAAGCCGTGCTTAACACAAGTACAATAGTTCGTGCTAGTTACGGCAGGAAATTGGCATCTCGGGCTATTGCGCTGCTTTAGGACGCATTCGTGTAAACTTTGCTTCATCCTCGTTAACACTCGTTAACAATCACAGTGCGTGCGCACGCTCAAGTGATAGAAACTAGATGTAATTAGTGTTACTTTCACTCTTCAATCGGCAAAGTCACAAGCATAAGAGTACCTTGGTCGCGCTAGTAATTATATTCCAGTATATTTTCTAGTGTATTCTGCCTAAACGAATCACTCCGTCCTACCGAGGCTTCAATCTTATCCAATGCTCTACGCTGCGCTCAATTATCACTAACCATGCCGAATCAAACTATCTTTGATCTTCGGAGCTTCGTAGAGAATCCATCATATCAAGTTCTTAAAAACATCAGAAAGGCAGATTGGCAGATGATAGCGGATCATTAAGAAATACACATAACTGGTAATATGAGGAAGGAAGTGATGAAGAATGTAGTAGTAGAAGCATTGGTTCATAGGGAAATGTTGCCAAGTGAGGCAATAGAATCACTGACTCCCATAGGTCTACCTGTAATTTCACAAATTGCAACAAATTATCTGTCAGCTCAACTTGACATATATATAGACAAAAATAGACATATATATATATATATATAATATATATATATATATATATATATATATATATATATATATATATATATATATATATTAAGGTAGATAGGAACTAGACACATGGCATGTTGAACTATTAGTCATTATCACCAGGAGTCCCAGGACCCTGCAGGCCCTGGATGGAGAATTCCTCCCTCGTAATGAGGTCACACGTTGGTGTTAATGGGGGGGTCAACTTCCGCTCCTTGAGTCCCTGCTCCCTGAGCTGGGGTGAAGTCAAGATAATTGTACAGATAGATATACATGAAGATAGACAGTATGGATGGTAAACTACCATCCATACTGCTGGGTACGAAAATGGTTCGATATAAGTACGGAAATAAAAATTTAACTTTCGTACCGTACCGAACTTGAAGAAATATATCGAACCGTAATATCGAACCGTACTTTTAGCCCTTAAATTACCGTACCGTACCGTAATTTCGTACCGTACCGTAACGAACTACATGCCCTGCAGTGGTAAGGCAACACCCAAGGCACAGACGCGTAGCAAGCCATACACTGCATCGTGTGAGTCGAGTAGACCCAGTTTGTGTATAGGGGTCATTGGTGCCCGAGTGATAGGTAGTTTAGGAACACTGCCTTCTGAGGGATCACTAATACATTAATTAGGTTACTAGATGGAAAATAAACCCGTTTATTTTGGAGTGAATGTGTTTTATATCCTTCGTGGTAGTTTTTTTGGCAGTCGCTTCCTGTTACTTGCTTGCCGGGAGTGGTTTACTTATAAATGTGAAGGTATTGATGATTTATTGTATTTTCAAGCAATATTATATACATCTTTTCATTCATTTTTTACAGAAATATTTATGCAGCGTATTTTAAATATACTACCCCTGACACAACAAATTGTCAAACTCTATATTTATTGAATCTTATTCAAATATGGTTTATAATTGGCTTTTTTTCATCTCCCTCAGGGCGTCGCTATCTTGATATTCCGGTTGTGGATGCTGCGGGGCTCCTCTCCCGCCTTTAGCGACCAGGACAACCCTGCTTCCTTCTCCCCCTCCCTGCTGACGAGGTGGGTTACGGCCTCCCCTGCTGCCTGACCCTGACCTCCCTCCTCCCCACTCCTCTCCAGATATATTTCTGCTGTACCCTCATGACGAGGGAGAGAGAGAGAGAAAAAAAAAAATCACTTTATTGAAATCTTATTTATCTCTTTTTATCTCCCTGTCATTGTACTTCCTCTTTCTTCCTCACCCTCCTCTCTCTCTTCCCTACTAAATCCATCATTTCATTATCTTCGCCTGAGTATTGATTGCTTCTGATTATTCTGAAGTTTTACATCAAAGACACACGTACACTATCTTCATCGTCATCATTAACACTCACGTGCTTTTTTTCCGTAGTAGTTTTCCGTCTTCTTGTTTGCCCATATCCACTCCTAGTCTATCTGTTTTCGTCCCGATTAATAGTCTTTGGTGCTCCTACACACTTTGTCCTTTACCTTGACGTGTCCCGCCCGGTGCATGCAATTCCTTGTCTTTATTATCACTTGCTTGTTTTTTGCCTTTCAATCAGTCATGGATTATGCCTAAATGGAGACAGAGACAAGAGACACAAGAGACACAAATGACAAAGAGACACAAGTGACAAAGAGACACAAGAGACACAAGAGACACAAGAGACAGAGACAGCTAATACCTTTCCCCAGAGAGTTATTTGAAAGGATATGGATAGAGCAAGTCAGTGTCAATTTTCAAGTTGATATGATGCTTCTGATTTGAGCTGTATGAGGAAGGATCATGTAGACTCTTCTAAAAAAGAATTCATCATCACTGCCGGCAGTTATTGAGGGTTTTATTAACTCATGCATTAAAGAGAGAGAGAGAGAGAGAGAGAGAGAGAGAGAGAGAGAGAGAGAGAGAGAGAGAGAGAGAGAGAGAGAGAGAGAGAGAGGAGGTGGGTAAGTGGATTGCACTATGAAATAGGGAAAAGTTATGTTATGGATCCAGACTTATACAGGACATAATATTACGATGAAGAGGTTTTAGGCGGAAAAAAAACATGTTAAATCGAGAAGCGTTATTGATTGGGTCGAATAACTTTTCCTCTCATCCTTCGTAATGCTGGTGTCCACGTGGTATAATACTTCATAAGCGATACTTCACCAGATACAATGCAATTTCACCGTTGAAGGTCAGCATATTATTGCGACGTAAATGCATTAGAGGCCGTTTAGAATGTCTAGACTTGCAGAGGTTGAGGAGCAAGAGTCAAGTGTGTGATGCATGTCGCACGTCACAGCGATTGAGTGCAAGTCGGGTATACCTACTTGCTTTGCTACATAGGAATGGCGTGAAAGGTTTGCTACAACTCTTAGGATATTTGGTATACATTATATTTTTATAGGTACCGTTATGACAAGCTGCCTACCGTAACAGCTGTTTCATGTTATCTCGTTGTGGGGCTAGATACACATAAATCTCAGCTAAGACGATTTGTACAATGTAAATACTAGATTAGTGTAGATGTTGCTAATCCTCGTCAATTATCTTCAATTTCACGTGAAGTAGTCTTGATTAATATCCCTCTTGCAAACTCTTTCCTCTTCCATAAAAAAGGATGACGAATTTGGTGTTCTTCGGACCTTCACTTACCTATCCTGAAGTTTACTTATTATTGGATAGATATATGAATGGATGTCGGAGTGAAAGTATTTATGGGTTGATGGTGGATGGGGTTACGTGGGTGGAGGTTAGGTAGAATCACTGTCAATATTGTTATACTTATCATTCTCATCATAGTATTTTTCTCAATCACATCCCATCCCCTTTCATGCCCCCATTCCATTAATATCCTCATTCCTTTCCATCACAAGTTACCCACTACTATCTTCCTGCTTCATTCCCCCATCACTCTTCCTTTCAATTTTTCCCATCATTTCCATACCTAAGCATTACTCTCTCTCTCATCACTGCTTACTCAAGAATCCTCAAAGTAAAGTTTGCACCATTGGGTTAAGTCATTCAAAAAGTTTCCAGCTAACGCGAACCTAGAGAAACTTTTCTGCTGTTGTTGTTTTTTCTTCTTCTTTTCCTCGTTTTTTCTTCTATTTGTGTAGATCCCCCGCCCTCTCTCTCTCTCTCTCTTTCTCTCTTCCCTTTTTTCTCTTCCTGCCCTTCCACCCACCCTTGGACACCCACTCCCCTTCCCTCTGCCTACACTGCCACTCGGGTGTTGAGTTTCACGATGAGTAACAGTCCTTTTTTACTGACTTTCCTTTGTTTCTTCCATTTCTTTAAGTTTATTTACTTATTATTTTCGCGTTACTTTCATGTCCTTGTAGTTTATTGTGTGTGTCTGTATGTGTGTGTGTGGTGGGGAGAGGGGTGTTGTGCGTGTCTGTTTAACTTTATCGTATCTATAGTTTAACTTTATTTCTTGTTGACAATTATAGTTTTTTTTTTCTTCCTTTATTTCTTATCTGGTATAATAGGTTTGAATCCTTTTCGCTCTTATATTACGTCTTCGACCCATTTTTCTTTCTTTTTCCTTTTTCTCTTATACATCACATCATCATCTTTATCCTCCTTGAATTCTTCCTATTCTTTTAATTATTCCACATCCTTTTTATATTTATTTCTTATTCTCCTCTTCTTCTTTTTCTTTTTTATCTCATTATTTTAGTATTATCATTATTAGTATTATCATCATCAATATTATTATAATTATTATTATCATCATTTATTTATATTATTATTATTAATATGATGATATTTATTATTGTTATTTTATGTTATGTTATTATTGTTATCATTATTATCAATATAATATATATGATATTGTTATTTTTATTGCTATTATTATTATAATGTTATTATTATAATTTTATTATTATTATTTTCATTAGTATTATTTGTATCATTACTGTGTAGACACACTGATAGTTGTAAAAACAGGTGATGAAGGAGACACGGGCTTGGAAGTGAGTACTATATTCCTGACTAGTTTCACCTATACTGGCCTTCTTCAGAAGAATACAGAGGAATAATGTATTCCTCTGAAGAAGCCCAGTAGAGGCAAAACTAGTCAGGAATAAAATACTCACTTCCCAGCCCGTGTCTCCTTCATCACCTGTTGTTATTATTATTATTATTATTATTATTATTATTATTATTATTATTATTATTATTATTATTATAATAATTATTATTCCTCTTTTTTTTTTATTTACTTTTCCATTATCATTTTACTTGTTGCTTAATCATCATTAATGTAATCATATTGTTCATCCCATATATAATTGATTGAAGAATGACTGAAAGTGAATGATTAATTACCAAATAAATAAACAACAGATGCACTTG
Source organism: Chionoecetes opilio (assembly GCA_016584305.1). Classification (NCBI taxonomy): domain Eukaryota; kingdom Metazoa; phylum Arthropoda; class Malacostraca; order Decapoda; family Majidae; genus Chionoecetes; species Chionoecetes opilio. The sequence goes on from JACEEZ010013978.1 coordinate 65,450, forward strand.
ACTAGTGTGGGAAAACGCAGGATGGAACATTGGTATTTAGTGTCTCGCATCTTCTGTCAACAATTACAATATATATAAAATATATTTTCATAAAAGATATACCTCGCTATGTTGTGCTACCGCCGGTAAGGTAAAGTTATTGCGTCATACCTGTATCAATAACAACAAATACGTTGTGAAGTGAAATATTTTTTATCCACAACAAATTACATTCACAGGCGCTGATATTAATAATGTACGTGTTGATGTATGTGTGATAGAAGAGTGAATCATCCATTCCCTTATCTTACCTACTCCTTCTGAGGACTCAATATTCTTAAGTATTTGACAAGCCCTTTTATTTATTACCTCTGTTTATCTCGTTGGCTGGAGTTTTTCCTCATAATGTCAAGGATTAAAAACAATGAGGAAAGTTGTGTCCTTGTAGAAAAAAGTACAATCTCACTGTCTCTCAAGCCGCCCACGACAACTCACCAGTGGATACGATAATCGAAAAAAGTATAAGGGCGCATCTCAGATACCAGTTTTATCTATGCATCTCTAATTTCATTTTGTTCATAACCGATTCATTAGATATAAGCACGATATGTTTTTTTCCCGTTGATACACTACTCTGTAGTGTAGTGTACTCTGTAGTGTAGTGGTTAGCACGTTCGGCTCACACCCGAGAAGTCCCGGGTTCGATCCCCGGACGGAGCGAAGATAGATGGGCGGTCTTTCTTAAAACCCGAGCCCATGTCCACCCAGCAGTGAATGGGTCCCGGGTGTTAGCTGGGGGTTTGTGACCCACCTCCCGGGGTGGTGGCCTCGGCCAACACTAAGCTGCAGCTGTAGATCACTACGGCTCTTAGGAATTATCCTCTAAACAAACAAACAAACCATATTTAGGGGTTTCGGTGAAACTTTTGCTGTTGCCCTTGACATATCAAAAGCTTTTGATAGAGTCTGGCACAAATCTTTAATTTCCAAACTACCCTCATTCGGTTTCTATCCTTCTCTCTGTACCTTCATCTTAAGTTTCCTTTCAAACCGTTCTATTGCAGCTATTGTAGACGAACATTGTTCTTCTCCCAAATCTATCAATAGTGGTGTTCCCCAGGGTTCTGTCCTATCACCCACTCTCTTTCTATTATTCATTAATGATCTTCTAAGTCTAACTCAAAGCCCTATCCACTCCTACGCTGATGATTCTACCCTGCATTTTTCAACGTCGTTTATTAGACGTCCAACTCAACAGGAACTAAGTGATTCACGGAGAGATGCCACCGAGCGCCTAACTTCTGATCTTTCTATAATTTCTGATTGGGGAATAGCAAACCTTGTTTTGTTTAATGCCTCAAAAACCCAATTTCTTCACCTATCTACTCGACAAAACCTACCAGATAACTATCCCCTCTTCTTCAATGACACTCAACTGTCTCCTTCTTCTACAATGAACATTCTAGGACTATCCTTTACTAAAAATCTGAACTGGAAATCTCACATCTCATCTCTTGCTAAAACAGCTTCTAAGAAGTTAGGTGTCCTGTGGCGTCTGCGTCCTTTTTTTTTCCCTCCCAATTGCTTGCTCTCTACAGGGGCCTTGTCCGCCCATGTATGAAGTATGTCTCACATGTTTGGGTAGGATCCACTCATACAGCTCTCCTAAACAGGGTTGAGTCAAAAGCTTTTCGTCGCATCAACTCCTCTCCTCTGACTGACTGTCTTCAATCTTTAAATCACCGCCGCAATGTTGCTTCTCTTGCTCTCTTCTACCGTTATTTTCATGCTCACTGCTCTTCTGAACTTGCTAACTGCATGCCTCATCCCCTCCCGCGGCCTCGCTGCACAAGACTTTCTACTCATTCTCATCCCTATTCTGTCCATCTTCCTAATGCAAGAGTTAATCAGTATCTTTACTCTTTCATCCCTTTCACTGGTAAATTCTGGAACTCTCTTCCTGTTTCTATTTTTCCACTTTCCTATCACTTAAATCTTTTCAAAAGATGAGTAACAAGACACCTCCCGAACTAAATTTGCTCACCCCTCTTATTTATTTTATTCTCTTACTGTCTTACTTAGAGGGACTGGCAACTAAGCGGGCTTTGTGTTACTCATTTTTGTTGTGCCCTTGGCCAGTTCTTTGTAATGTAAAAAAAAAAAAAAAAAAAATATTATTTTCCGGCTGCCCTGTAATAATGCCGCAGCCTCTGTTGGTATAAGCAAATGGTGTGTTATCAGTGATGTTTGCTGAAGGGCCGAACTGCCTCGCCTTTCTTTTCCTTCCATAAAACTACAATGGAAGATGTGGACAAGGAAAGAAAACGTGAATTGTGATCAAAGCTTTCGGCGGCGTCGGTCTTCTCAGCGAGCCATCACACAGTCCCGCCACCGCCTGCCCCGCGGCTCATGGCTGCTACACAACACACCGTCCCTCCTATACAGTCCGGAAGAGTGGTGGGCAGCGTGCAGCGTGACGTCATGTGTTGATGTCTGCTCCCGGGTGACGTTGGTAGCCATGCAAGAAAAAAAATCAATTAATCAGAACAGTAATCAGTAAATCTTGATATATACATTAACAAATAAATTAAAAACACACACACACACGCACGCACACGCAAGCACGATGTAGCCGTGTGGTGCTATTTGTTCCTCCTAAAACACATTACAGCCCAGAACATACTCGTATATATTTCGGTAAATAATGAGACGCCGCTAGGCCAACCAACATCCAGCAGGCAAATACCGCAGCTTGGCCCAATCAGCTTCATCATGGGTTGCGGGCCAATGAGGGGCGCTGGAAATTCTCCCTGAAGCTGTAATATCATTATTTCCTTCGTCTTCCCCTTCAACACCCTCTTGCTCCAGCTCTGTTGTATTTGTTGCTCTTGAGACTCTTATCTCTCTCCTCCGTCTCCTCCTCCTGAAATACACCATGAGGTTGATAGCCCAAATTGCATTGAGCTCGTGGCTGAGGCGTGCCTGTGAGATTGCGAATATTTCATGAATTAAACTTTGAAAATTAGAATCGATTGCAGCATACAGGCATAAAGAACAGGTAGGAATCAGAAACCCAGTATGCAGCAGTAGATATTTTTCTTATGTTTGGGGAGGCGGAGCAAGGGCGGGGGGATTGTATTTATGGTGTTATGTAGGGTATGGTATATGAAAGCAACGTTCAAATCGACGCGTTCCAGTAATGGCATCAAACTTTAGAATTAGGAAGATTACCCTTAAATGTATGTTAGAAATGTACTTGACGGGATATCTTACTGCTGTTGCCTCCTATTAAAAATGTAAAATGTCGGTGATATATTCTTGGCGTCAGCAGCAAAAAAAAAAAAAAAAATAGTTTTCTTTTGGGTACGATATTATTTTTTTTTTTGGGGGGGGGGGGTGTTTGGATGTGTATACGTAAAAATGTATTCTGCAAACTTATCATTCTAAGGTGCCAAAAAGAGTATTTAGTATGTGTTCTTGTTTTCCTTCATTTCCTTAATCCATTGCAACACACGTAATTGTAACATCTCTGCAAACAAAGGAATGTCATGGATGGAAGAGTGACACGTGTATGCTTTTCAGTAATGCAATGACTTACTTTTGCTGCTGTGACGTGCTAGCCCTTGAGGATATGGGAAGTCACACCTGGGATGACCGTGTGTTGAAGTGATGTCACATGAACGCAGCATCGAATCATATGTGAAATAGCGTTGCAATGAAGTGTTCTGGAGTACATTTACTTCCTGCTGTAAGTTGGTGTGGGTAGTGACGTGGCATATGAATACAGTACCTCAAAAAAATGGTTATAATGGACGAGAACTTCGCGGTCGCTACCGACCTTACCACCCACGTTTTCTGTATATGTTTTTGTCAGTATACTGTGCAATACTAATCTACTTCTGCGTATCGTTCCAAACTTATATACAGATTGATTATTGTATAGTTATATATTAGCGCACACGACACACCCTCCTAATCCGACGACTAATTATATATTTCAACACTGACGATAGTGACTAACTCTGTGTTCAACTGTGTTTGAAGTGACTCAAGATCACGGAAAGGATAGCCAATGACATGCTCGAATTCATAACTAATGACAGGCTCGAATTTTTTTTTTCAACCAACAGTCATGGAAGATAGGTTAGCCAACCAGAGAAATTTCGGGAGCAAATCAAAGTTTCAATTAAGACAACGGATCTCTCTACTGTAAGTCTTTGATATGAATCCGTTTGTGGCGAGAAATGGATTGTGTAGGATGTGGGTAGGAGTGTGGGTGTTCAGAGGCATAGACAGGCCCACCGGCGGGGAGACAAAGCGGCGCTACATTCTCCCTGCTTCCCACAACCTCAGTAGGTAAGAGGGTTAAGGTTAAGGTTAAGGTTAGGCTAGGTTTAATAAAAGCTTTAAGGATAGATTACTATCCATTTCAGACCCCATGAGGCATCGTTTTTCACAAATATCTTCTAAACAAACAGTCGGATCAATATGACAGTCTGGCACAGCTTGTTTGAGACAATCCCCTAATTTATGACAGTACAGTAGAGTCCATCGCCAAGTGTATTTAATGAGGGTTTACTCATGGCTTTGACGGCGAAGCTGGCAAGAGCCGAGTAGACATTCGGACATGGGAAGTTTGAGGTGACGTACTTGTGACGTGTATCAAGCCACGCCCTCATTCTCCCCTCCCGGCTTCCCCTCCCTCCCTCCTTGTCTTTCTCCCCCACGTACCCCCACCTTCCCCCTCACTCTCCCATTTATCTCCTCTCTCTCTCTCTCTCTCTCTCTCTCTCTCTCTCTCTCTCTCTCTCTCTCTCTCTCTCTCTCTCTCTCTCTCTCTCTCTCTCTCGCGTCCACTTGCGTTGTACATGAGATATGACGCCATGCACATGTTAGTTGTCTATAATGGCAGATAATCCGAAAGTATATGCTAAGTATTGTAGGTAGTTGGAGATATGCACATGACAGTGATACCTGTTCCAGCGTAATTGGCTGCTGCTTAAGTGCTGTATGAGGTTTGTTGGGTAATTATACAACCTTTGGAAGTTGTATATGACCCTCTTTCCCAGAAGGGCACGTTGTGCGTATGATGGGATGAGGTAGCTGTGGTTTGATCATTTATAGGACATCGGGTTGGAGTCGGAAAGGAATAAGGGTGGAAATGGAGCGGGGATTCAGGAGTAGAGTAAGAACGTAAAAAAAATGTCAAATAAGAAGTAGATTAATTCTGACGTTAGGAGGAGTGTCATACAAGTAGCGTTTTTGTACACATGTGTTAAACATTCATTGCAGACAAAGATAGACAACGGGTATATGTTGGGTGGATTAATAATGCATATAACTGACCAAATATTGTATTCTAATCATTATCACTATCGAGAAACACCTCATCCCCGTCATCGCTGTTAACGCTCCTATCATAATTAATGTATTTATGTATTTCTTATTTGACATTTGTTTTACTTTCTTACTCTGCTCTTGAATCTCCGCTCCATTTCCACCCTTATTCCTTTCCGACTCCAACCCGATATCCTATATATGATCAAGCCACAGCTACCTCATCCCATCATACGCACAACGTGCCCTTCTGGGAAAGAGGGTCATGTACAACTTTCAATGGTTGTATAATTACCCAACAAAACTCAGACAGCACTGAAGCAACAGCCAATTACGCTGGAACAGGTATCACTGTCGTGTGCATAAACTACCTACCATACTTAGCATATACTTTCGGTTTATCTGCCATTATAGACAACTAATATGTGCATGGCGTCATATCTCATGTACAACGCAAGTGGTCGAGAGAGAGAGAGAGAGAGAGAGAGATATGATACGTAAATGGGAGAGTGAGGGGGAAGGTGGGGGTACGGGGGGGAGGAAGGCAAGGAGGGAGAGAGAGGAAGCCGTGAGGGAAGAATGAGGGCGTGGCTTGATACACGTCACAAGTACGTCACTTCAAACCTGCCCCTGTCCGAATGTCTACTCGGCTCTTGCTAGCTTCGCCGTCTAAGCCAAGAGTAAACTCCTTCATTAAACACATTTGGCAATGCACTCTACTGCCATAAATTAGGGGATTGTCTCAGAGAAGCTGTGCCAAACTGTCATTTTAATCCGACTGTTTGTTTAGGAGATATTTGCGAAAAATGATGCCTCATGGGGTCTGAAATGGATAGTAGGTTAGTTATACTTTGTGGTTAAGGATAGGTTAGGTTAGGTTTCATTAAAATCTATAAGGTTAGGTTAGGTATACTTTGTGATTACGGTTAGGTTAGGTTTAATGAAAACCTATAAGGTTAGGTTTAGTATATTCTATTCAATCACTTCCCTGCTATCTGAGACCCTGAAAAATTTTTCCCGGCAAAGTTTGAGTGTTTTTTTCTGATGGAGATACTGTGTTTTTAATGGAAACGGCGACCATAAACTTCGGTGAAGGTTTTTCTTTTTTTTACTATGTTTTTCCGGAAAATAAAACTATCTCCAATAGAAAGAACATCTATTTTTTTGCCGGGATGAATTAGTCGGTGTCCCTGAAAATGACCGCGAAGTCCTCGTCCATTATTACCAAAAAAATAATTAGAAAAGAAAAAATTGAAGGTACATGGTTTATTGACTATGATAAAAAGAAAGTTTGTTAAGGCATCGTTTGTTAGTTTACGGGGAAAGGATAGTGTGTTGAGGCTGCGGCTGAGTGGTGTCAAGGTTGGATGGGAAAGCCATTAGTGGGGACTCATCCGTGACCTTGAGCGAGAGGGGAAATGTGGTTGGGGTGAATTAGGGTGGGGGGAGATGAGATTCGGTTGGGGGTAGGAGGGGAAAGGATTAGCGTTTGTCTGGGGAAGTTTACGCGAACAAGGCATATTAAAGCCAGGCTACATTTATATAACGAGATAGTTAGAGCATAACTATTCGTCAACCAGAACTTTCTTAAGCTTTGTAATTATGTTGGCTATCCTGTGGTTCCTTCCTTCTCAGAGTCCGTTTGTTTTCTTTTCTTTTATGTTGGTTATTCTCTCTATTTTTCTTTGTTTTTTTTTGTTATCGATCCACATTTTTCTTACTTATGTTTGGGCAATCATTTTGTCGTTCTAATGAGAGAGAGAGAGAGAGAGAGAGAGCAAAAAAAAAAAGAGACAGAGAGCGAGAGAGAGAAAAAAAACATGAACACCCAGTAGGTGAAGGTAGCGGCCCACAGATGGTGCCGCTTACATCTGCCTTAGTGACCGTAAGGCGTGATACAGTGTCGTGTCATTAGTGACACACAATGACACAGTGACACACACATAGTGACACACATTGACACTTAGTAGACACGGTGACATACAGTGTACGTATCAATAGTGCGCCTGACAAGTGCCTGTGGCGGATAGTGTCCCTCAGCCTGTAACACTGTGTACTTAATTACTACTTAGTTATTATCTTACAAGGCATAGCTTTCGGATAGATGTCCCCGGGACAGGGGACTTCTTTAGCTTCTACCACTTAATGCCTTCATCAACCTCCTTATCAATTTGTAGCCCATGTCAACCATGATGTAAGTTGTTTAAAGAAAATAAAAAAAGAAAAAGACGGCGAGAGAGAGAGAGAGAGAGAGAGAGAGAGAGAGAGAGAGAAATAATGAATATTGAAAATAATTATATGGATAAGATCTAATACTGCTACAGATAGTCCTTGGCGTCCCAGCCAGGACTGTAGCACATTAACTCCACTTTTGTTACCAATATATTCAGTTTAGAAGAAAAGAGAGAGAGAGAGAGAGAGAGAGAGAGAGAGAGAGAGAGAGAGAGAGAGAGAGAGAGAGAGAGATTGGCAAATATACAGACAGACTGAAACAAAGGGTCGAATAATTAGAGGATGAAGGTGCGTCTTTCTTTTCTTTTTGTAGTTAATTTACTGAGGAGGGAAAAAATGAGAAAAAAGAAAGAAAGAAATTCCTGTCTTTTCTTATAGTCAGCAAAACCACCACCACCATTACCTCCCCCCCCCTCATTGCAGGACGTAAGCCACCGCTAGCTCATCGGTTTTCTTCGTACTCATCGTCTCCTGTCTCATCCTTATCTTCTTCTCCTCCTTCTCCTCATTCTCATCTCTTCATAATTAGCAAAAGAGACAAAGGGAAAGAAAACAAGAGACAAGAAAGTAAGAGAAGTCAAATACAACATGAAGATTTCAAGACGACAGAGATGAAGAAAATACATCTCAAACTACTATAACTTTTTTTTTAAAGAGAACATTTTAAAAGAGATAAATATATACAAGAATATAAGAGCATAAGAAAATAAGGAAGCTACAAGCGTGCACTAACGAGGTTTTTCCGATACTTAACAACCTACATGCCCCCTTTCACCCCCACCATGAAATTATTACCTCTTTTAAAGCCCCCTATGACTCTGCACAATTTACCTGAGATTATTCCATTCCAAAAATTTTTCCCACCCTATTTGTGAACCCATTTTTTCCCCTATTATTTTTTAAATCTATGTTTTCCAGTTTAATCCGCACTTCCCCGACGCTGAGGACAACCCATAAAAACTTTTCCTACTTTCCCCATTTTTTCCCCTTTTAAAACACTTACCTTTTCAGATCCCCAACTTACTCAAAGGTCTAATGATGTAATTTTAATGCTTCAATCTCTTCTCATAACTAAAATTACGCATCCCTGTATTTTTTTGTTTTCTTCTCTTCGTTTCCAAAAGGCATACCCAAACGGAAAATGGAGACCAAAACTGAACCGCATAGTCAGGGAGATCTAACTAGACCCAAATTAACTTTTAAATTTTTCTTCAGCACTTTCCCTTTTAAACTTCTGGTAAAAATCCAACCCCCTATTAGCTCGATTTCTAGGCTCAATATATTGCTCCTAGGCGGGGTTGATTACCCGCACTCCCAGCTGTTTCCCTTCTGATCTTTTCGAGAACATTGCGATAGTGTAACTATTAAGGATTTTTTTACCAAATTAATTACGCTACCTTTCAATTTATTAAAAATAGATATGTCACCTGCTTCCCCTCCATTTATTTTTCTAAGTCTCCATGCAATATTTTTACATCAACTGGATCTAATAATCTATTTACCTTTTTTAAATCAGCAAACTTGCTGTTTATCACTGCTAATCCCACTAAGTCTTGATGAAAAAAAAAATAATTTTGGTCCCAAACAAAACCCTTGGGAACCCATTGTTACTTCCCCCCCATTCAGATATATATTAATTTGAAACCCTCCTTTTTTTGCCTATCATTTAGCCAAGATCAAAACCAACGAAAAACCTTCTTATATATTCTATGTGCCCAAATTTTTTTTAATAATATTTCTGTAGTACCTTTTTCGAATGCCTTACAAGGTATACATATCATAACCCTTTAAATCATACCTGCTGTCTCAAAAACCTTCCTAACAAACTCAAAAATTTTTGATGAGACATTATCTACCCTTGGTAAACCCCATGTTTGAATCTTTTCCCAAAACTATCTCAAAAGCTCCAAATGTTTTCTGCAATAAAAAATTTCCCAAAATTTCCCTAACAATTACTTTACATTAACGGGTTGAAAAATTGACATTAACCCTTTATCCCCCTTTTTAAATGGGGGAAAACATCTCCTTTCCTCTACGTTAACGGACCTCACCAGATCAAAAAATTCCAAAAAAGTGTCTAAGACCACTAAAAACCCCCTTTTTTTTTTTTTAAATCCCCGGGATAAACTTAGAGGTTGTGAAGGGGGGAGAGGTGTACCCAGCTTCTTTCCTTTTAACGGGATTTTGTGGCAAGGGTGCTTCCCCCATAATTTCAACACTTATAAATTTTGGTTTTGGGGAAAGTGTAGACAAAGTGATTTTGGGAGCATCCCTTGGCAAAACCAAAATCACTGATCTTGTTTTTTTCCCCATGATGCAGTAAACTTTTCTGATCGCTGGAAGTCCTGGGGATGACTCTCGAAGCGTGCACAAGGGCAAAGCCTTTGGGACTTGAGGTTTCCGACTTAAAACCAAGGTCCAGGTGTTTGGAGGCCCACTAGATGAAACAAACGTTGTGCATGCGTGCGGCGGGACATTTTGATTTGAAAGTTGTACATACCCTTTGGGAGCGAGTACCTAATTTTTATAGGATTTCTAGGAGTAATGACACCAGGAACCCCCCATTGGCCATAGCGAGGGGATCTGCTGAACTACAAAACTAAATATCAATACTTTTAAGAAAAAAGTTGGAAAAAGATACCATGTCCCCCAAAGAGGTAGGAACATGGGCGTTTCATGTGAGGTGAAGGGTATGAAAAATTTAAATACAATACCACTCCATAAACTAAACGATACGGGGGGGCTAATTGAATTCGCACTATTTAATACCCCTTTACTTTTCAGGCGCGTCAAGTTGTTTTTGAAGAGTTATTGTGCGGCCCCAAATTGCTGGATCTTGTTCCCTCGATTAAAAGACTCTAAATTGAAAAAATTTTTTCGGAGACGGTGATGCAACGTGACCTTAGTTTTAAAAACCCTATTTCTTGTTGTCACTTGAGTTTAAAGCCCGAAAGGTTTTTTTTGATTAATGCATCAAAATTTGGATCTTAAGGTTTTATCAATCCCCACGGATTTAAAGATCCTTTAAGGAAAAAAAATTAAAATTTCCGCAGTCTCTCTTCATAAGATGAATTTCGCAGAGATGGAATTGTTTTGGGGCTTTCTTTGCACTGATTCCAATTTTGGGTTGATCTTTACGAAACAGGGCGACCAGAATTTTAACGGCATACCAATCGGCCTAACCCAAGGGCGTGTTTAAATTTTGCATTTTTTCGGGTTTTATGTTTAAAGTTACGTTTAATAAAACCCAACATCATATTTCCTTTTTTCTGGCAGCTAGGGAATGCGGAGGTTTTTAAAACATTACTGATGAACACCCAAAACTTTTCCCGCTTACTTTATTAAAAGATTTATTTGATTTTATAGTTATTTTGAGGTTATCGGCCTATATGCATTCTTTTTCATTTTTCGGAATTGAATTTTTTAGACATTTATCACTCCAATCGATAGTTTGTCGAGATCACTTTTTATGATTTTGCAGTTTTTTCAGTATATGCTTTTCCGCCTAATTTGGTGTCTTGCAAATTTTATATTTTTTGATACAAGTCCGCACCAGCGGATTAAAATCAGAAAAAGAGTAGGACCCCAAGACCCAGCCCCGAGGCACCCCCCCAGGACATCTAACCCAAAAAGATGCCTGCCAATTATACCCCTTTTTAGATTTGAAAGAATCCCCAATCCAGAAAAATAATTCTCCCTAACCTGTGCCCCTTTGCTGGTCAACAGTCGCTTATGTGGAACGTACGAAGGGTTTCTGAAAAAAAAGGGAATTTTCATCCGGGGAATTTTAGGTCCAGTTTGAATAAATGACTTAAAAAATCCAGTGGGTTTTGGGTTAAGCGGGAAACCCTTTTATTTCGAAATCCATGCTGGGATTTTAGTATAGGGGTTATTTTCATCTAAAAAAGGGACACTATTTTATCCCCCCAATATTTTTCAAATATTTTTCCCAATCACGGACGTTAGACTAATTGGGCGTAATTACTTGCAGGCTCTTAACCCTTTCTTGAATATCGGTGTAAAAATTAGCAAATTTCCACAAAATAGGAACATTTTTTTTTCATTTTGGCATTTTTTTAAAAAATAATCTTTAAGGGGAGCGAAAGTTGACTGGGGACATTCGCAAAAGGATTTCGGGGGCGAGTTTCGTTCCACCCCCACGGTTTTTTCCCGGGGGTCAATTTTTCAGAAAATTTACTTTGATTTTTTCCTTTCTACTGTTATCTCCCCCTATTACCAGTCAAAACCCCTTTCGAGTCCTGCATACATTTTTTACTGGTTCGGGTAATGGAGTTTCGTTTTCTTTAATAAATACCGCTTAAAAAGTATTCATTGAGTACGAACGCCATACTCTTATTATCATTTACCAAGATATTATTTTTATTTTCGGGGCCCAATACTTTTTTTGACGTTTTTTTTAAAATACGAACGTATTAAAGGGGAACCTTTTGGGGTTTTTGTTTTGGGGAATTCCTTTGAAAATTTTTTTCTTCATACTCGCGTTTTTTTAGATTTTAATTAGCCCTTTTGGCGGGGGACGTTTTATGTCTTTGTATTCTCAAAAAATCGAAAGGCCCCGCATTTGATCGTTTGAAAAATTTAAAACGCTCGGCGCTTTCTCCCAATGATTTGTTGGATTCTTTATTACCCAAACGGGTCTTTTTAGTTATTAAAAAACTTTTTTCTTACCAGGGGAAAACATTTTTTTTCCCCCCCCGTTTGGGAGTTTATTAGGGGAATACATTAAAACATTTTTTTTTCCCGGCGTTATTCCCCTTTTTGTAGGTCAACCCTTTCCAACTTCGCTTATACCCTGTGATTTTTCGTGAAATCTCCCTTTATTAAAATTTTGGGGGACAAAAAACCCGTTTTTTCTGTGATGTCTACTTTGGGGCAATTTATGCCGCATCTGATTTTGCCTGTGATCACTGTTTGCCAAAGTCACCCCATACGCAGTAATCAATCAATCAAGTCGGTAGTGAAAACCAAATCTTAAAACTATTTCCCTTGTAGGCTCACGGACCACCCGATTTAAAAATTTCTTTGTTCACCCTATCAAGCAATTGCATACCCTTTTCTATAAAACAAAATTATTATTCCCGTTTTTATGAGGGAGGTTTTAAAAACTCCACCCAAAAAATTGTTCCCTTATTAAATTTTTAACAACTGACTTTTTTCTCGTATACAGGAGGCAATCTACTTCCGCATTTTGATTTGGGGGGCGGGTTATTGTCCCAATGTTTTGGGAATTTCCCCTTTAGTTTAAACTTTTTCGTAGACTGAGTCATAAAGGGTCTTTTTGGGTTTTTTTATCGATTTCGTTGCTTGCAAATTTTCTTTTAAAGTAAAAAATGACACCTCCACCTGCTTTATGCGTGCGAAAAATTTTGGAATGTCTTTTAGCCTGGAAAAGGCTATTTCAGCTAATTAAAAAATTTTTTTTTTGTGTTGACCCAAAATCACAGTGATACTGACATATCGGGGGTTTCGGCAACAAAAGTATGCTAATAAATTTGTTTCGCTTTAAAATAATGCTTTTTGGGATTTGTGTAGAGTAATTTAAATTCCTTTTATAGTTTTGGTAAAACCTTTTCGTGAGGGGTTTTTCCCGGGAGGGCGTCTACGGTCCACTGTTACAAGGGGCCCCTTTATTTAAATTTTCTTTGATTTGTATTTGGGGGAAACGGGGCGTGACCCAGCGTTGTGTGGGGGGGAAAAAAGGGGGGAAGGTGATGCCCGCTAAACCCCCGTCCCCCCTCGTCGTTTTTTGATCTGTAGAAAAACCCTTTTTCAAATTTTGCAAAACGGGCCCAATCGTGCATGGGCCCACGGGGGCCCGGGTGGGGGGGCCCCTCATCCCCAAATTTGGATTTGGTCCAACCCGGATTGGGGTCCTCGTAGAAAAATTAAACCCCGAAGTTTGGGGAAGTCTAAATTTTCCTGTTTCACAAAGAGCCCCCAGTCCCGGTTTTTTTTGCCGCTGAACGCCTACGTAAAAGCGTCGGGCCCAAATCCCCAGTCTGGGGAAAATTCCTGAAATAAAAGAAAATGATTAGTTTTAGTTTTTGAATTTTTCCGGGTCAATTTTTCCCGTACTTGTCCAGGGAAATTTTTTCAGATCCCCTCTGTAAAAGTCGTTTTTTCCCGCATGGGTGACATAGAGAGTTTTTCGTTAGGGGTTTTTTGTGACGTCTCGCAGGCTGCAGTGGGTGTCGTCGAGTCTTGGCCCCCTGGGAAACAGAAGCGCTTCCTTTTGTCACTCGTGACCCTACCACAAAACTCCACCAGTTGTCCTCGGAGAATTGAGTCCCCGATCAATCTGGACTCGTGTACGTCTTCCTTCATTTCGCCAAGAACCTGAAATTTGTTTTAAGTTTTGATCGTTAGGGGCGCCTTGACTGCTGTTTGTCGTCGTGCTCCTCGCCTTACGGGAGCAAAGGGAGCAGGGGAAGGAGAAGACGAGGGAGCGGGGGAGGTGGAGGAGGCTGGCTAATGACAGCAGGTCACGTCAAGAAGTCTTACGGTGGATTGGCATAGACCACGGTGTTATGGACCTGATCAGCAGGAGTATTTGGCGTTGTCGGTACCTGTGCAGGAGGACAAAGATCCGCATCTGCAAGTCGCTTGTGATCCCTGTCTTACACTATGGTTGTGAGACATGGACACTAAATATCGACTTAAAGAGGCGAGTCGATGCCTTTGGTAATAAGTGTCTTCGCAGAATCATGGGGTATCGCTGGGATGATTACGTGTCACATCAGCGATTGCAGCGTGAGACTGAATCGAGGCCTATTACCTGCATAGTCCGCCAGCGCCAACCTCGGCTATATGGGCATGTGGCACGCTACCCTGAAACCGATCCTACCCATCGGGTTGTATCTGTAAGAGACAATCTGGCGTGGAGGAGGCCAAGGGGGCGCCCACAATGGTCATGGCTGGGGCAAGTTGATGTTTCTTGTCAAGAGCAGATTATTATGGGAAAGGAGCCTGCCTGGGGACTCGAGCGTGGTGACCCCCGGGAGTGGCGTCATAGGATGGGTGAGGCGACGCGCCCCCCGGCGTATGCCAGGGTAGCGTCGTATGTGGGTAGCGTGCCACATGCCCATAGAGCTGAAGATGGCACTGTCGGACTATGCAGGTAATAGGCCTCGATTCAGTCTCACAGTACAATCGCTGATTTGACACTTAAGAATCCCAGCGATACCCTATGATTCTACGAGACACTTAGTACCAATGGCATCGATTTGCCTCTTCAAGTCGCTATTTAGTGTCCATGTCTCACAACCATAGAGTAAGACAGGGATCACAAGCGATTTGAAGATCCGGGTCTGTATTCTCCTGCACATGTACCGACAACTGCAAATACACCTGCTGAGCGGGTCCATAGCACCGTGGGCTATGCCAATCCGCCGTAAGATTTCTTGACGTGACCCGCCGTCATTATGGACTGCACTACCAAGATATGTAAAACTTTCCAAGATCTCAATGTCCTCACCGCACGCATGAACAGACTGTACTGTTTCATCTAGTAAGCCTCCAAACACCTGGACCTTGGTCTTTAGCCAGCAGACCTCAAGTCCCAAAGGCTTTGTCTCCTCGTGCAGCGCTTCGAGAGCTATCACCAGGACCTCGAGGGACTCAGCAAAGATTACTGCATCATCGGCAAAAACAAAATCAGTGATCTTGGTGTTGTTGAGGGATGCTCCACAATCCCTTTGATCTACATCTTTGCCCAATACCCAGTCCATACAAGTAATGAACAGTGATGGGGCAAGGACGCACCATTACCTCACTCCTGTATTAACATGAAAGAAGCTGGATACACCTCCCCCTACACTTCTCAGCTCTCTCAGTTCAGAGTACAAATCATTCATCAGACCTATAGTCCTTGCAGGAATCCCGCGAAGTGGCAGAAGATCCCAGAGTGACTCACGATGACCTGAGTCAAACGCCTTTTTGAGATCGACATAGGCTGCAAGCATCCCCTGGTGGAATTCACGTCGGCGTTCCACTAGGAAACAAAGCGCTAAGATATATTCCTATCCTATAAGGAATATTTTTTCTGACCTGCAAAACTGCTGACAAATTGCTGACAAATAATGTATAATCTCTTCAGCAAAGACCTCACTGACACCCTTCTCCGCCCCGATCTCAGACCTCACCTTCTCCATCCTACATCCCCAGTTAATCCCTTCCAGTTGTCTTCTTAATTCTACATAATTAACCCTTCTTAAGATAGGTACTCAATGCATATTAACAAATCTAGATCCTACTTCCATTTTCAGCAAAACCTAATTTCACAATGATCACTATTACTTAACTGACCTCCTACTTCCACCTCTGTTACTAAATCTTCGCTGTTCTTAGTAATACTAAATCTAAAATATTGTCTCCCCTATTAGGCTTCTTGATTGCTTACTTTAGAAAGTTATCCTGAACTAGTTTTAAAGATTCCACTACGTCATTATCTCCTACAATTAAATCCCAGTAACACAAAACTGCAATGTATCTCTTGAATAAGGTACAACTCCTCAACCTTTCCTGTCTAACCTGTCCTTGTGGAATAACTTATATCCCTCTGTCTGAACATCTGGATTAAATACCTTGCCTGACATATCTAACCATATTTCTATTAATGCTATTATATCAAAATCTGCTACACTAGTTATTCTTCTCAGTAAATCTATCTTATTTAGAATAATCCTTCATTTTGTATAGTAAACCTTTAAGTTTCTCTTAATCTTTTTGTCAGTTTTCCCTATAGCTGTAACTAACCCCTTCCTCTCTGTCTTCTTATAAATCCCTTCAGTTTCCTGCCTTCTAAAACTATTACTTATCTCACTGGTTTCCTTTCCTCTGATCCCAGTGACCAATCCTTGGTTGTCTATCTTTAAAAAGCCTGCAAGGCGCCTACTTCCCTTTCAAGGGATTCAGACAAGATCTGAACTCCTTTCCGTGAAAAGTGTACCCCACCTTCCACCTTGTTCTAGAGGCTGTTATGCCCCAAAAAGAGGTCCCAGTTATCGACAAAAAACCCAACCATTGGCTTTGCAATTAATTGCCAGCCGGCAATTCAAAGCAATCGCCCCTGAGTACCACTCGTCGTCAACAGTGCGCCTCGGAAGGACACCACACACCACAGGCACCCTACCCCTATCCCTAACCTTACCTACAACCTCCTTGAACCGTCGCAGCAGATCCTCACTCCTTAAACGATCAACGTCGTTTCCTCTCGCGATCAGGCAAACGATGGGCTGATCCCTTGATCTGCCATGCACGCCTCTATCCTTTCACTAACATGACCTATCCCCTTCCCTGGTTAACACACTCGCTTCCTACGCATTCCGTCTCTATCACAAAACTCGCTATCCAGGAACCTAACCTGACTGTCCCCAACAACCAAGATTTTACCTTCGGGTAGGGTTGTATAGGGTTATATAGGTTGTACCCTTTTCTCCTTTACTTCTTATTCCTCCTCTTGCAGTCTCGAGAGTACCTGAAAGGAATTCCTGCACTATACCTGGTCAGTGTTATCCTTCCTCTGCCTCGAACGAGGCCCTCCTTGTTCTACCACCTTCCATCCTATCCTCAGGTGACTTACTAAATAATCCACTCTTACTAGCCCCACCAGGCAAGCAACCCTTTGGAGCCCCACCAGGTAAACCTCTCACATGTGCCTCACCAGGCATGCCCCTTGAACCGACACTCACACTTTTTAGAGCTCGAATCTCTATTTCCTGCTTCTTCACAACAATTTTCAAATCATTCACTGCATTTTCAAAACACTTTTTCAAATCTTTATTAGCCTTAACTAGAGGTTTCAGAACTCCACTACAATCTACCCTGCACCCCACCTCTAACACCCTCTCAACCTCCACCAAACTCGAAAACACCTGAGACTCGTTCACCATCTCCACTTCCTTTCCACTCCCAGCAATCAAAACACCCTCACTGAACTCCAATGACGTGGCCATCCGAAAATTCAAACACAACCTCACTCTATGAGACCTCAGGTCAACGTCAACAACAGAGAGCGGGGAAGACGCTCGCTCACTACCAAGCCACGAGGTGAACTGAGTAGGAGACAACTGAGGGAGTGTACAGTCTAAGACAAAAGACGTGTCCTGAATTTTGGTTAAGACATCTGGTTAAGGGCTAACCTTTCGGTGCTCTCTGCCGTATGTCATACGAACGGTTGGTAGCACTGCCATAAGTGCTTCGATCTCACCACAACTCATACGTCATATTAGTTCGTATCCTCACGAGTAATTGTTTTAGGATTCATTACCAGGAGTTTTAAAAGTAGAAGTGCTGAGGTAATTATAAAGCAGTGGTTGATCCTGGGTTCGGTGAGCCAGGCTCAGGGGTTCGGCTGAGGCCCTCCGAAACACATTGCAAATTTGCTATTATTGTAAACTCCCTCAGGTGTTAAGGCTCGCTTCGCTCCAACCCCTCCCCCCCCTTTATAACAATCCTGGATTCACCCCCGTATTCCCCTTTCTTTTTAAGGACCTATATACGCCACTGCTTCAGAGTCCTTCCTTCCTTTTTCATATCATTGTCCAAATATACTCATGAATTTTGACGCAATATTTCTTTAATTTTTTGTATAGATTAAAATGGAATTTGTTCTTATTATTAACCAAATATACTATTGAGTTTTGAAACAATTTATCTAGATTTTTTTTTCCTTCCCATATTTGAGGGCTCAGCTTGTGTGCGGACGTTTTCGTTAGGGTTCAGCGTCTCTGAAAAGGTTCAGAACCACTATAATAAACCTTTATTTGACTCTAGTCAGACCTCATCTAGACTATGTGGTTCAGTTTTGGTCTCCGTGTAATGCTCCGTCCACACTAGCGGGCAAAGCCCGCCGGGCAGTGCCCGTCACGGGGAAAAGCCTGCGGGCACACTGAAACTGTTGTCCACACAGCAGAGCCTGCCTGACTCAGTCAGAGGCGAGCAGCTGAGCAGCCAGGCAGTGTAGCCGCTCTCTATTCAGGAAAACTGTATGCGGTACGACAACAATGCGAAGCAGGAAGGACCGTAAGAAACTGGCACCGAGTACCATAATCATTGCTATGTGTCTGAAAAAGAAAAAGGACAAAGTAGAGAAAAAGAAGTGGCTCCATTTCTCTACTCCAAAGCTCCACATGTAACCTCGTATGTCTGGCAGCGACGCACTGCCTGGCGCGGCAGGCAGTGCCTGGTGAAATCGCTCACCTACTATCGCGGGCATTTTACTCGTTTGCCCGCGGGCACAAGCGGTGAGCCCGTCAACAGGCAAAAATGCTCCTATCTAGACACTTTGCAGTCCAATCCAGTGTATGGACTATACACAGGCAGCATAGCGTAGAATAGGCGAGAACGTGACCAATGTCACAGGGATGCCTGTAACTACGTTTATGAGAAAGAGTTAAAGGCAAACCCTTTACCGCAACCTAGTGCGGACGGAGTACAGGGATCTTTTAAAAAAAATGAAGTGGTTAAGATGGTAACTATAGTTACAAGAGATTTAAGTAAAATTTCATACTTGCGGCTAGTAGAGGGTCTGTAAAAATGAAGTAAAGGATTCAAAACTGGAAAACATGGATTTAAAAAAGAAATAAGGAGAAATTGGTTCACAAATAGGGTGGTAAATGATTGAAATGGACTCAGTAGACAGAGTTAGTGCGGAGTCAATAGGGAGCTTTAAACCTTCTTTAAAAGAAGGTTCGACAATTTCATGGATGGGGATGAAAGGTGGCTGTAGGGCTACGTGAACGGTGACGGTTCTCTGTTGTCCGTTCCTCCTCATGTCGCTTTATCCACCTTGTCACTGTTTTCTTATTGATACCGAATACTTGTGCAATGTATTCACTATTTTCTCCTTTTTCATAAAGGGAGATCATACCACCTCTCATCTCCTTGGTGGTTGGATGCATGTGACTAGCTCTCTCCATACTCCTGCCGGTGGTGATGTATGTGGCCTTCAATGGCTCAGGTGTAAAGATGAAATGTCCTAGCGATCATTGCTGGGCCGAATATACCTCGCATTCCACATCGAATAATATGAAACCTTAACGCAGTAGATCTATTGAACCTTTGAAACACACTTGGATTGTTTTAGACATTGTCTCATCGGCGGCATGAAGCTTTGAACCCTTATCTGAACAGTAGCTGAAGGGATTCAGGCTTGCCAACCACGAACATGTAACTGCGTTAGGGATTTCATAATGTTTCACGAGTTACATTACATATTCGGACAAAACCGGGACACGACTTTTGTCTTAGACTGTACAAGTGGGAGAACCGTGACGAGTGAGACACATAGAGGAGGAGGAGGAGGAGCTTTTAATGATTCACCACCATCGCTTTTTCTAACATTCTTTTTCATCCTTTTGAATTCCATGTTAAAGTGAAAAATATATGGAGAGAGAGAGAGAGAGAGAGAGAGAGAGAGAGAGAGAGAGGAGAGAGAGAGAGAGAGAGAGAGAGAGTATTGACTCACGCTGTCACAGGCTCAAATTAAATAAACACACCGTAACTCTGCCCTTTACTTAATTAACATAAAATAGCCGTCACCAACATATGTCAATAAAGTACACAGGTCGCTGGATCACAAACAAATAATACGTTGCCACAAGGAAGACAACGTAACGTGGAGGACGTGTGAAGCAGCACCGAACCAGGAGGACGAGTCGTAGGGTTACTAAACCTCGTAACCCATACAGGTAGACGAGGCGGCTGGCCAGGGCGTAGGTGAGGTCCGTAGATCCCTGTAACCCATACAGGTAGACGAGGCGGCTGGCCAGGGCGTAGGTGAGGTCCGTAGATCCCTGTAACCCATACAGGTAGACGAGGCGGCTGGCCAGGGCGTAGGTGAGGTGCGTAGCTCCCTGTAACCCATACAGGTAGACGAGGCGGCTGGCCAGGGCGTAGGTGAGGTCCGTAGCTACCTGTAACCCATACAGGTAGACGACGAGGAGGATGACCAGGACGTAGTCAGGTCCGTAGCTCCGTGAGTGCTGTGTGGAGTGTGAGTGCGGTCGCAGGAATCTATTGCTGTCCCGGTCCATCCTCGTTATATACCCGACGGTCCACGTGACATCCTGTGACGTGGCCGTAAAGAAGGTGGTGCCCCCTTGTGGTGGTGATTCATTGAACCGCCTTGCTTCGAAGCTTCGGGGCACCACAAGTGAGTGAGTGAGTGAGTGAGTGAGTGAGTGAGTGAGAGAGACAGAGAGAGAGAGAGAGAGATTTTTGTTTTTATCAGTTTATTACACTCAAAGAGCGACAGGCCGAGTACATGAACTATTGTCTAACATGTATAATTAATTCGTGACACACAGGGCACACCGTCATACATACAGAGATGCTGTACATCAAATTATCAGTGCATTTGTGTCTCGCAGGGCACGCAGTTGTATGGCAAGGTAAAGATTAGCACCCACCAAAGTGTGGGTGACGTACTAATACGACATCCAAATTACTGTCCGTCAGGAGAAAGTCGCACACAGCGAGTAAGGGCTGTCCCTGAGGCAGCATGTCCCTGACTGAGGGACACTCGAGGCAGTAGTGCTGAAGACTGTTAGAGAGAGAGAGAGAGAGAGAGAGAGAGAGAGAGAGAGAGAGAGAGGAGAGAGAGAGAGAGAGAAGCTATATTTAGTTTGTTTTCAATTTTTAAGTTTAAACACATTCAATTTTTTTTCTTGCGTTCCTTTCCAATATTCCTATATTCACTTTTCTGCTTCACATTTTTTGGCTTGTGTTTTTTTTCTTCATTTTTGTGTTGCATATGTTGTTACACTACACAACAACAGTTTGCCTCCACCTTTTACGAATAAGCCCTTCCCTTTTTTCTTCCTACTTTTCCTTTTCCCGTCACTCTCTCCCTCTCGTTCTCCCCCTGTCCCTTCCTCCCCTTACCAAGCGTTGTTGTGCACTGACCTTTTTTTCATTCTTTTGTGTTGTCGTTCACTGCTTGGCAAACTTTTTTTTTTCTCTCTCTCTCTCTCTCTCTCTCTCTCTCTCTCTCTCTCTCTCTCTCTCTCTCTCTCTCTCTCTCTCTCTCTCTCTCTCTCTCTCTCTCTCTCTCTCTCTCTCTCTCTCTCTCTCTCTCTCTCTCTCTCTCTCTCTCTCACATGCCATCACCACAACCATCATCTTTTACCCTGTCATGTCAACGTCCCCGCCCTTGCCGCACGTCGCTACCCTCGTCACGTCTTATACCACCTGCTTACAGTCTGAACCTTTCCATTAATCATTACCACTGTACCCTCCACCCTATTTTCACTTCTACATATCTTCTTATCTCTCTCTCTCTCTCTCTCTCTCTTCTCTCTCTCCTCTCTCCTCTCTCTCTCTCTCTCTCTCTCTCCTCTCTCTCCTCTCTCTCTCTCTCCTCTCTCTCTCTCTACTATCGCTTTTTAGCATCATATACATCACTGTACTAATCCCTCTTCCTCTTCTTCCACCATCTCTGTTACCTCTCTTGCCCATCCCTATTCCTACTCTGATATTCTCCCCCTCCCTCCGTCGTGCAGTAATAGTACCGTCCGTTCTTATTATTTTCTTCCTCTATCATCAACATCATTATTATCATTATCATCATCCCGGCCCCGACAACATTATATTGGCTATATTCTAACCTTTTCAAGTACTTTTGTAATTTTTGTATCTAACGTTTTCTATATACGTACTTATATTCATGTTTTTCCTCGCCACTATCTCCCTCAGTTTTTCTTTATACATCAGCTTTACTCGCATTATATTTTTATACACTAATCTATTTTCCATGTCATTTCATTTCCATTTTTCTCTCGTTCGTCTGTCCCTCTTTCTTCTTCTTTATCTATTTCTTGATAATCACGCAATTATTCCGACGCAACACACGCTTCTTCTCACTCCCCTCTTCTTCCTTTCATTCCTATGCCCAGTCGTCCTTACTTCCTTCCCCTCCGTGACAACCTCTTCTTTACTTTTTGTGCACGACCCTTACCCCTTCACTCCCTCCTTTCGTTCAATTGTGTATGCTCACCACCGCTCATTCCTTTTTCCCTCACGAGAACTCTTTCCTTCTTCCTCCGTCAGGGTGCTCACGTTCTGGTACCTGCCGGTGTTCAACGCATGGCTGCTGCTGTGTCCCCTTACCCTGGCTCATGACTGGCAGATGGGCTCCGTGCCTCTCATCACCTCCCCAGCAGACCCCAGGAACGTGGCATCCCTCCTCTTCTACGCCACCCTTCTACTGCTACTTCATGCCGGCTGTGTCATGAAGGTGTGTTTGTGTGTTTGTGTGTGTGTGTGTGTGTGTGTGTTTGTGTGTGTTTGTGTGTGTGTGTGTGTGTGTGTGTGTGTGCGTATGTGTGTGTGTGTGTGTGTGTGTGTGTTTGTGTGTGTGCGTTTGCTGTAGTATGGTGTACTATTGGTGTAGTGTAGTGTGTATACGTACCACATTAATTTGGTTCAGTTTTGTGCTACCAACACAAAACAGTTTTGTGTTTTTAGGTGTGTTGAGGTTGTGTTTAAATTTATTGGTGCTTTATGATGTGTTGTGTTGTGAGGAGGTTATGGTGATATATTATACATTATATAACGGTGATATATGAGGGTCATTGTGTTGTGTTGAGTTGCGTTGCACTTTGATGTCATGGAAGGAAATACTTGTCAAAATAAAAATAAAAGTAATTTTGGAATCCCTCAAAGGAAACTAGTGTGGATATAATGCAGAATCCGTATTACCTGTCATAATAACATGCAAATATCACCATCAGTCATATTCTCAGGTAGTAGGTTGGAAAAAGTAGAGTAAAGTAAAGTGCAATTAAATGTCAATCAATCTGCGTGTCCGTGTAATTATATGTCCATTGCTATCCCCAAATGTGTTTGATGATTTTTTATATGTTTATATACTGTAGTACAAAGTCGCCTCCGTGGTGTAGTGGCTAGCGCGCCTAACTACGAATCTACGGGCCCTGGTTCGTATCTGAGCCAGGGCAAGTCGGCGGCCAGCCTGAACAGCTGTGCATCCTATCTTTCGGGGTTGATAAATGGGTACCTGGGGAAACTTGGGGAAGGAACTTGTGATAACCCGAATGTCACACTAGCCCTATGTCCCGGGGTAACGAGTTCTCAACCACCACAGGCTAATGCGACGGAGATGAGCACCGAGGTCACGCACAGCATAGCGTATGCCCCATATTTACCTTTATATATTACAAGCTTATTTATATATCTCGCATTAAAATGTTTTAATGAATATATATTTTTTATTAATTATGAATAAATCTCGGGATTTGTTTCACTCGTTTCTTTTTACATTTTTCACTGTAATTAATCGTACATATATATTTCACCTTTTTTCAGCTCGCCACATTTTTTTTAATAGTCTGACTTCCATTTAGTTATTTCCAGCCATTGTTGCCATTTTGCCATTACTCTCATTTTTGTTTCAGCCTCCAATCCATTTAACCATCAATTCACCCCTCATTGTTCTCTATATATCATCAATTTTTGCATTTTAAATCTCCCTCAGGCTCGTCTATATAATATGTATACATATTTCCTGATATTTAGCTCATCTCCCCTCTCTCTCCCCTTTCTATTTCTCCAGGGACGCGAAGGGAAAACTGTTCTGCTGGCTGTATCCCTTCTGGTCCTCCCCTTCCTCCCCGCCACCAACCTCTTCTTCACCGTCGGTTTTGTGGTGGCGGAAAGAATCCTCTACATCCCAAGGTAGGTAAAGATGGTGTGAGGTATGGAGGGAGAGCTGTGGTGGTGATATATGACGCTGTGGTGTTTTGGTGATGTTGTGCTGGTGATGATGTGGTGATGCTGTGGTGGTGATAAGGATGCTCTTAGGATATTGTGGGAAATTTTTTTGGAAAAAAAATATTTAGAGTTGTGTGTGTGTGTGTGGTGTGTGTGTGTGTGTGTGTTGTGTGTGTTGTGTGTGGGGGGGAGTGAAAAGTGACATCTTATGATGTGGGGGTGTGGGTAAGGTCCCGGTTGTTTAGTTTGGTGTGTTGTTGTTTTGGGTATAAATTTTTGCGGTCAAGTTTTTGAAGCTTTGTGTTTCCATTTTCCCTTAGAAAGCCCGGAATGAGAGGGAAAATTGGGAATTTCCCAAAATAAAAACTCACCCGGTGAGGAGGGTTTTGTTCCGATGAAAATTTAAATAATCGTACTTCTTTTCTGCTTTTATTTTTTTCTTTTTACAAAGGAAATGAAATGAGGAAAGGAAAGAATAAATAAAAGAAAGGGAAAAGGAAAGGGCTTGTGGGAGAAAAAAATAATGGGGGATAAAATTTATTCCAAGGATTATTAGAAAGAAGGTGGTTTTAGAGGGGGAAATATTAAAAAAAAGGGTAATTTAAAAAAAAGGGAAAGAACGAAAAGAAAGATGAAAAAAGGAATTGGGAAAGAGGGGAGGACTGGATGGGAAAAAGGGAAAAAGGGGGAAAGGGAAAAAGGGAAAAATTTTAAAAAAAGGGAAAATTAGAGAAAAGGAGGAAAGGGGATAGGATGAGGGGGGAAAGGAAGAGGAAGATGATAACGGAAGTTAAAAGATAAAACGGTAAAAAAGGAAATTCCAAAGGCCCCCTGGGTCCGTTTGGGGAACATCTGGTAATGTTTCCCAGCCCTTCGTCCGTCCATTCTGTTCTACTTCCCTTCTCCACTCCCCTCTCCTCCTTCACTTT
>JACEEZ010013981.1:0-15000 GCA_016584305.1 Chionoecetes opilio
TTCCAAAAAAATTCCAAAACGCTGCTGGAAAATGGCAACGATGCGCCACGGCTCGGCGAAAGAGAGGAGGCCCTCTTCCCTTGATCGAAGACGAAACACAAGAATAAATATAGTACTTGAAGATTTTTGGGTGTTCTGATAGATTTTTTTTGCGATATGCCACAGGCATGCATCCTTATGGTGCAGCAAGGGACAGCTGTGCCTTCCGAGAAAAGTTTGCACACGTTTCCGACTGATACGACAACGTAAATGTGTTGAAAAGATTAGTCCCGGCGGACTAGGGCAGATTGGAACGGGAAGTTGAAATTGGCAAGGATTTGTAGTGATACACTACTACACACACACACACACACACACACCCCACACACACACACACCACACACCCCCACACCACACACACAAAACAACTCACCACACACACTCATACACACACACTCACCGGAGCTGTTGTGTTGCTGTGTGTCACCACCATCACTATCACCAATTGTTGTGTGTAAGGGGGTTGTTGTGTGTAAGGGGTTGTTGTGTGGTAAGGGGTTGTTGTGTGTTAAGGGGTTGTTGTGTGTAAGGGTTGTTGTGTGTCTAAGGGTTTGTGTGTGTAAGGGGTTGTTGTGTTTAAGGGGTTGTTGTGTGAAAGGGGGGTTTGTTGTGTGTGAGGGGTTGTTGTGTGAAAGGGGGTTTGTTGTGTGTGCAAGGGGTTGTTGGTGTAAGGGGTTGTTGTGTGGGTCACCACCCTATGCGGCCGCCGTCCCATGCGGCCGCCCGATGACCACATATATAGAGGGCAGTCGCGCGGAGCAAAAAATATTGTTATACGTATATGTTTATTGTACGTTATGTTGACATATATAGCTATATAACAAACATAAGATACTAGCAGAAAGGTGCCCTCCGGGCACCTTTCTCCCAGATCCTGCGGAGGGCTGTGGCCTTCACGGCCAATGCGTGGGCCGGCAGGCCCCCACAGTTTTGTTTCGGTTTTGAGGCCGAAATTAGTGAAGGAAAGTGATAAAAAACAGTGTCAAGTCTGATAAATAAAATATTTGATTTACTAAATATAATAATATATCCCCATTTACAATGTTTCTTCGCGCTCTGGTATGAATTTTAGAGAAAATGTTTACAGCACGAGACTCATAGCAGCCACAGCGTTTAGGTTGTTTTGCTGGCCACGCCCACCTAGGTCGGCCACGCCCATCGCAACATAGCTATGTCTCCGCTGGTTCTGAGGATTTCCCAATATGCTGCGGCAGTTGGGTTTGGCCATTCCAGCAGATACTATAGCAAAAACACAGCCGTTTTTTAGGTTGTTTATGCTGGCACGCTCACAAGTCGGTGCACGCCATCGAAACATAGCCTATGTTTCTCCGCTGGGTCCATGAGGATTCAAATATGTGCGGCATGTTGGGTTTTGGCCATTCAGCAGAGACTAAAGAAAGCCACAGCCGTATTAGGTTGTTATGCTGCCACGCTCATCCAGGGTCAGGCAGCCCATCGAAAACATAACCTATGATCTCCGCTGCGGTCATGAGGATTAAAAATCATTGTGCGGCATTGTAGGGTTTGGCCCTCTGTAGCGAGTTATAAGAACAGAACACAGAAAGGACAGACAGGACAGACAGACAGAAAATTTTGAGATTTATATATATAGATGTCATAAGTGACTTACAAAAACTGGGGTTCACAACCGAGAAGTCCCGGGTTCGATCCCCGGGCGGAGCGATGTAGATGGGTGGGTTTTCTTAAAACCCGAGCCTGTCCACCCAGCAGTGAATGGGTACCGGGTGCTTAGCCGGGGGTTTTGTGACCTCCCCAGGGTGGGGGCTTCGGCCACACTAAGCTGTAAGCGGTAGATCCATACCGGCTCTGAGGAATTATCTCAAACAAAACAAACAAACTCACTATACCTAAAAGTTACTAACCTAAACCTACATCAAACCCCCTAAGAGTTATCTAAGCGACCTCACTAAACCTCATCTAAAACATGACGTTAGATTGGCGTTACCCACGTAGGCCGCCGTCATGGGGCCCCGGCCCGCATGGGGATACACGTTGTGTGTAAGGGGTGTTGTGTGCTAAGGGTTGATTCTGTGTAAGGGTTGTCGTGTGTAGGGGTTGTTGTGTGTAAGGGGCCTGTTATGTGTATAATGGGGGTGTGTGTGTAAAGGGGCTTGTTGTGTGTAACGGGGTTGGTGTGTAAGGGGGTTGTTGTAGTGTAAGGGGTTGACTTTGTGTAGGACGGCGTGTTGTGTGTAAGGGTTGTTGTGGGCTAAGGGCTTGTGTGTGTGTAAGGGGTTGTTGTGTGTAAGGGGTTGTTGTGTGTAAGGTGGTGTATCGTGTGTAAGGGGTTGTTGTATGTAAGGGGTTGTTGTGGGTAAGGAGACCAAGGAATAGGATGCGACATGAAGTCGGTGAGTACCAGGGAAGATGATAGGTTTGTTAGTGATATAGATAGTTGAGTGCATGGCGGATCAAGGGAAAAAGCCCATCGTTGCCTGAGCGAGGGGAAAAAAAAAATAAAAAAAAAAAAAATATAAGAGTCAAAACGATGATTGCGGTGTGGAAGAGGTGAGGAATGTGATTACTGGGGGTTCAAGGAAGATGTAGGTAAGGTTAGGGGATAGGGGTGGGTCCCTGGTGAATGGTGACCTTCCAGACGCCTATCGTGACGACTTGTGGCACTTCCAGGGCTATTGCTTGACTTGCCCTGGCAGTTCAAGCAAAGCAAGGTTAGGGCCTTTGCTCGACAGCCTGGGACCTCTTTTTCGGATAACCACACCTTGACGCAGGTAACGGGGTGCACTTTTCGAGGAAAGGGTTCAGATATTGTTGGAAGCCACACCTGAAAGGGAGGTAGGTGCAGCTGAGATTGTTAAGATATTAGAAACCGGAGAGTAGACACGGGTCGGGGTAAGGGAAAACTTGCGGACATAGGAGGAGTTTCAGAAGGCAGGGAACTAAAAGTGATTCGTAAAGACGAGGAGAGAGAGGGGTGTAGTTAAAAGATAAGGAACAATGGACACAAATAAGAGAGTTGGCTTGAAGGTCTACTATACATCTGTAGGAGTATTTTAACAAGATAGATTTACCTGGAGGAATAACTATGTTGTTAGAGGATTTTGATATAATAGCATAACAGAAACATGGTTGGATATGTCAGGAAACAGTATTGGAGGAGGGGGAAGTCGAGATAGCTGGGTATAAGTATTTCACAAGGACCAGGGACTTGGCAGGCGAGGTGGAGGAGTTGCTCTTTAGCAAGAGATACATTGCAGTGTTGGTTAAGTAAGATATAAAAAAACATGATTGACAGCATAGAGCCTATATGGGTAGAGGTTACGGAGGGAACTGCGAAACATTGTTTGGGTGTCAGTGTATAGGCCTTATAACTTATGTAACGAGGAGTCAGCCCAATGGGGAAGAAATAAACAAGGCCTGCAGATCTATAATCGATCTATGCGTGGTGGGAGATTATAATCTCTAGGAATATAGACGGGATTTAATCATAGGTGACAGCGACGCAGCTTAATTGTTAAATATTAATCAGGATAAATTCCTAAGTCAAGTGAATCACTGGAGCCTAGTAGAGGAGGATAATATTATAGATCTATTGCTGACAGATAGAGCATGATTTAGTTACATATGTGGAGGTCATGGTGGGAAAGTATAGATATAGCGACATATGAGATCAGATTAGCTGGTAAAATGGGATAGTTGTAAAAATAAAGTGCAATAAACAAAGGAATACCTAATTCAGAAAGAAGGCCAATATGCAGGATTAAGAACAACACCTAGGAGGTTATTAATATAGAGGTGTGGGAGAGAAAGGGGAAGAAGGTTTTCCCAGGGTAAAGGACAGGGCCTAGGTGACAGCTGGAAGGCAAATTAGAACGCATAAGGACGGCACCCTGAGGTAATTAGACGGTTAGACATGGAAGTGAGGAGCGGGGCTGAGGAGGTAGTTTAGAGCGGTTAGACATGGAGGTGAGGTCGGGGCTGATGGAGGTAGTTTAGAGCAGGTTGTAGACATGAAGACGAGGTCGGGGGTGGGAGGGATTATACCTTTATAGTGTAAGGAAATATAACTTGACGAGACAGAAAAAAAATATTCCTTATGGAAATAAGGTCCTAGAAAGAGTGAGCCAAAATGGTATGACCACTAAATTCAAAATATCCAACAATTGGAGTAAAAAGAAACATTTATTTAGGTTCAAGCAGGACTTGTAAACAAGAACAGTATACGTGATGGAATGACAGTTGAAGAAATAAATTCGAGTTGCTAAGAACAATTATGAGATTTAAAGTAGCAATATAGGTCGAAAGTTGACCCAAAGGGGTTCTATCAGGTATATAAACCAAGACAGGTAATTAGTTGGGCCGTTACGCGTCAGGACAGAGGGAGGTCTTAAATACTGATGAGGATATGTGTAAAAGTCTAATTATGATGTTCTTAAGTGTTTTTACTGAGCGAGGATACACAGACGATACCTGTAGTGAAAGATGTTCAAAAGGAAGGTGCGAGAGGGATAAATCACATAAGAAATGGTGATAAACTTAGGAAATGGGGGAAGAGGGTTATAGATAAAATAAGGCGTTTTAAAATCACAGGACCAGATGAAAGTGGATCCCAGGGGTATAAAGGAATGCAAGGAGGTGGTTAGCTGAGGTTGTTACGTGCAAGTTTTTTGAAATCGGTTGAGATAGGCGAAGTGCATTATTGTGGAGGAAAGGAAATGTTGTTCAAATTTAAGAGGGAGACAGAGGACTAAATTCAAATTATCGGACCGTAAGGCTAACTTCAGTGGTGGGTAAACTATAGGCGAATCTAATTATTGCAAAAAAACATTAGCGAGCACTTAGTATAAACATGGTTTGATCAATGATTCACAACAGATTCACCAAGGGTAGGTCATGTCTCAGCAATTTATTTAGTTTTTAGGAAAGTTTATGCGACGGCAGATATGATAAGGATTATGAAGATAATGTATATGGACTTTAGAAAGGCAATTGACAATGTGTACCACACCGAGCGAATCTTAAATAAAGGTAGGGGATCATAGGAATAGATAGGGAAGCTTCTTCATTGGATCAGAGCTTGGCTAAGAATAGACAACAAAGAGTTACAATTAATGGTTCTCTAACTCTAATGTGGGGGACTGGTGACAAGTGGAGTCCAAAGGGTCGTTCGGCCATTACTATTTTGATTTAGCATCAACGACTTGGATAGTGGGATTAGCAGTGATCATCGAGCAAGTGTTGCTGATGATACTAAGTGTAGTAGGATTAATGGATGCACAGTATTATGTAAAACATGAGTCGCAGGAGACTTAGATAAACTTAACGAGTGGGCAGTCAGAGGGCAGATGGATTAAATGAATAAGTGCATGTTGCGTAGAAAAAACCCGGGTAATAGAACACCATACGCAATGTATCGCTGAAAGATCAAAGGTGAAAAAGATCTTGGAGTGAGGGGTGAGCCCAGACCGCGACTAGGAAACAATGTATTGAGGGCAGGAAAAGAGCTAATAGAGTATTAGGATTCATTACCAGAAGTGGTAGAAAGTAGAAGTGCGAAGTTATTTCTAAAGCTGTACTGCTCTAGTCAAGCTCACCATAGACTATGCGGTTTCAGATTTGGTCTCCCATAATACTAGGATGGATTAGCTTGTTAGAAACAGTGCAGCGAAGGATGACCAAAATGATTACAAGGGTTAATGCTGGTAAACTGTAGTTATGAAAAAGAGATTGAAGTTATTACATTACACTACTCGAGAGAGCGAGCAGGGAGTAGGGGGCCCCCCCCCTCCCCCCGTGTATTTGATAGAAGGTTTTGTAAAGTGGATTAAAGGGATAATAAAGAGAGGTAGGAAAAAGTTCTTACGGCTTTAACCAGGGTAGAACGAGACTTTAAAAGTAAACGGAAGTTCAAGCTGGAAAGCGTAGATTTAGAAAGGAAATAGGGAAAAAAACTGGTCACAAATAGGGTGTGAATGAATAGTGAATGGGTATCAGTAGACATGGTAGTGTAGTAGCGGAGTCATTTTAAGGGAGCTTTAACGAGGGGCTGGATAGAGTTCATGGATGGGGATGATAAGGTGGGAATAAGTAGTGTTAGGTGACAGGAAATACACGTGTGGCCTCGCGGATTCCTGTTAACTTCCTTATTTTCTTTTGTTCTTATGTTTGATTTTTATGATGTCATATGTATTTTTTCTCTCTTCTCCTGTTTATTTTATCTTTATATCCTTTGGTTTTTGATAGTTTATGAAATTTTGTCTATGATTGAGATGAGGAGATGAATTTCTACATATTTAATTTTTTAGTGATAGTGTTAATAGTAATGATGTGTCATGAATAGTAATGATGAATCATATTTAGTAATTATATATATTGATATTGTCGATATTGCTTTGTTTGGAAATGTACATATATACCAGAACCACAACCAACATCACCACCACTCCGAAGTCTCCCTCTTGCCCATCCAGAGGAATATAAACAAATTAAGAAGGAGAAGAAGATGCGGGCAATGATGAGATAAGTTACTTTCATCCTATCTAAACACGTACCAACAGCAAGATTATTGACGAAGAATAATAAAAAGAAGAAGAAGTAGAAAAAGATGAAAAAAAGGAGAAGATAGAGAGTGGTAGGAAAAAAGAAGAAGCGCCAACACCAAAACTTCAACAACAGCAACAAAAACAAAAACACAAGAAGACGAGGAAGAGTAAATACAAGTACTTCGACAAACCTACTTCATAAAAAAAAAATCTTTCTTTCTCTGTGCAAATATAATATACTATGCACAAAAAACACACACACCACACACGCATCGCACGCACGCAACGCACGCACACAACGCACGCACGCACGCACGCACGCACGCACGCACGCACGCACGCATACGCACGCCCGCACGCAACGCAGCCGCACGAACGACGCCACGCACGCAAGAAGCACGCAGCACGCAACGCACGAACACAAGCAACACACGCACACACAAATCACACAACATACGGGAACTCCGTAGTGTAAAAGGTTAACACGCTCGGTCACAGCGAGAAGTCACGGAGTTCGTATCCCCGGCGGAGCGAGGACAGCGGGCGGTCTCTTAAAACCCGAGCCCTTGTCCACCTAGCGATTTGAATGGGGTAACGTGGTTGAAAGATCGGGGGTTTGTGACCCGCTCCCGGGGTGGTGCTTCGGCCAACACTAAAGGTGAATGAGAAAAATAAATGGGATATAGAAACACGGGGGCCATACGGCGATGCTCGGGCCCTGTAAAAATACAAGTAGATGAATCAAATAGAATGAACACGCAGACGCAGACGCCAGACCGCAGACGCAGACGCAGACGCAGCACCCCAGACCCAGACCCAGAGACGCAGACGCAGACGCAGACGCAGACGCACCGACGGCAGACCCAGCCACAAACACACACACACAACACAGACACACCAAACAAACACTACACACACACCACACAACACACACACACAGCAACACACCACCACACACACCACACACACACACACACACACACACACACACACACACACACATTCTCTTTCCTCTCTTCACCTACCTCCACCTTCTTCTCCCCCCTAAGCTTTCTCACACAACTGTTTTGCCCGATCGGAGAGTGGACGCGGCAGTGAGCTCGGCCTGCTGCACACGTGAGCCGTCTGGTTCAAAGCACAATGGAAGGAATCGAAGGTAAGCGCGGGTCAGTTGATGAGGAGCGGGGGGATGAGCCTATCCCTTCGTTAATGTCACATCGGCTGCGAGGGAGAAAAGAGGGGAATGTGTGAGAAGGAGAACCTGCTACTGATAGAAAGAAGGATAGAAGGAGGGGAGATTGCTGGGACATGGTATATGAAGATATGTTAGATAAGAAAAAAAAAACATGGATAAATTGAGGATGAGAGGTGAGTGAAGACTAGAGGAGGAGGGAGAGAAAGGGTATTGGAAGTCTTTTGTGAGGGTAAACAGGGAAAAGAGGAGAGAGAGAGAGAGAGAGATGAGAGGAGAAGAGCGGAGAGAGATGGAGACGAGAGAGAGAGAGAGGAGAGAGATGAGAGAAGGAGAGAGAGAGAGAGAGAGAGAGAGAGAGAGAGAGAGAGATGAGAGGAGATGAGAGAGAGAGATGAGTCGATGAGATGGGATGAGAGAGAGAGAGAGAGAGAGAGAGCGAGAGCGAGAGCGAGAGCGGAGAGCGAGAGCGAGAGCCGAGACGAGAGAGAGAGAGCAGAGGGATGGAGAGAGAGAGAGGAGTTCGAAAAGAGAGACGAGAGAGAGAGACGCCGGAGAGAAGGAGAGCGACGAGACGAGAGAGAGGAGAGAGAGAGAAATAAGAACATTATATTAATAAAGGAATGGAGAAGGTAAAAGAAAACAATAATGCACAAAATTAAGCAAAAGAGAGCAATCAGAGAGAAACTTACATAAAGAGAAAAAGACACATATTCCGCATAAAAGAAAGCAGACATAAGACAGGTTGGGAACATATATATATAACACGGTATCAATCTTTATAACAAGCGTGTCCTATCACGTTCTTCTCTTGGACAGAACGCCAATATACCTGAGACGGGATTTCCTGGAAATGAGGGACGGAAGGGTGGGAGGAGGGGAGGGTAGCGGCAGCAGTGGGAAGGGGGTGAAGGGGATGAAAGGAGAGGAGTGGAGGGAAGACAAGGGGATTTACCTTACCGAAGTCTGCAGAATAAAGATATATGGAGTAAAGTTGAAAGTCATGTATATGATATTGATTTGTGTGTGTGTGTGTGTATTTGATGCTTTTTTGTTTTTTTGTTTTTTTAACTTTAAAAAGTTGGTATCACATCATTAGCTTTAGCTATTTTCACCTAATCTCTATTCCTACTACTAGTATTCTACTATTACTACTACTACTATACTATACTACTACTACAAACCATAGGTATTATTGTACTACTATATACTATACTACTACTACTAACTAATACTACTACCGTACTTACTACTTATTATATATTTCTGCCCATGCCAATTGGAACTCCTCGTGATTGGACAGGAAACATGGGACAAATATCTTGCTGCTCATCGTGAAAACTGCTTTTCTTCACAGTACAGTAAAAATTATCTACAAGACTTTTCTGTTATTCACATATGTTGCGTAATATTTTATCTGTTTCTTCATCACTGGATATCATAATAATAGTGAATTAGGACTGTGTTAAAAAGCTAATATTATCTAAAAATAAAGGCGGTCATGTGAGTAGAAATAAAAAATTGGATATGAAATTATGTCGCCCTATCTTCCATGTTAGTTATACATATAATGTAACTATCGAACAACAATAAAAAAAATAATAATGAAACACCGCAAGGAAAGTTCTTCTAAACATGATGGTTTTATCAGATTTTAGATAACGCGGGAGGAAAGGAGGTGACTAAACATTTTTATACCAAGTTGTAGGCGATGGAAAACAATGGCTCCCGCACCCGCTGGTCACACACACACACACACATGCACACGCACACGCACACGCTGTATAGAAAAGCTGTAGTAGTGGTTATTGTTTTATCATCCGTTGTTGTTTTTGTAAAAGTATTGATATTTAATTGCTAAAAGTCATAACAATCTCTCTCTCTCTCTCTCTCTCTCTCTCTCTCTCTCTCTCTCTCTCTCTCTCTCCTCTCTCTCGCCTCTCTCGGCCTCTCTCTCTCAGTGCATAACAGTATGTTCGGTATTGTTTCATCTGTGTCGCCTTCAAGAACTATGGTACATTTTTCTCATTGCACTCATATTTCACTTTCATAGTTCAACACTTGTTTACTTCGAATTCCATTGTGGTTATATTGCGTTTCCATGTTTCTCCTTCACTCATAAAATGACTAACCATTTATACAGCCATTATAGTATTACATTTTTCCTCTTGTCTTTCTGTCCTATTTTTTCGGCTGAAGACTATTTATCAAAATCAGGGAGAGAAGAGGCAAGACGGATGGATGGAGTATGGCAGAACCCGCTGGCGGGAAGATGATGAAGGAAAGCAGGAGGGAAACAGGAAGATAAATTTGGGTAGGAGTGCACACAAAATTTGGAATGTGACTAGAAGAACGAGAGAGAGAGACGAGGAAGAGGAGATGAGGAAGAGCGAGTAGAGAGAGAGGATGATGGAGAGAGAGAGAAGGAGAGATGAGGAGGAGAGAGAGAGGAGGAGAGGAGATGAGAGAGAGAGAGAGGAGAGGATGAGAGAGAGAGAGAGACGACTGAGAGAGAGAGGAGGAGAGAGATGAGAGAGAGAGAGAGGAGAGTAGAGAGAGAGAGATAGAGGAGAGATGCGATGAGAGAAGAAAGAGATGAGAGAGCAGAGAGGGGGAGAGAGGTACGAGAGAGACGAGAGAGAGAGAGAGGAGAGTAGATGGACGAGAGAGAGAGCAGACGGAGAGAGGAGAGAGAGAGAGAGAAGAGGAGAGGAGAGACAGAGATGAGAGAGCAGTAGAAGAGAGACGAGATGGTGCTGAGAGAGAAGAGAGGACGAGAGAGAGGAGAGGGAGAGCTGGACGAGAGAGAGAGAGAACGCTTAGAGATCGAGAGAGGATGATACAAGAGAGGAGATGAGAGAGAGACGAGAGAGACGAGAGAGAGAGAGCAGAGAGAGAGAGAGAGAGAGCAGGAGAGAATCAGAATCAGAATTTTTATTTTCCATTTTACAAGGCTAATTCTTTTAACATAGTAATATGAGTTTACAATATTCTGAATAGATAACAAGTGTTTAAAGGTAGAACACTGAACCATGGTCTATACTACAACAATAAAAATATTAGAATACATTAAAAATTGTAAAAACATTAAAAAATCCCTAATGAAAAAACTATAAATAATAAGTAAGACTTCCTAAAGGTTACAATAAAAACATAAAATAAAAGTTGTCAAAAAAAGGTGTAGTTTAGATACAAATACAGTTCAGGTCGATGCGACGCAAAAATAGAGTAAGAATTGTTTGACAGAAAAGGTGAATTTTCAATGTGACTTTAAAAAGTGTGCAAGGACGTAGGTAAACCATCTCTATCTTGGCGTGGCAGGCTGTTCAGAAAGCAGATCAGCCACATGAAGGGCCTTGTTCCCATAACAAAGTGTTACCATATTTGCACATGGAGTTTGTTTCTGGTTGTCTAGTGTGGACTGGTGTGTCGTACATATCTTCCACTTGCGGGCAGTGAAATACAACCAGTCAGGTTACTCTATTATAATATATTGTTACAACGGCTACTCCTAGCTCAAAGGGATATTTTTCATTTCTTCCAGCCATCCACAAGGGTCTTGTTAAGTAGGGGTGTGAAATGGTCGGGCAGCAGCCCCTCCTAAAGCAACTTTTGCTTGAAAAGTGTGTGCGCCCTGGCACTAACATCGGCATATGTGGATAGAGAGAGCGATGAGAGCGGAACGCGAGCGAGAGCGCGAGCGAGAGCGAAGAGCGAGCAGCGAGAGCTGAGAGCGAGCGAGCGAGAGCGATGAGAGAGAGCAGAGACGAGAGAGAGAGGAGAGTCGCGAACGAACATCGGAGACCTGACCCACACAAGTGCACTACGAGGACAAAGTTCAGACGTAGTGGTGGTTGGACGCGAGACGCTGGCCTCAACAACGAGGGGGCCTCGTTTTAGCAAGATACGTGGCTACGCCAAGGACAGGAGGGACCGCCCTGAGCGAGCAGGGTGGCGGTGTGTCTGTCCTGCTTAAAGGAAGGAAGTGCAAGCCCAGCACTCGATT
This sequence comes from Chionoecetes opilio, assembly GCA_016584305.1. NCBI lineage: Eukaryota > Metazoa > Arthropoda > Malacostraca > Decapoda > Majidae > Chionoecetes > Chionoecetes opilio. The sequence goes on from JACEEZ010013981.1 coordinate 11,759, forward strand.
GTGGTCGCGTTCCAATGTGGATAGGTATAATGTGCTTATGGTTAGTGATGGCTGACCGATCAGAGCCATCCTGTTACGCGCCATGTATGCCCGCCACCATCAGGGAACCGCTCGTCCCAGTACATCACTGGGGCTCTGGACAACCTGATGTTGGAGCACCGCTGCAGGCAAGTCTTGGTGGTGGGAGACATCAACCAGCAGATGGAACAGCATGTATGTGAAAGCTCTTAACTGTGCGGGCTTGGACAGATCACGTGACCATACACTACACAACGAGCGGGGCGGGGGACACTGGACCCATGTCATCTCTGACCATCCAGGGGGACACTCTCCTGTGTCACCAGCTGGGATTAGTATGGCAGCTATTGCCACCCGCTGTCTTAACACAGGTAGATATAAGGCGTGGCTCGTGACGAGGCCACATCCCGGTACTTCTAGGCTTTGGGGATAAGGCGGAATGGGGTATCCTTCGCGGCCGTAACCTGAGTCACACGGTCGTGGGTGGGTACTTGTGCTGGACGGGGCGGATTAATATGTCGCGAGCCCTTACTTTCCGCCTGCCTGACCATTCAGAGGGGGACGCCATGTGCCACACCGAGACTACACCACCAAACCCACGGCTCAGCCATAGAGTGCTACCGTTGCCGTGTGCTGCCGAGGCCCAAGTAGTACTTAGCGTGGACTCCGCTGTACAAGCACGCGGAACACGACTCGGCGCAACCAAGTGACTGCACCGAGCGGCTTAAGGAGGATGGTGGTGTCCAGCAAATGGGACATGAAAACAGTGGGGAAGAGGACTGCGGCCGGAACTACGAAGCCCAAGAGGACGTGGGGACACGAATTGGTAGGTCCAGGTTAAGGAAAAAAAACAGGGAATCAGCCCGCAAAGATTCACAATTCTACCCTCACCCAGCTGGACAGAACAGCGGCCAGTCAGCAGCAAGGTAGAAGGCCTCAGCTCGCTGGCTAATGTTTCTCGCAAACATCCAAGTGAAGACTTCACCGGGCAGCCCCCGCACCTCGTATGGAGTAAGCAGTGTGAAGAGACACTCCACAAGGTGGAGGTGAGCAGGCGCATGGGTACTAGCATATTCGGACGAGGGCTCGACACCAAAATTGTGTCCTGATGACGTCAGTCAGCATTATTTTTAAAACAGTGCGCCGGGAGATGTCGTCCCTCTACCACAGTCTTCACTGCATGCCTGCAGGAAAAACCACCTTGGCCTGCGTGTGGAAGGAGCTCGAGTGGTTCCTGTACAAAGAGGAGTTCCAGATCTAACTCCCAAAAAACACTACCTGGCCATCTCCCCTGCTGTCTGTGGTTGGGAAATGTGTTCGAGAGATAGTTTGGGGCAGAGTAATCTGTCTCACGTTCGTCAGCGACAATATCTCCTCTCAGACCAACAGTTTGGGTTCAGGACCAGCTGTCCACCTCTGACCTGGCTGATGGTTCTTACCCGAAAAAACTGGCAGGAATGCCCTGAACGACGGCCAGTAAACTGTCATGGTGGCCCTGGACATAGCGGGTGCACGTCGACATGGGTGTGGCCATGGAGGCCTTCTCGAAAAAAAACTCCGAGCCAAAAGTCCATCAGGGTGACCTCCTGCTGACGCATGGGGAAACTCACCCAACCTATGCGGGAAGAGAAACCCTCCAGGTCGTGCGTCAACGGTCAGGCCTCTGAAGTCCATCGCCAGGGGGTAAGGCATTAGTCCCACAGGGCTCTGCTGTTGGGCCAGCCTGTGGAACATCTACGTGGACGATCTTATCCGCGCAAGATGCCAGCAGTCTCGGCTTATGCTGGCAGACTTTTACTCTCTCCTGGCTCCTATCTGCGACTTGACAGTGGGCGGTTGCGCTGGATGAGATCCAATCAGCAAGTGAGTATTATACAGAGTGGGGTAGACGTGGCAGGTGACCTATGCTCCGGAGAAGACACAGGCAATGGGTGGTGTCTCGGTCCCCGTTGCCGAGGCCAGCAGTGTGGAAGGAGGCTGGGTTGGTGGCGTTCCTCTCCACTCCAGGAAGCCTTCAAGGTTCTGGAAATAGAAGGTCGGATGTGAGCGAAGGTTTGACGGCCAATCAAACCACATTGCTAAAAAGGATCTCAACAGGGTCTATGCCCTGCGAAGGGTAGCAGCTTCCTCGAACAGGGGAGGGAAGCTCTTGCTCTACAAGGCCCAGATACGGCCTTACTTAGAGTAACGCCGCCCTCTCTCTGGAGTCTTGTGCAGCACTCGCACATAGGAGGCTGGGACAGCATCCAACATCCGAGGCCCTGCGATTGGTGGATGCTGCAGACCCCCCCAGAACCCCCATGGCGACCTAACCCGAGGCGGTGATGTCACCAGCTCGACTCACTGGAACACCGCAGGACCGTGCGCGGCGCTTGTGGTATTTACAAGGCACAGGTGCAGGAGTGCCTCACTGGGGGTACGGACAGCATGCGAGAATCGCAGCGAAGCACGAGAACGGTGGTTACAGTGTGATGCAGTGGAGGTGCCCCGCGTTCCCGTGCCAGCCACGCACCAACGCCACCTTTGTGTGCCGCGTATCCTGGATGTGGACATTTCACGGGCCGCCGCTCCTCACATCCGGAGAATGAAAAACAAAGTGTAAAGTTGGCGGCAATCGGTGGAGGACGTCGAAGCCCACCCCGCTGACGCTAGTGATACGTGACACTTAGTGTACGTAACAGTGCATCAAAAACAATCGAGTGATGCATATATGTATATAATGTTAGTTTTTTTTAGGTCTTTGTATTTATGTGTATATAGTTATATTTACTTGCCCTTAAGATAGGTAGCACACGACAGTGCACCTTTGGGCTTCATGTATATGTATGTTTAAATAAAGAAAATAAAAAAAGGAGAGAAAATTTGCAATACACACACACAGGGAAATGAAGGCGAGGAATGAAACAGAAAAAAAATCCATTTGAGATACAGAAAAAAGCTATATAAAAACTATGTAAACTATATAAAAGAACAAGAAGAAAAAAAGAAAAGAGCAGAAAGGGTTAAAGAAAAGAAGTAAAGAAGATAAAAGTAAATCTGAACAAGATATGAAGAAGGAATATAGAAAAAAAATCAGTGAGGCTGAAGAAGAAAAGCGTGGGAGCTATTCAATTCTAAAAGTAACATCAGGATAGTATTATTTTTTCAAATGGGATGAAGAGAAAGGCGTAAATTAAATTTTGTATTGTCTTGATATGATGAAGAAATTATAATTCAAAAGAAGT
>JACEEZ010013981.1:20000-45000 GCA_016584305.1 Chionoecetes opilio
GACGGTATCTTAAGCAGCGGCAGCGGGTCGGCGGCGAGCGGCGGCGGCCGTCGAGCCGGCGGCGGCGGCGCCCCGGCGGCTGGCCGCGGCCGGCGGCGCGGCCGGCGGCGGCCGGCCGGCGACGGCGGGGTCCTGCAGGAGCAGGCGGAGCAGGAGCAGGGAGCAGGAGCAGAGCAGGAAGTAGAGAGAGTAGGAGTTGGAGTGTTTAGTAGGAGTAGTAGTAGTAGTAGTAGTAGTACTAGTACTAGTAGTAGTAGTAGTAGTTAGGAGTAGTTTAGTTAGTCTTAGTTAGTTGTATTGCCAGATCTTTAGAAGTAAATTATTATATAATAGTATACAAATGTGATCTTAGGCATTAGCCGCGAGCAACAGCTCCATGGGCGGACAGGAACAGTGTACAAATAGTATACATATATGAAGGGCGGCAATAATAAAATATATCTTACAAATAAAAAAAAATTGTTCTAACTACCATAACAATTACCCAAGTTGATTGATACAAAATTAAACACAATTTGGCTACTGAAAATACTAATGATGTGAAGAATATTTTCAGATTCATCCCTAATGTTTTGATTCTGTTGATGGAAAAAGTAAATCTAAGTCTATTTTTAAAGATGTATTTAAAATTGTTAATACTTTTCAAATTGTTTGGTAAATTGTTCCAACAATTAGGACCAACACAAGTGCTAGTGAATGTTTATATAATGTTGTTCGTGGTTGTGGGACATATCAGGTCAATATGGTTTCCCCGCGTTACACTTGACTGTGGGAAGAACTTAAATAAATTTCTATATCCACTACTATCATTATACATGGTAAATTGTAAGGTACAATGAAAAATATTTTTTTTATTAAAAACTCAAAATTTCAGTAACACTAAATCATTAAATAATAAATCTGCATGATCATACTGCCTTTAAAGGTAATTGTTCTATTATTTTCTTTTTTGCCATGAAACACTTTTACAGTGGTAAGGCCAAGTACATCCCCAGACAGACAACCAGTAAAATTATATATGGATAACATAAAGAATAGTATATGCTTCGCCAAAGCTTCAGTCGTTAAGTTGTTGCCTAATTCTGTATAAAATTCCACACATTTTTGGATAAGTTCAAATTTTACAGATTGTATTTTTTTTCCATTAATTTTCGTCAATAATAACACCCAGAAATCTAGTAAGTTGGACTCCTGAATTTCATTTTCTCCAGTAAACTGAGCCTAAAATATTAGCAACAGAACGATTTGAAAGGAGTATATAATTGTTTTTCGTATGTTTACAGATAGTTTATTAGCTAAAACCTTTCGATATATTCTCTCGTTCCCTATCTAACTTTAACATGTAACCTGATCTAATGCCTACTTTTAAGAGAAGGATTTTGTTTGTCGTCTGCAAAGATAAACATAGCTGAAGTTAAAACTGGCATTACAAATATCATTAATATATATCAGAAAGTAAAGGCCCTAAAATTGATCCCTGAGGCACTCCCTATTGGTACGTTTTCAGCGTGGATATATGTGTTACAAAACACTGCTTGTTCCGTCTGTCAAGTAGCTAGTGAATAGTTTTAAGTGGTACACTCTTATTCCCAAATTTCAAGTTTATCTAATAATATTTTTAGGAATTAGATGAGTCGAAAGCTCGTAGACAAGTCTCGAAAAATATTCCTACAAAATGAATTTCCTTCCAGACGTTATACACTTCACTTGTGAACTTTGCTATTGCTTTTCGTTGATTTGTTTTTTTTTTTTTTGCGAAAGCCAAACGATATTCAGATAAACAATTTAAAAAAATTTCCAAAAATCCCACTAAATCTTTTTACAATAGGATTTTTCAAACGAGAAATTTACTTATTGATGGTAAATAGATATTGGTCGATAAGTGTTTTCATCTCATTTTCGCCTGATTATGGATGGGAATTCCTTTTGCTGTTTTTAGTTTATCTGGGAAACACCTTCCTTTAAAACACTGGTTAATGACACGAGTAGTGGGACATCAATTACTGAGATGTGTGTCGGAGGAGACTTGGGGAGGGGATGTATCATAGCCTGCTGCTGTGTTTCAGAAGACTTAAGGTGTGTTGAACTTCCTCTTTGGTAACTGGATACAAAACAAGACATTTCTGCAGATATTAACATTATTGCTTGTGAGAATTTAATTGAATGTCATGGGATGATTTAGATTTTCTGGTATATTCAAAAAAGTGATTATTGACGATATTTGCAGCAAGATCAATGTCATTTTTAGTTTTTTCATACGGTTTAGTGGCCATTTTTCCTGCCCATCAAGTGTTTAATAACGGTCATGTTTGATTTAACATTTCCTGTCAAGTTTTAACTGGATCTTTTGATAATTATTTTTGAAACACGCAAGAAGGGTTACGAGGTGCTCTGTATTTTCAATCGAAGTCCATAGTTAAAGGCAGTGGCAGCCAATCTTCCAGTCTGTGCTTTTCTCGGATACTGTTCGTAAACCCGAAGTAATATGAGACTTTTAATATGTTTATTATTAATCTTAACCTTTCTTAGTGGAAAGCGATATTTGAACGTTTTCATTGTTAGAGACTATAGGAATTTAATCAAATGCCTCATTTGGATCAGATAATACAAGAGCTGTATCAATTGTATTTGCTGTCACCCTTAAAAAATTTTTTGATGTTATCTCCAGACAGGCACCTCTTTGTATATGGCTGTGGATTTGATAATTAAATTTCGAACAATTGTGAGTAAACTGGAAAATGATCCGTAAGTCCGTGTAATAGGGAATACCGTTTTTTTCATTTTTCTCGGATAGGAGGCCCATATATATCTATTTAATTAGCACTATTGTCAGTTACTCTAGTAGGTTTCGTTGTTAGGGGATAACATCCAGGGAGTACATTACATTCATGAAATCCATTCACCAGGATCCACTTTAATTTAAGAGATCCAGATTCCAGTCCCCCCCAAAAAATAACATAAGTAAAACTTCTTAACTTCAATGAAATCAAACAAAAGATCAATCGCATGAGAAATTCAGAGAATGTTTCCTTAGTGTGGTCTGTATACAGAAGCTATAAAATAGTCTTCCGTCTAAAGTCTAATGGTCTAAAAGTAGTAGTAGTATAGTTACTGTAGAATAGTACTAGTACGAGTAGTAGTAGATAGTAGTAGTAGTAAGTAGTGTAGTGGTAGTCGGTAGGGGTACGTGGAGTGGCAGTGTAGTGGTAGTGGTAGTGGTAGTGGTAGTGTAAGTGGTAGTGGTAGTAGTAGTGAGTAGTCGTAGTATAGTAGTGTAGTAGTAGTAGTAGTAGTAGTTTTATTATATTTATTATTATTTATATTATATTATTACATCCATACCATTATTACCATAACAAATGATAGAAATTGGAAGAATTGATGCATGGGAAGAGGAAGAATGATAAAAAATAAGGATTGATAAATATTGAAAATTTTTGTATTGGAAAAGATATGATAATGATGACGATAATACTGTTGCTGCCTCTTCCACTTATGCCATTATATAACTCTCTGTATCATCTTGCTACAAGGGTGAAACAATCCTAATGGTCCACGCTGGTGGAGAAAGGAATTGGAACACCCCATTGTTGATTAAGCGCGTTATCAGGGAGAAGTGAGTTACTAAATATAATATGCCGGTCTCTCAAGCTCTCTTCCTCCTCCTCCTCCTCCTCTCTCCCTCCTGCCTCCCTCTCTCCTCCTCTCCTCCAAGGCACTGCCAGACATTTAATAACAACTACAGTAAATATGGTTTTTATTCCCGCGGCACACCACCCCTCATACATTAAAGTTAGTGCAGCGAGTGATGAAGCGCGGTTACATTTCACTCCTTTTCAATAGATAGGGAATTTTCTCGAAAATCTGCACCATAAAATGAAAACGCGAGTTGGCAAAAAACAATATGAGTGTAAGGTATTAACCAGCATTTGTTGACAACGGTACATGCACCTGTCAGGATATATAATGTGTGTGATGTCGCTGTGTGTGTGTCCAGTGTTGTGTGTGTGTGTCGTGGTGTGTGTGGTTGGTGTGTGTTTGTGTGTGTGTGTGTGGGTGTGTGTGTGTGTGTGTGTGTGTGTGTGTGTGGTGTTGTGTTGTTGTGTGTGTGTGTTTGTGTGTGTGTGTGTGTGTTGTGTGTGGTGTGTGGTGTGTGGTGTGTGTGTAAACTCTGTGTGTGTGTGGGTGTGTGGTGGTGTGTGTTGTTCATCTAGTTTATGCATCTAGTGTATTTAACAGGACCTGAGCTACATCGTTATTGGCCCCGTCTCCTATCAACATTTTATCATATCCTTAGTGGCCGTGTTGGCCGAAGCCACCAACCCCGGGAGGCGGGTCACAAAACCATCTGGACTAACACTGGTACCCAATTCACTGCTGGGTGGACCAGGGCTCGGCGATTTAAAGGAAACAGCCCATCTGTCTCGTCTCGCCCGGGGATTCGAGCCCCGGGAGTTTTCTCGGTTGTGAACGAGCGTGTTCTAATCTCTACACTACGGAGTACCCTGTGTGTGGTGTGGGGATGCATTTGTGGGGTGTGTGTGTGTGTGTGGGACTGTGTGTGTGTGTGTGTGGTGTGTGTGTGTGTGTGTGGGGGTGTGTGTGGCAGGTGGGTGTGGGTGTGGGTGTGGGTGTGTGTGTGTGTGTCGGTGTGTGTGTGTGTTGTGTGTGTGGGTGATGTGGGGTGGGTGGGGTGTGGGTGTGTGTGTGGGCTGTGTGGTGTGTGTGGTGTGTGTGTGGTGTGGTTGTGGGTGTGGAGTGGGTGGGGTGGTCTGGGTAGTGTGAAGTGTATAAGTGTCAGTTCATTTTCTATATATTTTCCTATGCATTTATAATCTTGGTCAAGCGAACGAGGAGGGTAGATAGAGAGGAGACTAAAAATAATAACAAGTGAAAACAACAGCAAAAAACAAACTAGCAAAATACCAGGACACGAGATTAAGCCGCTCACATACAATACTATTTTTTTTATCTCCAGTAAATCATCATCGAAATCCCATCCCTTTGAAATCTGTCATTATTAAACCAGATCATAGTTCTTCAGTTTTCATTTCAATCTCCTTTTGGGTATATGAAAATATAAAGTCGTTTATAAAGAAATGCAACACATGATACGTCTGTGACACTATGGGCAATTGCAATGGGATGTAATGTTGGCGAGGGACCAGATACGGGCGGTGTGGGCGTGATGGTGTGTGGGCGTGACGGTGTGTGGGCGTGATGGTGTGTGGGCGTGATGGTGTGTGGGCGTGATGGTGTGTGGGCGTGAATGGTGTGTGGGCGTGATGGTGTGTGGCGTGTGTCGTGGAGGTGTGTGGGCGTGATGGTGGGCGTGATGTGTGTGGGTGGATGGTGGGCGTGAGGGTGCTGTGCGGCGTGATGTGTGTGGGCGGGAGGAGGAGATAGAGAGGGTGGGAAGTTGAGGAGGTGTAAAACTTTTTGTTTTGCTTCGCTGCCTCTGACTTCATGATAGTAAAAAATGTGGGCTTCTGTCTTAGAATGGATGGAATTTCTCCTATCTCTCTCTCTCTTCTCTCTCTCTCGCTCTCTCTCTCTCTCTCTCTCTCTCTCTCTCTCTCTCTCTCTCTCTCCTCGCTCTCTCTCTCTCTCTCTCTCTCTCTCTCTCTCTCGCTCTCTCTCTCTCTCCTCTCTCTCCTCTCTCCTCCTCTCTCTCTCTCTCTCTCTCTCTCTCTCTCTCTCTCTCTCTCTCTCTCCTCTCTCTCTCTCTCTCTCTCTCTCTCTCTCTCTCCTCTCTCTCTCTCTCTCTCTCTCTCTCTCTCTCTCTCTCTCTCTCTCTCTCTCTCTCTCTCTCTCTCTTCTCTCTCTCTCTCTCTCTCTCTCTCTCTCTCTCTCTCTCTCTCTCTTTTTCATACTAAAGGAAAGGTGTTACTTAGTTACTTAATTCAGCACTACATCATCAAAGTCTTTTATCTGCTTGAAAATAGAATAAAAGGATAAATACTCACATAATAATAAAATGCTTACAATTTGATTTACGTTCATTAGTGATAACTGAGTGGAGAAAGACAGGAAGTAGAGTAGGAGGAGTAGGAAGAAAGGGAAGTGGAAGAATACCATGACAGATGGAAATATAAACAGGAGGATATGGAATTAGGATAACTGGGAGGAGACAATGATAACTAGAGAAGGAAAAAGATATAGAAGATAAAGATATACAGAGAAGTAAGACAAAAAATATATTTGTGTGAACTGGTATACAAGACATAAAACACGAGATAAGCATATCCATACCGACCGAACATGATATAAAAAGAAAACACACACACACACACACACACACACACACACACACACACACACACACACCACACACCACACACACACACACACACACACACACACACACATATATACACACACAAATGGGTACTCCGTAGTGTAGTGGTTAGCACTGGCAAACATTAAAACTGGAGGAGGGAAAGTAGTAAAATCACTTGAGCTGAAGAATAGGACAGGAGAGGAAAACTAATAACTTATTTTCAGTAAGTTTACTTTGATCCTGTTTTCCCGTCTTGGTTGACGGGTTGATTTCAGAGGCAATCAGAAGGAGGAAGAATAACCTAATTAACTCCCTCGGACGGTAAAATGTTATCTTGATCATCGCCTGATGTGATTCTCTTTTTTTGACTTCCCCCCTCAACCTTCTACCCCCTTCTCCTTCCTTCCTTCCTTCTCACTTCTCACACAAAAACATTATGAATGAGTGATAAGGGAATTGATAATGAGTGAGGCCACTCACACACACACACACACACACACACACACACACACACACACACACACACGCACACACGCACACACGCACACACGCACACACACGCACACACGCGCACACACACACACACACACACACACGCACACACACGCACACACACACACACACGTGTATACGCGCCCCCTAAAACTCTTTAGGGGGCGATACACACGTATCGATAAAAATTAGAAATTAAAAAAAAATCGAAAAATCAAATCAATAAGAAGCAAATCATTCAACTAGATAGCTTACGAAAAAAAAAAAAATAGGAAATCAACCAATAACAACACTATTATCTTAGTTTCTTCCTTCATTACCATCCTTTCATCTTCCTTTTCCTTCTCATCTCCTCCTTCTTTTTCTCCAATCACGTCCCCAACATTTTTCATTGAACGTAATTCTCACAAAGTCTCATTTCTATTTGATCCACCATTTCTTCGATACCATGAACAGCAGCCATAAAGAAACACTCGAACCCATCCAAACTTGTTGCCCAAAGATTTTAAGAAGTTGAATTGTTATGTATTCATGTTTCTCTCTCTCTCTCTCTCTCTCTCTCTCTCTCTCTCTCTCTCTCTCTCTCTCTCTCTCTCTCTCTCTCTCTCTCTCTCTCTCTCTCTCTCTCTCTCTCTCTCTCTCTCTCTCTCTCTCTCTCTCTCTCTCTCTCTCTCTCTCTCTCTCTCTCTCTCTCTCTCTCTCTCTCTCTCTCTCTCTCTCTCTCTCTCTCTCTCTCTCTCTCTCTCTCTCTCTCTCTCTCTCTCTCTCTCTCTCTCTCTCTCTCTCTCTCTCCCTCGTTCACCCGTTGGCATTTTTATATGTATTGGTTATTCATCAAATTTATCGTTTTCAATACCAAGTTAATACATATACAATAAATATACAATCATAAACACTAAAGTTTGATAAGAACAAAAGCAAAATCCATATCCAAATGATTTATGGCTGAAAAAAAGGAAGAAATGAAAAGCATTGATGGAAAAGAATAAATAGGATGAACTGAACAAGTGTCACCATCAGTCATTCCTTTCGCTCATTCCTCTCACGAACACAGACGAACTAAATTTTTGAGATTTTTTAAACTTCTTTCCGTTCCTTCTTTGTATCTTTTCTTTCCCTCCTCAATGTCATCTCTTTCTCTGTCTCTTCTATCGTCCTCTCCTTATCTTTATCCCATCTACGTCCTTTCCTAGTCTTCTTGTAGCCTTCTCTGTGTCTCATCCATGGAGGTAGAATATAAAGGAAGGGGCCGAGGCGCGAGAACAGTGAGGTTATTCTGGTCGGCCGGCGGCCATTGAACGATTGGCAGAAAGGCTGGTGGTAGGAGCCGCTCCCTTGCCCTGAGCTGACCATGCTGACAAGAAAAAACCCATTATAACATATGAAGCAGGTCACGAGGAGAACGTTGATAGAAAAAAGTATGATGTGGTGGTTGTTGTTATAGTGATAAAGTGGTAGTGATGGTAATAGTAATGATTGTGGTGAAATTGGTTGTGATGGTGGTTGTGATATTGCTGGTGGTGGTTTTGGTGTTGTAGGAGTGGTGATGGTGATGGTGATAAGGTAGTGATGATATTGTTGGTGGTGTTAGTGATGCTGTTGTGGTGGTGATGGTGATGTGGTGGTGTTGATGATGGTGAAGTTGATGTGGTAGTTGTACTGATGGTGATGTGGTGGTGTTGATGGTGAAGTTTATGTGGTAGTTGTACTGATGGTGATGTGATGGTGGTGATGGTGAAGTTGATGTGGTAGTTGTACTGATGGTGATGTGGTGGTGTTGATGGTGAAGTTGATGTGGTAGTTGTACTGATGGTGAGGTGATGGTGGTGAAGTTGATGTGGTAGTTGTACTGATGGTGATGTGGTGGTGTTGATGGTGAAGTTGATGTGGTAGTTGTACTGAGGGTGATTTGGTGGTGTTGATGGTGAAGTTGATGTGATAGTTGTACTGATGGTGATTTGGTGGTGTTGATGGTGAAGTTGATGTGGTAGTTGTACTGAGGGTGATTTGGTGGTGTTGATGGTGAAGTTGATGTGGTAGTTGTACTGATGGTGATTTGGTGGTGTTGATGGTGAAGTTGATGTGGTAGTTGTACTATTGGTGATGTGATGGTGGTGATGGTGAAGTTGATGTGGTAGTTGTACTGATGGTGATGTGGTGGTGTTGATGGTGAAGTTGATGTGGTAGTTGTACTGAGGGTGAAGTGAGGTGGTGAAGGTGAAGTTGATGTGGTAGTTGTACTGATGGTGATGTGGTGGTGTTGATGGTGAAGTTGTACTGATGGTGATGTGATGGTGGTGATGGTGAAGTTGATGTGGTAGTTGTACTGATGGTGATGTGGTGGTGTTGATGGTGAAGTTGATGTGGTAGTTGTACTGATGGTGATGTGGTGGTGTTGATGGTGAAGTTGATGTGGTAGTTGTACTGATGGTGATGTGATGGTGTTGATGGTGAAGTAGATGTGGTAGTTGTACTGATGGTGATGTGGTGGTGTTGATGGTGAAGTTGATGTAGTTGTACTGATGGTGATGTGGTGGTGCTGATGGTGAAATTGATGTGGTAGTTGTACTGATGGTGATGTGGTGGTGAAGTTGATGTGGTAGTTGTACTGATGGTGATGTGGTGGTGGTGATGATGAAGTTGATGTGGTAGTTGTACTGATGGTGATGTGGTGGAGGTGATGATGGAATTTATAATTCATCGGTCCCTATGTTATATATGAGTGTATATTGTTCCGAGAGGAATATATCCGTGCTACTATAGCGTGCGGTCTACCGCACATTTTCGGGATACTTGCACTTCAGGCTGCAACTTACTATTGTTGTAATTATAATATTGTCTCATATCTCCTCTATCTACACTATAGCTTTGGGGAGGCGGTAGCGGAGTGGTTAGCGTCTCCGACTGGCGTTCTCGGTGACCCAAGCTCGATCCCCGAAGAAAACCAAAACCTTTCTGCACCGTCGAGTGGCCTAAGAACACCCACATGCCCTGCCCATCAACTCTACCTTCGATTGCGAGTGCATCGGAGGACACAGGGGGGCGGCATGAGCCTCTAATCACAGGCGTCACTAAAAATCCTGGCTGCGATAATACATGTGCGTAATACCCATCAAACCTCCCTGGAAATAACGCACAGTGCGTTGTGAGAAGCGAGTTCTGCCAGTCGTGGGCGGAGCTTCAGCCCGACAGCCGAACCTCACTATCTGGTGAAGAGCGGGGCTGGGAGGGCACCTCCAGTTATATACTACCTCCATGGTCTCATCTCTTACCTCTCGCAGTCTCACGCCCTTCTCTCTCGCCCTCCTCTCGTCCCGCCCTTTGGCATCAATTGCTCCCTTGTCTCGTAAACATTTTGACGCCCCGCCGCCCTCGCCCATCAGGATGTCAGGGGCGCAGGACTCCCTCACGCCCCTCATCGTCTTATCCTACGTGATTCCTCGCCTCCCTCCTTCTTCATCCTTCACGTCTTCTCTTCTTTGTTCTGACTAGATTCCATATTGCTTTCTTTTCTCACTTTTCTTTATTTATATCATTCATGTTTCCTCTGAGTGTCAATGCTATTTGTTCTCTTTCATCTTTTATTATTTAATCGCATGCTGAACTCTGTCTGGTTCTATTTTGTTTTTTCATGTTTATCCATCTTTTGTTTTGGTTTTTGAACTTATGTGGCCTTGAGTATCCGTTTCCATTTTTATCACCACCTGCCATTTTCCTGTCACGCCCTTTCGTATTCCTTCATCATTCTATCCTTTATCTCGCTAATCCCTCCATGTCTGGCTCTCGATCTGTCTTCCCTCCTTCCTGCATGCCCGTCCCTGTGCTTCAATTTACATCTGCGGGGGGGAGGAGGGAAGGAGGAGGCAGCAAAAGACATTCCCTTATTGTCGTATTCTGCAAACCCCGCCACTTCTTTTTTTCGCCACTCCACTCCAGTTGAATACGTGGCCGAAATTCAGCTTTCCTGACCTGGCTTGTTTTTCCAGGTGTTTCAGTAAGGCACGAGACAGCCCGGGAGTGTTTGCCTTGACAAGTCTTCGTGTGCTTTGTTTGCCTTGGCCCGCTACTCGCCTTTGATACCGTGAACCACTTTGTAACCCCGTGTTGGCTTGGCCGGCTTAAGTAAGGGTGCTAGCGGAACGATTACAGGCTAGGTCAAGGTTAAAGTGTATTTCTTATTTAGATGAAGGCCGTGTGTGTGTGTGTGTGTGTGTGTGTTATTCACCCATGGTCTTGTCCTCGCGAGCTGGCTCGCGATCGCCAGTTTCACCCTCTCAGTGCGAGCTTGGAGCTCATTATTACCGATCTTTGGGCAATGCTGGGACCTCACACACCACACACCTCCATCCCCTTGCCCAAGGGAGACAGTAACTGCCCGAATTTGTCAGTGAAAAATTCCCGGGGGAGTGAGGATTTGAACCGCCTACCCATAGAATGGGATACCAGCACGTTATCAAACTGATCATCGCGCGCGGTATAATGGTGGTGTGTGCGTGTGCGTGTGCGTGTGCGTGTGCGTGTGCGTGCGTGTGGTGTGTGTGTGTGTGTGTGTGTGTGTGTGTGTGTGTGTGTGTATGTGTGTGTGTGTGTGTGTGTGTGTGTGTGTGTGTGTGTGTATCGCGTGGTGGCTGTTATCTTACTTTTCGATCGGGATGACATTACAGTGAAGGTGGTAGTGGTGGTAGTGGTGGGATTAAAGGAAGTTACTGAGAAACGAGGTCGTGGTTGTTACTATTTTTCGTGGACGCTTAACAGGTTTATGAATTTTTTAACTCCTGTCGCCGTGCATGGTGTCGTTATCCTTAATCTCTCCTTCTTATCAGGCCGAAAGGAGAAGAAAGAAAGGGAGGAAGGAAAAGGAGGGAGAGTGGTTCTTGTAAGCCCATGTCAACAAGTAAACATTCTAAAGTGTTTCTTCATTAATATTCATAATTTGTAAGCACCCATAAAGGCAACTGTACACGAGCCTGTCGGCGTCCTCAAAATGTTTATTAAATTGTGTCCGGCAAAGTTTTTCAGCACCTTTTCCTTTTCCTCTTTTTCCTCTTCCTTCTCTTTCTACTTTTTCTCCAATTCTTATCTTTTCGTCGTTCCTGTCGAGACGAAAGAGATTTTCCCTCAAGATGCATTTGTGTTGTGTTCATTGATTGCATCTTCCTTCCATCTGTCTGGCCGCCTCCGTCCCATTACTGCCTCATTGTTGCTCCGGCGTCCCCCCACACGCACTGCAGCCACGCCAGAGTAATGGAAAGATTTGCTCTGGACTTAACAGCTTCTTCCTTCTCCTTGAGGGGAGTTTAACTCCTCGTGTGTTATTAACTTTGCCCTCCTGAAACCAATGGAAGAAACTAAATCTGAACGTTCCATCTTTCAATCTTTCTTATATTTTTTTTCTTACTGACCTCACATATCTACAACATAAACGTAAATTGACTCTTACTACAAAAAGGAAAATCAAATATATCTAAGATTACTAAATATATTTTCCGCACGGTCTTACAATATTCCTTTCATAGTAGACCTATTCAACATTAAGATTAAATTACAGCTAACATTAACATAGCATATTACAACATTACAGCTAACGATGACATAAACGACTTAAAACTGTAAAAAAAGATAAAATAAACCTGAGATAAAATAATATACACTTCACACACATAGACTTCAAATACCTCATCGTCACATAAATACCATTATTTTCCCTTTATGAGTGGCTATATACCTAATACATCTTTCTTATTTCTACCCATCTACATCCCTATCATCATCATCTTTCCCTTCCTCTATAGACACAGCCATTACCCACCTAGCATCATCAGATTCACCATTTATCATCCTTCCTCTACCTCTCCCCTAAGAACCCTCACACCCACGCCCTAAGCTACACACGCCTATATACAACATAACCAGTAACCTCCCTACTATACCTTCCTTCCCTTTTCCCCGCAGTGCCCTTGATTCACCTTCCCAGCAGTGACGCGCTTTACATCTATCCTCCTCCTCCTTTTCTCATCCTCTGCGTCAGTGTCTGTCTCTCCCTATGGGTTATACGAGGCTCTGAATGACATTTTCCACTATGAAGGAGTAATCAGAAAAGTTGTCTCGCACCTCCAAAACTTAGCTCTTCATCACTAATTTTGTTTTCCTCTCTCCTTCCTCCTCTTCCTTCTCCTGTCAAGTAGGTATACCATAAACAACAATCCTCTGAAGGCTACTTCCTTCCTCTACCTCCGCCCCCCGCCCCCCTCCGCCCGAGCCGCAGGAAAGAGGAAGTGGAGGAGGACAGAAAAGATGAGAAAGGGCTTGAGGGAACTTCATTATCGGTCGAGAGGAAAGAGAGTCCTGTTGGGTTGCTTCAATTTATGGACCACATCTCTTGAGATAAAAGGTTTATGGTGTGCGTGCGTGCGTGCGTGCGTGCGTGCGTGCGTGCGTGCGTGCGTACACTCACCCCTCCACACACACAAACAAAAAGAAATGCATAAACTTGTCCCTCCTGTCATCATCAAGCCTCCCATATCGTCACGTCTTTTCTCACTCTCGCATAATTTATCTTTACCACATCATGAATAAATAAAATAAAACTTAATGGAGCAGCCACGCTAACTTTCCCTCGTCTTTGGACAAAAGGAGAGTAAAATATAACCTTTCGCATTCGATTCTCTTTAAGATGCACTCACGTTATTTCCACACCCAACATCGCGAGATTAGTGCCGGTCTCTGCAAATGATGGCTTACTCGGAATAGAAATGGTGATGATGACGATGATAATGACGATGAAAGCAACAATGATCATTAGGATAAGAATGAAAATACTAATGATAATGAATTAATGATAACACTAAAAGCAATAATACTAATGATAATAATAACAACAAATAGTAATCTTTCATTACTGTAATAATGATGAAAATTAAATAAAAACATAAGATAATAAACATATTTCGTAATGGAAATTAACATGACGAAATATTACTAACAACAAAAATAATAACAACAGGAAAAACAAAATGAACAGTATCAATAACTAATACGTACTTCCACAACCACCACCACCACCACAACAACCACAACCACTACCAATTCCACCACAACCACCACCACCACCACATCCACCACCACCACCACAACCACCACAACAAAGCCAAGACAAACAACCCTTAACATCTACATAAATACGAGAAAATCTAACAAGAAAATCCAGTCGTGATGAAAACTCTGAATCGCGGCAACCAATCCCTACAAAGAACATAATCACTTAACCCTTTAAATCCATGTATCTCCATGTTACTACCCAACAACCTCCTCCCGAGTCTCGCCTTGGCCACTAGAGAGAACACACACACACGCTCTCATACTCTTGTGCACTTTCCGCTGTCAATAAGCTTGTATGTGCCACTTTAGTGTTTCGTATAACCAGTGGCGTAGCTACGGGTGGGCCTGGGTGGGCACGTGCCCACCCACGAGAAGCCGGTGCCCGCCCAGGTGCCCACCCACTGGCCACGGCTGCCGTGTGGTGTGGGAGCCGTGTTCCACTAGGTAGGACTAAGGGAGCATGCATGGAGTATTATAAATAATTTCTACTGATGACTTACCCTCGACCTCATATACAATAAATATTTTTCCTCTGCTTGAAAGAAAGAAACATGCCTCTGAGTGAGTTAAATTCATATACTTTCTATTGATCACTTTTAATAGCAACGAACATAACTAAATTACACCAGTTACCCTTAAACATTTTCTATAGTGCCTTGTGTTGGTACTTAATTGGTACGTGTCTCCCTCTTGACTGCACAGTTCTTCTCATTATTGGAAAAACAGTATGTATTCATCAGTGGATCTTATGTCCATGCAAAATGGTTGGATGTGGAAAAGGAAATGTATTCCAATGAGCAAACTAGAGAGCTACAACGACTTTCAGATACCAGATGGGCTTGCAGGTATGATACTTGCAAAGTAATGAAAGAGAGACTGAATGCCGTTCTGCGTGTTCTAGAAGGTTTATCAAATGACTGCAATGCTGACAGAGCTATTTATGCAAGAGGACTTTTAGGTCAAATAGATGCTGGGTTTGCTATGAAGCTAGCCATTATGACACATATTCTTGGTAGGATAAATCAGTTATCAAATTTGCTACAATCAGCCAATCTTGACATGGTAAAAGCTGTAGAATTAATTGAAACTAAGAGCCCACCTTGAAGAAATGCGGTCAGACCAAGCCTCTTTTGATGCTTTGTGGGATGAAGTTGAGAAAAACTCAGCAGCTCATGGTTTTGATACTTCAGAGTGTAGAATGTGTAGATCACCAAGGAAACAGAAACTGTCTACAAAATTGCAGAATTTTGTTGTTACTGATTATATTGGAAAACAGTCAGGGAGCACACACTCTGATTTCAGTGTTAAGGATTCAACACGAATTAACTTCTTCTATTCTATTCTAGATCATATGTAAACAGAAATGACAAGGCGCTTCAATAATGAAGCATGTGAGCTTATGAAAGCATTACAGGCACTGAATCCACAAAGTAAGGAGTTCTTATCTTTTGAGAAAATGTCTGGACTTATTCATGCATTTCGTGCTAATGAGGAAGATCTTAACCATGAGCTGCACTCCGTAAAACGCATGTTAGAAAGACGCTATAAGGATGTAAGTGACAATGAAAAGCCCAAATCACTGTTAGATTGAGTCAGAATTCTTGGTCCATATGAAGAGGCATTTCCTGAGTTCTACAGACTGGCCAAACTTTATGTAGTATTACCTGTTACATCAGCTTCAGCAGAGGGAAGCTTTTCTGCTCTGAAATTAATCAAAACTACACTGAGAAATACAATGGGCAATGAGAGATTAGGTAATCTTGCTGTGTTGTCAATTGAAAGCAGGCGAGTTAAAAGCCTTGAATTAGAAGAATTTGTTGATAAGTTTGCTGAGAACCACAAGAACAGAAGAATTCTGCTTAAGTGAGGTATTTTCACTTTCTCAGTGGAATTTTTTATTTTATTTGCCTGCTGCTTTAAAACTTCTGCATTTTTTTAAATTTTCAGTATCAATTATGTTATTTCTATTTTGTATAAGTGGTAATATATGTATTTCATTTTTTGTCACGACTGCTTTATTATGTTCTCCATCAGCAACTGGATGATACCCTGCAGTACTCAACACACACTCCTAGAATACAATCTAATAACCTTCCATAGTCCATACGACATCAGATAAACTCTTGATATTGGTCAGAATGCAAAATATGCAAGGGGGGGGGGGTGTCTTGGCACTGTAAGTGAAAGCAAGTCCCCACTCCCCACCAAACTCCTCAGCTGTATGGACTTGTTCAGCTCATCTAGTGCCCACCCATAGTCAGCTATGCCCTCCCAGGTGCCCTCCCAATCATAAATACCTAGCTACGCCACTGCGTATAACCCGTGTCAACCCGTGTCAGACTAAGGAATACTACAGTTGCTTCTGCTCGGTGGGGAAGGCGGGAGGAGTTCACTCATAAAGATTCCCTCCGCCACGTCTTCCTGCTGTCCAAGTACCCTCGTGTGTGGCAGGAACGTGAAGCTCTGATCCCCAAGGCGCCGCGTGTGCCCGTAACCTTAAGTCTTTGTCGCTGGAATACTGGACAAACAGCTTTTTTTTATTTAATCTTTTCTTTGTCATATAATAATTTTTTCGTGTTTTGGTCATTGTGTAGGATTCGATAAAGTATTTGGGAAGCATGTTCACGGTTCATTCTCTCTCTCTCTCTCTCTCTCTCTCCTCTCTCTCTCTCTCTCTCTCTTTTCTCTCTCTCTCTCTCTCTCTCTCTCTCTCTCTCTCTCTCTCTCTCTCTCTCTCTCTCTCTCTCTCTCTCTCTCCTCTCTCTCTCTCTCTCCTCTCTCTCTCTCTCTCTCTCTCTCTCTCTCTCTCTCTCTCTCTCTCTCTCTCTCTCTCTCTCTCTTCTCTCTCTCTCTCTCTCTCTCTCTCTCTCTCTCTCTCTCTCTCTCTCTCTCTCTCTCTCTCTCTCTCTCTCTCTCTCTCTCTCTCTCTCTCTCTCTCTCTCTCTCTCTCTCTCTCTCTCCCCTCTCTCTCTCTCTCTCTCTATTCACTCTACAAGCACACTTATATTTCAATGCCCTTTGTTTTCTTTGTTCTATGACCTGCATTGGCTGTCCTAAGACCCCCCAACCCCCCAAAAAACACACACAGGTTAAATGAACTGACAGATTAAATGAACACAGATTAAAACCCGTCCCTGTATCCTGCCTATCCCTCTCCGTCCCTCACCTTCATTGTATACCACCTATATATATATATCGTATAGCTGCGGGCCGTGACGCCGCCGCTGCTCTATTTCTCCTCACCGCTACTATTTTTTTTGTTCGGGTATCGGCAGCGCACCAAGCCAAGCGGAGGAACCATATGTTGGAGGAACCATAGGATTGGGCGGCGGCTCGGGAGAGTGTCCAGATAGAGTGCCTGAGAGAGGGAGTCGGGGGTAGGAGGATGGAGAGGGACGGGGGGTTGAGGGGGGGGAGGGCAGAGTTGGTGTGAGTCGAGTAAAGAAACAAGTCACTATACAGGACCCATATCCGAGCCTCTTTGGGTTGAAATATTCTCACAGCTGGAGTCGGGCAGTAAAAAGGGACAGGAATATTCTTGTGTGTTCTCCCCGTTGAGTGCAATTGCTATTAAAATATAAAATAATTACTGATCATATTTTAAAGTGCCTAAATGAATAGGATGCTCATTCCATACCAGAAAATCTATGTTTCGTCTTGGTGGAGGCTACCAGCTAAGTGAAGAGTTACGTCAAAGTGCAGTAACAGGGCCGTGACCGTGCTGCCAGACGCACAATGAAACTACTTACTACTCAACATAATACAGCTTATTTTGGTACATAAATGTTTCATTCATGCATTCGCTCATTCATTCATACTTCTGTTTTATACCCATCAAGAATATATTGAATATCTTGACTATTTAGCCTCGCCATTGAAGTAGAGGGCGCGGCAGCGTCAACACGTCGTACTGTACCGCTTGACCTTATTAGTCACACTAACTCACGCAAGCAGAAAAAAGAGGTTATATCATATCGCAACACTTGACACTGTTGCCATACAAGCCTATCACAACGAATATTTACCCATAATATCATTGAGCGCGCAGTTTAAATACAGAAACCATATATGTACCAGCCGCAGTGAACCCTTAAATAGCTGAGAAACCGTATTTGTACCAGCCGCAGTGAAGGGGTTAAGTAAAGAGGATTAAGCTCCTATATGGCAAGAAATAAACAAGGCTTGCAGATATAATCGATTATGCGTGGTAGGAGATTTTAATCTTAGAAATATAGACTGGGATTTAATTATAGGAGACAATGACGCAGAGGAATTGTTAAATATAGTCCAGCATAACTTTCTAAGGCAAGCAATCATGGAGCCTACTAGAGGAGATAATATTCTAGATTTATTACTGACAAACAGGGAAGATTTGGTTACAGAGGTGGAGGTTAGAGGTACGTTAGGGAACAGCGATCATTGTGAAATCAGATTTTGCTTAAAATTGGAAGTAGGAAATATAAGTGTTAATAAGCAAAGAGTACCTGATTTCAGAATGGCCAATTATGCAGGATTAAGAAGAAACCTGGTGGGGATTAACTCGGTGTGTAGGATGGAAGGGAAGGAGTGGTCCGAGGTCAGTATGGAGACGGGTGTTAGTGAGGTCGGGGCGGGTGAGGATTATACATTATTTTTAAGGAACTTAATTGCAGGACAGAAAAAAAGTATTGCTTATAGGGCGAAAAGATCAAGGATGAACGACCCGAAATGGATGAACATGAATTCAAAACACAAAATTGGAATAAAAAGAAACATGTACATGTTCAAGGCTGGACAGGTGAGCAAAGAACAGTATAACGTGATGGCGAGGACAGTGAAGAGATTAACAAGAGTAGCTAAAACCAATTATGAGATTAAGGTTGCTAGACAGGCAAAGAATAACCCTAAGGTATTTTTTCAGGTTTATAAAACAAAGACTAGGGAATTAGTGGGGCCATTAAAAAATGAGCAGGGAGAGATTGTAGGCACGGCAGAGGATATGTGTACAATTTTAAATTATTATTTCTTAAGCGTTTTAACTCAGGAGGATAAACAGACGGTACCTGATAATGAACAAATGTTTAAAGGAAGCGATGATGAGAAACTCAGATATTGTGA
The DNA here is from genome assembly GCA_016584305.1 of Chionoecetes opilio. Lineage (NCBI taxonomy): Eukaryota > Metazoa > Arthropoda > Malacostraca > Decapoda > Majidae > Chionoecetes > Chionoecetes opilio. The sequence continues at coordinate 38,968 of JACEEZ010013981.1, forward strand.
TAACTAGGGAAATGTTAGAAAGGTATAGACAGAATGAAGAATTTTACGTCACCAGGACCAGATGAAGTTTATGCTAGAGTATTAAAAAAATGTAAACAGGTTGTTAGTGAGGCGCTAGTGCATATTTTTAGGACATCGGTTGATATAGGGGAAGTTCCGTTAATGTGGAGGAAAGGAGATGTAGTTCCCATATTTAAGAAGGGAGATAGAGGATTAATGTCAAATTATCGACCCGTTAGCCTGACGTCAGTGGTAGGTAAATTATTGGAATCTGTTATTGTAAAAAACATTTAGAGAGCATCTAAAATAGCATAGTTTGGTAAATGAATCACAACATGGGTTCACCATAGGTAAATCATGTCTCACTATTTTATTGAGTTTTTATAGGAAAGTTTATGAAACAGCAGATAATGATGAGGATTAAGATATACAGTAGTATACCTTTAGTAAGGCATTCGATAAGGTGCCACACGGTAGACTCTTAAATAAGGTTAAGGCTCATGGAATAGATGGGAAGGTTCTTCGCTGGATCAAGGCTTGGCTAAGTGATAGGCAACAAAGGGTTACAATTAATGGTTCTAAATCTGAATGGGGGCAGGTAACAAGTGGGGTTCCACAAGGGTCTGTTTTGGGTCCATTACTATTTTTGATTTACATCAACAACTTACAATGAGAAACTGTAGATAGTGAGATTAGTAGCGATATCAGCAAGTTTGCGGATGATACTAAGGTAGGTAGGATTATTAGATCGCATGATGTAAATATATTGCAAGGAAATTTAGATAAATTAAATGAGTGGGTAGATAGATGGCAGATGTAATTTAATATTGATAAGTGTAGCGTAATGAATAATGGTAGAACAAATCCTGGTAATAGGTACACTATACGCAATGTATCGCTGAGAAGATCAGAAGGTGAGAAGGATCTGGGAGTGCGGGTAGCCGCAGACCTCTGTCCTAGGAATCAATGTATTGAGGCTAGAAATCGAGCTAACAGGGTGTTAGGATTCATTACCAAGAGTGTTAAAAGTAGAAGTGCTGAGGTTATTCTAAACTTTATTTGGCTCTAGTCAGACCTCAGCTAGACTATGCGGTTCAGTTTTGGTCTCCATATTACAGGATGGATATAGCCTTGTTAGAATGAGACCAGAGAAGGATGACAAAAATTATTCATGGGATGCGTAACTTTAGTATTAAGAAGAGATTGAAGCTATTAAATTTACACTCAGTCGAGAGGAGTAGAGTAAGGAGCGATCTGGTAGAAGTTTTTAAGGGGACACAATAAAGGCGATGTAGGAAAAGTTCTTACGGCTAGTAAGCAGGGTAGAACAAGAAGTAACGGATTCAAGCTGGAAAAGCGTAGATTTAAAAAGGAAATAGGGAGAAACTGGTTCACAAATTGGGTTGTGAATGATTGGAATGGACTCAGTCGTCAGGTGGTCAATGCGGAGTCTATAGGTGTCTTTAAAAGGAGTCTGGATAAATTTATGGATAGGGAATAGAGGTGGATGTAGGTAGAGTTAAGTAACAGGAACTACCTCGTGTAGGTCTCACGGCCTCTTGTAGCTTCCTTATTTTCTTATGTTCTTCTTATGTTCGTATGTTAAGTATGTCTTGGTTTATCTGTTTCGACGCGTGTTGTGGCATGACAAACAAAAGTAACACACATGGTCAGTTGGTCACTCCTCCACTGCTCCCTTGCCTTACACTCACTCATTCTTATATCAACCATAAAACTTCCATGAAAACAAAAACTCAACAACGCAAAACTAACATACGTGTAGAAAAGTGATACGGTTTCAGTGACCCTATTTTTTGACGTGGCAGACTTTACAACCCCCTCTTAAATTTACACACCCCAAAAAACTTGCATACGACAGGTTTGGAGCGACACCTCTTCACCTGCTGAGTTAGGTCCTCCAGGAAAAAGGCGAGGCCAAGGCAAGGAGCTGGAGTGGCCACTTGGCAAGATGGAGGTCGGTGGTGGTGGCCAAGGCGGCGTGATGGATAACCTTGCATACGTGAGGAAAACTTGGAAGGCCCGCGACGAGGCTGGGGCGAGAGTGGCTGTAGAGTGAGAGTGGCTGTCGAGTGAGAGTGGCTGCAGACACAGTGTAGAGTGAATAACTGTAGAGTGAGAGTGGCTGTAGAGTGAGAGTGGCTGTAGCGTGAGAGTGGCTGTAGAGTGAGAGCGGCTGTAGCGTGAGAGTGGCTGTAGCGTGAGAGTGACTGTAGAGTGAGAATGGCTGTAGCGTGAGAGTGGCTGCAGCGTGAGAGTGGCTGTAGAGTGAATGTGGCTGTAAAGTGAGTGGCTGTAGAGTGAGTGGCTGCAGAGTTAGAGTGGCTGTAGAGTGAGAGTGACTGTAGAGTGACAGCGGCTGTAGAGTGAGAGTGGCTGTAGAATGAGAGTAGTTGTTGTTGTTCAACTTTATGATTGCATTTTCTATACCCGTGGACACTCACTCAAAAATAAAATAATATTACTATTTTTACCATTGATCTACATCAGAGGTACACGTTTGTGGCAAAAAATGAACAAAGCTGGTTATTTAAGTCATAATTATTCCAAGCTTCAATCAAATTTAAAAGCCTTCGGTTAAAAAAGTACTCCTTTCAATCTCCTCTTTAAACTAAGTATGGTAATCTCCTTGTAAAGAAATTCAAATTATGCCTGATTGGGCTCTTGAATTATCTTGTTTTTAGTTTTCTGATAATTTCATTACTGTATTTAACAGAGTATTACTTGCACTAAACAGAGACACCTCCAAACTACTTCCTGTTTGAAAGTCACATACGAGCCATTAAGGCTCGTATGAACTTTTTGTTCACAAAAAAACATTCACGAGCCACCAAGGAGCCACACGAGACACTTTAAACTTCAGACAACAGCCACTCAAAAGACAGGCATAAAAGAGTCATTCCGGAGACACTGAAAAGCACAAGTCCATTAAAATCTACAGAAAGAAAAACTAAAATATCCACTTAAAAGATAACCAAGAGCCACGTAAATACCTAACCAAAGCCACTCAAGAACCACTCAGACAGAAACTAAAAGAATCAAAGAGGAGCTTCTTAGGAGTCACTTAAGATTCACAAAGACTATTCAAGAGTCATTCAAGTGCCAGTCAAGAGTCTCACACTTATACTTAAACTCTGTGCATGTTTTGACTCAATGACACACACACACACACACACACACACACACACACACACACACACACACACACACACACACCACACACCACACACACCACACACACACACACACACACACACAACACACACACACACACACACACACACACACCACACACACACACACACACACACACACACACACACACACACACACCACACACACACACACACACACACACACACACACACACACACACACACACACACACACACACACACACACCACACACACACACACACACACACACACACACACACACACACACACACACACACACACACACACAACACACACACACACACACACACAACACACACACACACACACACACACACACACACACAACACCACCAACACAACACACACCACACACACACACCACAACACAACACACACACACACACACACCCACACACACCACACACACACACACACACACACACACAACACAACAACAACAACACACACAAACACAACACAAACACAACACAACACACACACACAACACACACACACAAACCACACACACAACACACACACCACACACACACAACAACACACACACACAACACACACACACACACACACACACACACACACACACACACAACACACACACACACACACACACACACACACACACACACACACACACACACACACACACACACACACACACACACACACACACACATACACATACACATACACAACACAACACACACAACACAACACACACAACACAACACACACCACACACACACACACACACCACACACACACCACAAACAACAAAAAAAAAAAATAGTAGACTCACGTTACATAATCAATAATACCACATGCGTGTGAAGAAATTTCTTATAGTTATCGACCTTCAGAACACAATGGCAGGACTAACCGATAAATAAAGAATACATACTCGTTATTTATTACTATTTTCAGAACAATGAATGGGGTCAGGGAAGTCATTTAAATGTTTCTTCGTGTGATGTGTGTGTGTGTGTGTGTGTGTGTGTGTGTGTGTGTGTGTGTGTGTGTGTGTGTGTGTGTGTGTGTGTGTGTGTGTGTGTGTGTGTGTGTGTGTGTGTGTGTGTGTGTGTGTGTGTGTGTGTGTGTGTGTGTGTGTGTGTGTATACTCGTCGCCAGGATACATTTCTTGATTTCTTGCAGAGGTGGGGATGGGTAAGGGAGGAGGGAAGGAGATGGCGGGGAGGGGTAAGTGAGGGAGGAGAGAGGTGGTGGGTGAGAATAGGTTGAATAAGTCAGGTGGGAGTCAGACATTCCTAAGAGCAGTTCCTTCTTTATTCATTCCTTCACTTTGTTGCTCACTATTTCTGATGGGGGCGCATCAAAACGTCAAAAACTGATCCTATCATTTCATCAAATCTGCAAAAACCTAGCAATCTATCAAATTTTCCAGATGTTTTAATTTTGTCAAAAAAGTTTTTCACCATATCCTATCAATGTGTCAAAAAAGTTCATATCGTTTCAAAGGATCAAAAGTGAGGAGTCATCAATGCATACAAAAATACAGAGGTTATCAAATCATCAAACTGACAAAAGTCATCAAAGGATAAAAAAATCCAGAAGTTATCAAAGTATCAAAAACCTACTGGAACCTAACGCAAATACTCCAACATGTGTTACCGGCCAACCAGATCAGAGTCATTGCCCATGCCTTGTTGGATAAGCCCATGAACATGAACAACCACACCAGGACAAACATCCGCAAATTTCGGCAGTACTTCTTTCGTTACTGTCTCTAGTAGTAGTAGTAGTAGTTTATTGACAAAGTACCAGTTTTACCGAGTTTTTAACGTCAAAAAAAAAATAGGATACACTTTGTCCAAGTAAAAATAAAAAATTCTAAATGCATTAACAAGAAAACAGGGCGATATTTCTATACTAAAAAAATATCTAAAAGAAAACACAAAGAATGACAATTAACAACCTAAAAAATAAAACACAGCAAAAACTCCTCCAAAAAAACTACCAATAATTATATAACTATGTAACCCATTATGAACATATTTACATAACCAAATGAGACCTTTTTTTTTTTTTTAATTACATTAGTGACGTATGGAAAAAAAATCTATAGTAAAAATTAAATTAAAACAAGAAATTAAAAACCAGAAAACAAATAGAATGAATGACAAAATTATAGAAGGATGTAAAAAGGAAACATACCAGCTCTAGAAGGTTACCGAACAAATGTTTCACAATGTAAAACATCATAAACATATTTACATAATATTCGCAGTGAACCCCCTCAGTTAGCAACCTACTCATTGCTGAAAAATTTAATAATGGAGAATTTCTCCTGCAGTTAGAAACTGCAGTCTACACTGTGATTCCACAAAAAATTCAATTTATGATTTTCCTTATGGAATCAATAACTTTTGCGAGTCATTCCATTCCAGGCTTAAGGCAAGAATACGGGTGCACCACCCGTCCAAGTGGTCTTTCGTTGGGCACATCAATCACATGATAGAAGACACGGAGAAGGACCTGGAGAGGCTGGACCGGGGCTTGAACATCAGCAGGTCGAGAAAGAAGACCTATGAAACAAACCTGGAGAGGAGAAACGCTTGCAAGAAGAAATAGGCCAGAGGGGAGTGCAATCACAGGCAGTTTATCTCGGCTGTGGCCTACACGATGGACACACATCTTCTGCTTCTAGAGACGACCCCAACTCGGGACGGAGAAGCATCGGGTGATGCTGATGAAGTTGCGTTGACCAAGAAAATCAAGCTTCTCAGCAACAGAATCATCGTCTCTGCGCTGTGTGTTTAGCACCCCGAGAGAGAATTATCTGTTTCAGACCTTGCAATC
>JACEEZ010013981.1:50000-52500 GCA_016584305.1 Chionoecetes opilio
GAAGTTTCTATTCAATTTCCTGCGTTGTGAGGGCAAAGGGTGTTGGTCATTCCTCGCCGGGACAGACCCTGCCTGGCTCCTGAGATTTGAGGGCTGGTCGTATTTTTTGCCCTGACTTTCACTCTTATTATTCACTCTTATTTTTTGATCGGATTCAGGAAGAGTGTGCCGTGTGGATTTCACTGTTATTCGTAAGTTGTGGTGAAGTAAAAGGAATGTGCTTGAGGTGATGATTCCTATACCATTTTTTTTTTTAGGATTGTCCGCTCTCTCTCTCTCTCTCTCTCTCTCTCTCTCTCTCTCTCTCTCTCTCTCTCTCTCTCTCTCTCTCTCTCTCTCTCTCTCTCTCTCTCTCTCTCTCTCTCTCTCTCTCTCTCTCTCTTTCTCATTAATGCTTTTAACGTAAGAACTCCATTAATGCAGTTTACAAAATATTACAGCTTCTGTAATCTATATGTAATTACTTGTTGCTCTTTTCTTTGCCAAAAATGTTCCGGATTAACATTATGAATCGTAAAGAAAACGAAAAAGAAGCGAGTTTCATTACTTTACTCGATGATGCGTTTTTGTTTGTCGGTTCCCACACTTCTATTGTGTGTCAAAGTTTCGAGGAACTTTCCTAATATGATTCACTAAATTTTATCATCGGAAAATGTTGCTATCGAAAATTCAGAATGACTGATCATATTATAATTTAGTCACTATTTTTTGCATCATGTCTGCGTTCTCGCTATTTAGATCTGCCTCAAGTCTTGTGGAAAGGAGGAATGCGTCATGTGGAAAGGAGGAATTCTAGGAGAGTCAATTTGTTACAGATAGAAACAAAAATCATATATACATACTATCAATGTATCTATCTATCTATCTAAAAGCATCCATGTCTATCTACGTGTAGCCTTCACCCAATTTATGCCGGTATCTATCTGTCCCCAAATACATATCAGACTGTGACCCGGGTACAAGGTGGCCTCATTGCTCTCTATTATCATTGAGACTATTCTCATCTCATAGAGATGAAGCACAGAAGCGTTCTCAGAAGCGATCACAGGAACCAAGCGGACCCTGTGTGCCCCTGGACGTCACACACAACGCCTCCGCGGCGACCTGCACGGACCCGGATGCATATTCCCCACGCTTTGCCCATTTCGGCAGCTGGCTGCCCTCTACTCATGGCTGTAGCTCCGAAATTAACCACAGGATTTTCTTGAAAATAACCTCATTGTGATTCCCACAAAAAGCTACTAAAATTACGGTGATCTGAAACCTAACCTGACCTACCCTAGCCTAACCTACCTTAAAGTTTTTCTAACCCTACCTAACCTAGCGGTCTGCCGAAAAGGGAGAGCGCGTGGAGAATATGCGACCTGGGCCAGACAGAACGCAACATAACGCCACAGAGGAAGAGTAAAACACTTGCAGCAGTAAAACTGGGTCGATTAGGTTTAAGGGACTTGTGATGAGGAGATGAATGTTGGAGAACGTGAATTTGAAAGGAAGAATATCAGGAAGCAAAGCGAGAGGAAGGGAAAAGGGGAAACTACATAGCTGGAATAGTGAGACAGACTGGAGGATGATATTCAGGTGGAAGACATGCTGAGAATAACAAGAGAGAGGGAGACGCGGCATTGCATGGTCGCCAACACCTGCAAAGGCGCGGCACTTCGGTAAGATGGGAAAGATGAGATAGTTGGATTCTATCAAGGCAATTCTACTAATTCACATAAAGACTAAATTCTAAAAAGTTTATTATCTTACTGGCTTCTATACAGGGATTTACAACTAAGTGGGCATTTTGTTATTTGCATATTTTTTCCTTGGCCAGTCCTTATTGATCTATAAAAAAAAAAAAATCACACGTACCAACAGTGAGGTTATTGACGATACAAATTGTCACCACGCCAGATTGAACTCAAGCAGCAGTGGTGAGGTAAGGAGGGTTGAGAGGAGCAGGCTGACGAAAATACACCAAGATGTAATATAGGGACTTTTAGCTCCTTTAGTATACGTATAGTACGTAGCTACGCGATGAAAGGGAGAGACGTTAATCTGACACGTTAACTTCACCAATATAATTCCTTAAAAAAAATGAATATCCACGGAAATTTTCATCTAAAGGCCGGTTCCCACTAGTCCGCTTCTACGGCCGCCGTTGCCGTACAGCGCCCAACAATGACGTCACAAAAAGTTGACCTCACCACCGTACCGGTGTACGGCCTGCCTTACAAAGTTAAAATCAAGTCATCTCTCCCGCTCGGCGGTGTCCGCTCGAGCGGAGGCGCAAACTATGCCCGGTTACCACTACAACCACTCAAGCGGTGATGATGGTGACGTCATTGTTGGGCGGTGTACGACAACGGCGGCCGTATACGCGGGCTAGTGGGAACCGGCTTTTAATAAGGGAAAATTAAAAACAGCTTTCTTATAATATCTATAAAGAAAAAGGGGATGACAAACCAAACTAAATACTTCATGGGAAATATTTGTTTTTTTCACTCATATA
>JACEEZ010013981.1:55000-65000 GCA_016584305.1 Chionoecetes opilio
TCTCTCTCTCTCTCTCTCTCTTTGCTTTTATGGTCGTACTGGGTTTTCTTAGCTCCGAATTTGGTTCATAAATGTTCTCTTTTACTGCGTTTTTTTCTTCAATTTTTTATGTTTTCCTTCCACGGCTTCTTAGTATTACTTATTTTTCATTTCATATTTTACCCAGAGTTTAAGTGTCTCCTCCGAATTTTCTTTTCATATCCGTGTACACATATTTACGACTCACTATATCTTATAATTTTCTTCCTTTATTGGGGACTTATTTCATGGTTGTTCTAACTGTTTCCTTTTCTTTCCCTACTTTCCTTACTTTAATGTTTTCTACACTTCTCCACCTACTCCATTTCCTCCTCATCATTATCTCTTGTCTACTAAAATTTATCCAATCTTGGTGACTCCTCTTTTATTTAACATTCTTTTTCATAACACCTCCATGCCATCTTCCTTATTTTTTCTTTCATTTTTTATCATCCAGCACTAATGTTCTCTCCTCTTCCTACTCCCTTCTGTAGTAGGCACTGTAGTAAGGAGGAAGTATGATTTCCCACCAGAAGACACGTGTCATACTATTTTTTTCCTGACTTGAGGCAAGCGACGCCTGTCACACTTTTATCACATCTGTCACGCTACCGCTGGACAGGAAGAGGCGGGGGAGGGAGATAAATGTGGGATGAAAGTGTAGGAAGTGACGGAGCTAAGCGAGGTGCAGGAGTTTGAAGGCAAATAGAGCGGAGTGAATGACGGCAGCTGGGGAGAGGTAATAGAATAAGAAAGTGAAGAGAGTGTAGAATGAGAAGTTACAGGGAAAGAGAGGGGACGTGAATGAGAGGTTAGATAGCTTTTGGTGAATTTAATGGTAGAGAGAGAGAGAGAGTACACAATTACCTGTAATCACACCTATACCTTAGGTAAGCACTACCTTACCTAATCACAATTATGTACACAATTTTCGTAGGTTGCTTGTATGAAATTTTTTAGATCTAATCGTGAAGTACGTGTATTTAATGATGTGACACAAGAAGCGACTGACTAAATGAAATAGAAAATAGTAAGATTGATACAAGTGCTGCACAAAGAATGGTTGGAGATGTAGTGCCCGAAGATGTGAATGAAGATGAGGAAATAAATTTAAATATAAAAAAAATTCGTCAAAAAACATAAAACAATTCTGAAAGGTTTTAAGAAAGCGTTTGTTGGAGACAAAAAATTGCGGAAAAATAAAACTAATGAAACTAAAGCAAAATAGTAATACAAAAACGTTATACAAATAAGTCGATTTCATAAGAAAACTTGTTATAATTAACCCTTTGCATGCAGGTGAAAAAATGATATGAAAGTATATTGAAATATAATAGAAAAAAACCAGATGCTTAACATCTGGGTTTTTTTTTACTTTAAGGAAACTGAAGCAAGTAAAATTCATTAAGGAACATATTGAGATAGAACCTTCCATAAGGTAAGATAAGGAAATCTGCGTTGGGAAAGGAAAAATAAAGTGAAAATGAACATAAAGGCACAAAAAACAAAGGAAAAGACAAAATTTAGGCGCCTCCTTCCGATTACCATAACAGAGAAAAGAGGAAGAGATGGCGGAGGAGGAGGAGGAGGAGGAGGAGGAGGAGGAGGAGGAGGAGGAGGAGGAGGAGGAGGAGGAGGAGGAGGAGGAGGAGGAGGAGGAGGAGGAGGAGGAGGAGGAGGAATACATAGGAATACATAGGAATAACAGACACCAGAAGACCTATTGGTCCATAACTAGGGTATCTGTTGTACTACATACTACTAACTATCAACTACATGTAAGAGGACAGTTGGAAAAGGATACCATTGTCCCTAAAGAATATAGGAACATGGAAGTTTCGTAGTGAAGAATGATAGGATATGAAGTATGCTAACTACAACTACCACTAATACTAATCGATCCGGGGGACTATAATATGAACTCGCAGGGCAATATCAAAACCTATTTACTTTACGGTACGCGTCAAGTCTGTTTTTAAATGAAGTTATTGTGCTGGCTTCGACAACATTTGCTGGTAATTTGTTCCATCAATCAACAACTTTTACATTGAAATAATTTTTACGATGATCTGTGCTGCAACGTTGACCATTCAGTTTTAAACCGTTAGTTTTTGTTGTCACGTGAGGAGAAGGCTCGAATAGATTCTCTTGATTAATGACATCAAATCCTTTAACGATCTTAAAGGTTTCTATCAAGTCCCCACGGATTCTAGGATCTTTTAAAGAAAAATATTAAGTTTCCGCAGTCTCTCTTCATAGGATGAATTTCGCAGAGATGGAATTAGTTTGGTTGCTCTTCTTTGAACTGATTCCATTTTGGCTTGAGCTTTTACGGAACAAGGCGACCAAAATTGAACGGCATATTGTAAGTGTGGCCTGACCAAAGACGTGTATAATCGTGTCATCACTTTCGGAGTTTTATGTTCAAAGTTGCGTTTGATGAAGCCCAACATCTTATTCGCCTTTTTACTGGCAGCCAGGCAATGCGTACTAGTTTTAAGATCGTTACTAATCAATCAATCAATCATTGGGGGCATACGCCGGGGGGCGCGTCGCCTCGCCCACCCTACGACGCCTCTCCCGGGGGTCACCACGCGCGAGTTCCCATGCAGGCTCCTTTCCCATACCAAGCAGCTCTCGACAAGAAACATCAACTTGCCCCAGCCACGAGCCTTGTGGGCGCCCCCTTGGCCTCCTCCACGCCGGATTGTCTCTTACAGATACAACCCGATGGGAAGGATCGGTTTCAGGGTAGCGTGCCACATGCCCATATAGCCGAAGTTGGCGCTGACGGACTATGCAGGTAATAGGCCTCGATTCAGTCTCACGGTGCAATCGCTGATTTGACACGTAATCATCCCAGCGATACCCCATGATTCTGCGAAGACACTTATTACCAAAGGCATTGATTCGTCTCTTCAAGTCACTATTTAGTGTCCGTGTCTCACAACCATAGAGTAAGACAGGGATCACAAGCGACTTGAAGATCCAGATCTTTGTCCTCCTGCACAGGTACCGACAACGCCAAATACTCCCGCTGAGCGAGTCCATAACACCGTGGGCTATGCCAATCCGTCGTAAGACTTCTTGACGTGACCCGCTGTCATTATGGACTGCGCTACCAAGGTATGTAAAACTTTCAAAGATCTCAATATCCTCGCCACACGCATGAACAGACTGTACTGCTTCATCTAGTAAGTCTCCAAATACCTGGACCTTGGTCTTGAGCCAGGAGACCTCAAGTCCCAAAGGCTTTGCCTCCTCGTGCAGAGCCTCGAGAGCCATCACCAGGACCTCAAGCGACTCAGCAAAGATTACTGCATCATCGGCAAAAACAAGATCAGTGATCTTGGTGTTGCTGACGGATGCTCCACAATCACTTTGATCTACAACCTTGTCCAATACCCAGTCCATACAAGCGTTGAAAAGTGATGGGGCAAGGACGCACCCTTGCCTCACTCCTGTATTCACAGGAAAGAAGCTGGATACACCTGCCTCACACTTCACAGCACTCTCAGTCCCATAATACAGACCAGTTATCAAACTAATAGTCCTTGCAGGAATCCCTCGAAGTCGCAGAAGATCCCAGAGTGACTCACGATGCACTGAGTCAAACGCCTTCTTGAGATCAACATAGGCTGCAAGCATCCCCTGTCGAAACTCACGTCGGCGTTCCACCAGGACACGAAGCGCTAGGATACGGTCCGTTGTTGACTTACCAGGCGTAAACCCAGACTGCTGAGGTCTCTGATGCTTCACCAGATGACTGCGAATTCGTGTCAGCAATAGATGGGCAAGCACCTTGCCTGGTACGCTGAGCAGTGTAATACCGCGGTAATTGTTGCAGTCCTGACGGTCCCCTTTCCCTTTCCAGATAGGGACGACCAGCCCCCTTTTCCAGTCAGGAGGAATGGTACCTGATTGCCACACGGCAGTCAGGACAGCATGCAACCCGCGGATCATGGCCTCACCCCCAGCTTTGAGAAGCTCCGCACTGATATTACAAACACCAGCTGCCTTTCCACCCTTCAACTTTGCAACAGCCTCTCTGACCTCGTCAAGAGAGGGTGCGGTTTCGTCAATGGGAGGATCGGCATCCACTGCCTGTAACCCAGTGGTGTGAAGCTGCTCAGTTGGAGGGTCCACCGTGAATGATTAACAGTAAATAGAGTAACACCGTTACTAATGATGACACCTAAATCCTTTTCCTGTTGTACTTCAGTTAACGATTTATTTTGCATTTGATAATTATATTTGAGGTTATCGTTGCCTATATGCATTACTTTACATTTATCGGAATTGAATTTTAATAGTCATTTATCATTCCAATCTGATAGTTTGTCTAGATCACGTTGTGTGAGTTCGCAGATTTCTCGACTATATGCTTTACCGCCTAATTTGGTGTCTTCTGCAAATTTCGATATTTTAGATACATGTCCGCAGTCCAGATCATTGAAATATATCAGAAAAAGAGTAGGACCCAAGACCGAGCCCTGAGGCACCCCACTATTAACCTCTAACCAAGCAGATGCCAATTTCCTATCGCTAATTTAGCTATAGCTAATTTCCATATACTAGGAACATTTTTGTCCATTAGCGATTTACTGAAAATAATCTTTAATGGGAGCGAAAGTTGACTGTGACACTCGCGAAGTAATCTCGGCGAGATTTCGTCCACCCCCACGGATTTTGCTGGGTCAAGTTTCTGCAAATACTTTGACATCTCGTATACTGTTATCTCTCCTATTACCAATCTATCACTTTCGAGTCCCTCAAACATGTTTACTGGTTCTGGTAATGGAGCTTCGTCTTCTTTAATAAAAACCGCATTAAAGTAAACATTGAGTACGGATGCCATACTCTTATTATCATTTACTAAGATGTTATTCTTATCTTTCAGTGGCCCAATACATGTTTTGACGTTTGTCTTACTTCGAACGTATTGAAAGAACCTTTTCGGGTTGGATTTGGATTCCTTAGCAATTTTTTTCTTCATACTCTCGCTTTTTAGACTTAATTAATCCTTTGCAACGACGCTTTACGTCATTGTAATCTATAGAATCGCAGTCCGCATTTGATCGTTTGCAAACTTTATACTAGTAGGGTCTAGCACCTCAATTCCGTGACCATTCTCTGGCTAAGATGTTTTGACAATTTACTTGACTTCTTTGGACCTTATATACAAAATTTAGCCCCCGGTCCCTCCAAAAAATCCCGGCATTTTTTTCCAGCGGGCCAAATCCAAGATGGCCATCATGAAAAATTTACTTGTGAACCGGAGCACCTAGATTCATGTATGAATACACTTTTCTGGGTAAATTGACCATGAGGATTCTACTTCTGACATCAGTTTGCTGTTTTTACATCATTTTGACCCAAAAATCCAAGTTGGACACAATTCGGTGGAGCAAAAAAGTTAATTTTTGAAAACGATTGGAAGATATGGGGTTTGGGTATGCCACTCATACATTTATACAGTTATAAAATATGTGATAAAAGTAATGAAATAAATTATTGTACTCTAAAAATTGTATTTTTGGCAATTAAATGACACCATAACAAAACTAAACCACATAGAAAGTCATCATTTGCCTTTTCGTGTTATGCTGCACATTATTATGACATTGAGACACATGATCAGTCCGAATCAGAGCATTCTGAATCATCATCTTCCGATGAGTACATCTTCCTCCCTTGTACATCATCGTCTTTCCCATCATCATTGTCACTTTCATCTTCCTCACTTGCTTCAGCTGGGCTTGGTGCAGGTAGATGCTTTGTAAGAGCAGGTTGAGTGTGGCGGACAGGCCGACAGCGACCATCCACCAGTTCCCAGCCATGTCCGATTGGTGAGGAGTGGTGTTTCAAGGAGGGATGCCGCACAAGATATGCCAAGTAATTTGCACGAAGGCAGTGTTGGCGTAGGCTATCTGCATCAGAAGGGAGACGTAAGAATAACTTGTTCTTCATGTTCTTCCACTTTTTGGCGCGGGCCTCAGCCATGGTCTTGCTCTTGTGGTCGCCGTAGATGACATGTCGTGTGAACTCGAAGAGATCCTCTACCACCTCCTCATCAAGGTCAAGGCTATCTCCGCACAGTGAGAGCTGTCATGGTGCCACAAGGCTCTTCATCACCTGGTCATACGCCGACTTCTTACCCTTGCCATAAAAGCTTGAGTTGGCATCGTATCCTGTCGTACAGTGCAGCTGCACAATACAGCTAGCCATCTCATCTGTCACCAGGTCACTGCAGATGATTGTCTCCTGGTTTCTCTTGATACAAAGCAAGCCAGGCAACTGCTGTGAGATGAATGCTGCTGCGACATAGGCATCCGTATCAGTGGCATCAATGACAACAGGGCCCGCGTAACCGGACTCTCGCAAAAGACTTTTGAAGACAAAAGACTGTGACTTTTGCCAAAGCACCAGGGTACAGGGTAATACGCATGTCCCAAATATCTACATGAAATTAGGTGACCCATTCCCCTCTGCCAGAGCATTCAGCACGCTTCTTTGTAGCATCAGCAACAAGAGGCGGCTGCAAAACCTGATATGCAGATACCTGACTGACCTTGCACCAAGTGTTGATGCAGAGATTATTTACTCTGTTGGCTCGAGCTGTACCAACTTGTCAACCCAGCAATCAATGCAGAACTACAGTTTTGACCAGTCTGAGGCTGACACTGTCCTCTTCTCTGCTTATGCAGCTTTGCGAGAGTCCGGTTACACTGGCCCTGTTGTCATTGATGCCACTGATACGGATGTCGCAGCTATGTCGCAGCAGCATTCATCTCACAGCAGTTGCCTGGCATGCTTTGTATCAAGAGAAAGCAGGAGACAATCATCTGCAGTGACCTGGTGACAGATGAGATGGCCAGTTGTATTGTGCAGCTGCACTGTGCGACAGGATACGATGCCAACTCAAGCTTTTATGGCAAGGGTAAGAAGTCGGTGTATGACCAGGTGATGAAGAGCCCTGTGGCACAACGACAGCTCTCACGGTGTGGAGATAGCCTTGCCCTTGATGAGGAGGTGGTAGAGGATATCTTCCGAGTTCACACGACATGTCATCTACGGCAACCACAAGAGTAAGACCATGGCTGAGGCCCGCGCCTAGAAGTGGAAGAGCATGAAGAACAAGTTATTCCTACGTCTCCCTCCTGATGCAGATAGCCTACACCAACACTGCCTTCGTGCAAACTACTTGGCATATCTTGTGCGGCATCCCTCCTTGAAACACCACCCCTCACCAATCGGACATGGCTGGGAACTGGTGGATGGTCGCTGTCGGCCTGTCCGCCACACTCAACCTGCTCTTACAAAGCATCTACCTGCACCAAGCCCAGCTGAAGCAAGTGAGGAAGATGAAAGTGACTATGATGATGGGAAAGACGATGTTGTACAAGGGAGGAAGATGTACTCATCGGAAGATGATGATTCAGAATGCTCTGATTCGGACTGATCATGTGTCTCAATGTCATAATAATGTGCAGCATAACACGAAAAGGCAAATGGTGAATTTTTATGTGGTTTATTTTTGTTATGGTGTCATTTAATTGCCAAAATTACAATTTTCAGTGTACGATAGTTTCTTTCATTACTTTTATCACATATTTTATAACTGTATAAATGTATGAGTGGCATACCCAAACCCCATATCTTCCAATCCTTTTCAAAAATTAAGTTTTTTGCTCCACCGAATTGTGTCCATCTTGGATTATTGGGTCAAAATTATGTAAAAACAGCAAACTGATGTCAGAATTAGAATCCTCATTGTCAATTTACCCAGAAAAGTGTATTCATACATGAATCTAGGTGCTCCGGTTCACAAGTAAATTTTTCATAATGGCCATCTTGGATTTGGCCCGCTTGAAAAAAATGCCGGGATTTTTGGGAGAGACCAGGAGGCTAATTTTTTTTATAAAAGGTCCAAAGAAGTGAAATCAATTGTCAAAACATCTTAGCCAGAGAATGGTCACGGAATTGAGGTTCTAGACCCTACTATACGTTCGGCGCTAACTGTTGATGATTTGTTGTATCTCATGTGTCATCCAACAGGGTCTGTTTTTGTTATTCAAACGTTTTCTTACCATGGGAACATATTTGCAACAACCGATTGGAGTTTATTTGCGAATAAATTACACATGTTTTCGGCGTTATTACCTTTTAGTTGGTTAATCCAATCAACTCCGCTTTGTACCTTGCCGATCTTATAATGAGGAGGAAGAGGAGGAGGAGGAGGAGGAGGAGGAGGGGGAGGAGGAGGAGGAGGAGGAGGGGAGGAGGAGGAGGAGGAGGAGGGGAGGAGGAGAGTGAGGAGGGGAGGAGGAGGAGGAGGAGGAGGAGGAGGCAGCTTAAAGTAATCGTCCAGACCCAATTTTTTTTTGCCGAATTATGTTGAATGTACATTCAAAACACCTAATCCACCAAAAATAATAGATTTCCAGGCCTTATTTCCGTAAAAACACGACTTTTGTAAAAAGCGCGCGAAAAAAAAATTCTTCCCTCCAACAGGGCTACGGATGTTATTGATGACGTCAGAACAGGGACGCCCGCAGACACTCTGTCTGACACCTGTCGGCAAATGTTATGATGAGCGATTATACTTCGGTGTCAGACAGTGAATCTGTCGCTGTGACAAATCTAGAGTACGATGCTCAATCTGACACCGAAAGAAATGACGCTGCTCGCGTATACTATGAGGAAAACGAACCTCAGATTGTCATGGGATCCTATATGTTTGAGCCCGAGTACGAGGTGGATGAACAGGTGTTAGCAGAGCCTGAGGTTCAGCAGGAGGACCTGGCACTTCTCCAAAACATGGATTGGTAAATAAGGTTAAACCATGTGTGTGTGGGAATCACAATGAAGGTACTTTCGAGAAAATCCTATGGTTAGTTTTGGAGCTACAGTCAAACGTCATTACTCGGAAACCACATACTAGCATTAACTACAGCATAGAGTTGGAAATTATACGGGCGGGAAGGCAGAAAGTGTGACAGCCACACCACCACAGGGTCTCTCACCACAGGGCACGCCCACTCCACAACTGGTTTACTG
Source organism: Chionoecetes opilio (assembly GCA_016584305.1). Lineage (NCBI taxonomy): Eukaryota > Metazoa > Arthropoda > Malacostraca > Decapoda > Majidae > Chionoecetes > Chionoecetes opilio. The sequence continues at coordinate 64,079 of JACEEZ010013981.1, forward strand.
GTTACTTGTCTTGTTAAGAGGCAAAGCTCACAGTCGTGGTGGTCCACCGCTGCTGCCAGTCCTGGCGTCCCTGTCTAACAGGGCCACCTGGTCTGGTATGGTGTTGGACTGAGTCACTGTCTTACGGGGGAGGGCGCCGCCCTTGTCCAGCACACCCGTGTACCTGCCGCCCTTGTCCAGCTCACCTCACACTCGTCGTCCCAACCCACACACTGGGTAGGCGACTAGTCGCGCTGCACACTCTCATCCAGTCTTTCACCCGCTGTGTACACTACACACCGTTTCTCAACACAACTGCTCGCCCCAACACACTATAGGCGTGTATCACCCTACACACGCCACTCCTTTCCGTGTGCAAACTTTTCTCGAAAGGCACAGCTGTCTTGCTGCACCCATAAAGGATGCATGCATGTGGCATATAGCAAAACAAATCTATCAGAAACACCCAAATATCTTCAAGTACTATATTTATCTCTGTGTTTACGTGCTTCTCTGATCAAGCGTGGGAAGAGTAGCCTCCCTGATGCTACGTCACCGAGCCTGAGCATGAGCGTCTGCAAACCTTGAGTGTGTTTTGAAAACTCGGGGAATGTGCAGATTTTGATTGCGGATTATTTAAAAACGGCTGACTGGATACAAAAAGTGACGACGTATTGTTGATATACTCGTTAATGGCTATGATTTGATTGCATTAAATCAGGAATGATGAAATGGTCTGGACGATTACTTTAAGAGTCTGCTTCACAAGATATAATGAAGTTTAGACAAGAAAAGACTCCAATTGAGGAAAGAAAACGGCTGAAAGGAAATAAAAACTCTCGCTTAATTTCGGATCATTTCAATTCCAGCAAAAATTGGAAAGCGTAATACCTTTATAAGCAAAATTTAATGTATAAATGCGACGTAAAATGTGAGTTTGGCG
>JACEEZ010013981.1:70000-77500 GCA_016584305.1 Chionoecetes opilio
TCCAGATCTGATCCCAAAAACTACAGGCCCATCTCCTTGCTGTCTGTGGTGGGGAAAGTGTTCGAGAGGATCGTGGCAGAGGTAATCTGTCGTCACCTCAGCGACAACTACCTCCTCTCGGACCAACAGTTTGGGTTCAGACCTGGACGGTCCACTTCTGACCTGCTGATGCTCCTTACCCGAAACTGGCAGGACGCCCTGGATGACGGCCAGGACACTGTCGTGGTGGCCCTTGACATAGCGGGTGCCTTTGACAGGGTGTGGCACGGAGGCCTTTTCGAAAAACTCCGAGCAAAAGGCATCCAGGGTGACCTCCTGCTGCTCCTGGGGAACTACCTGCATGGAAGAACCCTCCAGGTCGTCGTTAACGGGCAGGCCTCTGAGTCCCTGCCACTGGAGCATCAGTCCCACAGGGCTCTGTGCTGGGCCAGTCCTGTGGAACATCTACGTGGACGATCTTCTCCGGCAGCTGCCAGCAGTCTCGGCTTACGCTGATGACTGTACTCTCTCCTGCTCCTAACCGCGACATGACAGTGGGCGTGCTGGACAGCATCCAGCGTCGAGCCCTGCGACTGGTGGAGTGCTGCCACACCGAACACAGGCCAGTTTGAGCCGGTGAGTCCTCTCGACTCACTGGAACACCGCAGGGAAGCGTCGCGGCGCTTGTGGTATTCCCAAGGCACGGTGCCAGGAGTGTCACACTTAGCTGGGTACGCAGCCTCGAGAATCGCCACGCGAAGCAGCAGAACGGTGCTTACCAGTGTGATGCCAGTGGAGGGCTGCGTTCCCCGCTTGCCACCAGTCACCATACGCACTTAGTGGGCCGCTCTTCCAGAATGTGGAACAATTCACGACCGCTGTCCCTCACACCAGGAGTGAACACACAAAGAGAAAGTTGGCGTGCCCACTCGTGGAGATGTCGAAGCCCCTCGCTGACGCTAGTGATATTGTGACACTAGTGACAGCAACAGTTCTCAGCCGAACATTATGAGCTTATATGTATAGAAACGTTAGTTTTTTAGGTCTTTGTATTTAGTGTATATAGCTATATTACTTGCCCTTAAGATAGGTAGCCACGACAGGGACCTTTGGCGCTTCATGAATATGTTTAACATATAAAAAAGAAAAACAAAAGAAGGGGAGAAGGGAGAGGAAAGAGCGGAGAGATAGGAGAGGAGCAGAGAGAGAAAGAGCAAGAGAAGAGAGCTGATTAGAGAGATGATAAGCTAGAGATGGGAGAGGAAGAGAGAGGAGAGGGAGAGAGAAGGGAGAGAGGAAGAAGGACCGGGATGAAGATGAATAGAAAAGAAGAGAAGAGAGAGAGAGATAGAGAGAGAGAAGAGAGAGAGAGAGAGAGAGAGAGAGAGAGAGAGAGAGAGAGAGAGAAGAGAGAGAGAGAGAGAGAGAGAGCACCTCTCCCACCACCTTACGGGTGGTGATCAACTGCCACACTTCCAGCCAGCAACCCATCCACGCCAGCGTCCCGCAGGGCAGCGTACTTGGGCCTCTTCTGTGGAATGTCTATTTCAATGACATTCTCCAGCTCATTCCTGAGGCCCAGGCCTACGCTGATGACTGCACCCTTGCCTTCCCCTGCGACAGACGTGACTGGCAGGACACGGTGTGCCGCATCAACCTGGCATTGGACAACATCGTCACCTGGAGTAGTCGATGGCAGGTCCGTCTGGCCCCTGACAAAACCCAGGCTCTGCTTATCTCCCGCAGGCATGACATCACCAACCTGCCTGCACCTTGAGGGCAAGTACGGCTTGAGGGCAGATCCCTCCCCCTTCAGAGATCCATCTCCATCCTTGGGGTGGAGTCTGACGCGGGACTGACCTTCACCAGTCATGCCAGGAGAGTTGATAAAAACTCGGCCTGGAGACTCAGCTGTGTCCGGCGCATCTTCCACCTTCTATATGCCAAGGGGGTTGAGGTCCTGTACAAGGCTCAGGTACGTCCCCTAATGGAATACTCCCCCCTAGCATGGTCTTCCTGCCCGCCCTTTTACCTGGCCACACTAGACCGCCTCCAGAGAAGAGCCCAGCGACTGGTTAACGATAAACATCCCCACCACGCGCCTGACTCCTTCCAACCCCTCCAGGAGCGCAGGGATGTGGCAGGTTTATGTGTCATGCACAAGGCACTAAATCTCCACATGCCCCACCTGACAGTAATCAAGCTCCCCAGGCCCCCGCCGCCCCTTCACTCCACCTGTGTCGCCCCACACAGACAGGAGCAGCAAGTGACTGTGCCCTTCTCCAGGACAGAGCACCACCTACGGTCCTTTTTACCCTTTTATGGCCGTCTGTGGAACCAGTTAGTTCACCAAACCGACCTCCACCACCACGCCTCGCTACAAGACTTTAAGCGGGGGTTGAACAGCTGGTTGATGCCTTAATTATTATTAAATATAAAATGTCTGTTATATATTATATGTAGCTATAGATAGCTCCAGTATAAAACCTAGAGCTTTAGCTCTAATAACACCAAATGTACTAAGTTTAAATAAAAAATTAAATAAAAAAAAGAAGATAAGAGAGAGAGAGAGAGAGAGATGAGCGAGAGAGAGGAAGAGAGAGGAAAGAAGAGAGATAGAAGAGAGAGAGAGAGAGAGAGAGAAGGGGAGAGAGAGGAGAGAGATGGAGAGGGAGAGAGAGAGAAGGCGGAAAGAAGCGAGAGAGAGAGAGGAAGATAATAGGTTTTCCATCCTATCACTAGACACTTTGCAATACCAACTAAGAAGTTAAAATTTTGACGATTTAATAAGCGCCGCCACGGGGTTCAGGGCACGAACTAGGCGGACTCGAACCGAGCTGATCGGAATGCACAGGGAGGGCTGCACATTGCGATCTCACGAATCTCTAAATTAGCCGAAGCCTTGCCACCCTAACGGGCATAGAGAGAGCGAAGAGGTAGAACAGGAGAGAGTACATACCTAGTCATAGATAGAGAAGATCTCAAATAGCACAACGAGATCGATGCGATTGCAATAACACCTCCCTTTAGCTACAAGGTCTCATATGATGAATACATTTCTTTAACTAACCTAGATTTTGTCCAAAATATTACTTTTATGGGAAACTAAGTAATATGAATGGACTCCTTAATGGAGTCCTCCTAATGGAGGTTATGAATGGGTGTCATTACCGGAAAAGGACCACACCCTTGCCTCCTTTTAAAATACATAAATGCTGAGCCTACTTTCGTTGTATGTACATTAGAATTTGATTAGAAGTACAGTATTAGGAGCACTAACGCACTCTTTGAGGAAAGTTGCTGTTATTGTTGCTACAGTTACAATTACAGGTACCGAACAGGTGACGGATATATATGCGTATTTTTTAGCCTGGTGTAGAGTAGATATATTTCGTAGTAGAACAATGAAAGTATGAAATGTGAAAATGCCTCCCGATCAAACCGTCAGAAAAGTAATGAGTATTTTTCTATACGGAAGTTGAATGCATACAAAATGTTTTTTATATTACTGGTGCCATTAATTATACTACATGATATACGCGAACTGCTGAAAGACGAGACAGTAATAAAATGATGCTGTAATGCTTGAAAAAAAGACGAAGGGATTGTCGATGTAAATTTTCTTTTTAAATAAAGTGCTGAAATTCTTGACCTATTGAATTTGGTAGCCTTCAAAATTTCTACTGTGTTGTTGGTCTGTTATGGTTGTGTTCTGTTCTTTGCGCAATTAAGTTTCTCCATGTTTGTTTGTAGTCATGTGGCATTTTCGTTTTTTTCCATCTTTTATGGGAAGAGAAGAAAGAAGAGAAGGAGGACAAGGAGGACTATGGGAAGGAGAAGAGAGAAGGAGGAGGAATATTATCACCCTGTCACTCCTTCACTAATAAGTACAAATGATAGACTGTGTTAAGGAAAAAAAAATGCCAATTTGTCAAACACGCGATGCATTTAACACTTGCCCTTTCCCCCTTACTCCCTACCCCCACCACCTCGACCTCCTCCCCAACACGGCATGAGGGTCACTAGAGCATCGTCTTGACCTAGCTTTTATGTAATGATTATTGTAATGATACGCCAAAACTTTTACTTTTTTCACATGAGTTACAAAGCGAGGTGTTGATCCGGAAATAAAGACTCAACACCTTCTGTGCGTGGCGTGGTGTGCTGTGCGTGGTGCGGTGGCGTGCGTGCGGTGGGTGGGGTGCGGTGCGTGCGTGTTGCGTGCGTGGTGCGTGCGTGCGTGCGTGGTGCGTGCGTGCGTGCGGTGCGTGCGTGCGTGCTTTCGTGCGTGGGCGTGCGTGGTGCGTGCGTGCGTGCGGTGCGTTGCGTGGTGCGGTGCGTGCGTGCGTGCGTGTGGTGGTTGCGTTGCGTGCGTGCGGTGCGTGCGTGCGGGTGCGTGCGGTGCGTGCGTGCGTGCGTGCGTTGCGTGCGTGGTGTGTGTGTGTGTGTGTGTGTGTGGTGTGTGTGTGTGTGTGTGTGTGTGTGTGTGTGGCAACGGGTCACTATATAGCCATAGTGAAAAAGAAAAAGAATATCTCCATATCAGATTTCTTTTTAGTTTCGATTTTGTCATCCAAACAAAATAAGAAAGAGCAGGAAATAAATGCAGGAAGAAGAGTAAGACAAACACAAGAAGATGAAAGATTATGTTATAGAGGGAGTGAGTGAGGGGTGCTGGGGTATGTTTTTGGAGAAGGAGAGTACATTACATCGCATTGCGTCGATCGAAGCCTTGGATTCGACTAGTGTTTAGCAAGGTGTAGCAGTTGAGGGGCAGAGTCGAATTGTCCATGCTTCATGTGTTTGCTTAATGGAAAGTCTCTTTCCTTCCGAGGGCGACAGGTTTGGGGTGGAGAGATGGAGAGCTTAAGAGAGAGAGTAGGCGAGAACGAAAGAGGAACGGTATAAGAATATGCAAAGGGAGAGAATGAATGGAGGAGAGACAGGAAAGGGAGACAACAAGAGGGAGGTTGTTAGAAAAGCTGAAGGAGGAAGAGATGGAAAAGGAGGGAGGAGGGAAGAATGTGGTAAGTGGAGTAAGTTAGAAAAGAGGGATTGTGCGATTGAGAGCTAAAAGGATGTAGGGAGTTAAAAGACAAGAGGGAAGATAGGAGGATACGACAAATGGGATAGAAGTGCAGGAAACGAAAATAAAGGGAATAGAAGGGAAGAAGGAACGCAGTGAATGATGGAATGAACGGAAGAGAATGAGAGATGAAAGGGATGGGACAAGAGATGCAATGAAAAGAAAACACTTAAGAGACAATAGTGTATGAGGTCATGAGGTCATGAGGTGTATGAAGTCAATGAAATGTATATCATAATTAGATGCATTACAAACTTTTTCAACACTTACAAACTTATGAATACTGATTTTTTTTTTTTTTTTTGTTATGTATCACAATTTCTTCAACCACATAATGAACTTTTATTTTCCTCCTTTTTGTTTCCTCACTTGTACAACCAACTTCCTGTGACGTAAATGGTAAATACATAATAATTCAAAGATAGAGAAGAAAACAATGAGAATGAAGTAAAAAAATATGGGAATACAGAAAATGTTAGGATATATGACAACTACAAGATTTCTCATGACGCTGCTAATGACTATAATAAAAAAAGAAGCATAAATGAAAAAGCTGCACAACCAGAGAAAAGGACAGAACGTTTCCATTTTGTTTTGCAAATTGCTAAGATAAAACGCTTCAAATTACATAGAAATTGGCCTCATTCAACTTCGTTCACTTGCTTGTCCTTCTTTTCTTTCTCATTTTTACATGAGAAAATTTCGCAAATATGCTTAAGAGGACCTTGTAAAATACTTTGTTATAAAACTATGGGAGAAAAATAATAATCCTTCTTTAATCTTAACGAAAAAAAAATTGCTCTTGTGATTAGAAATGAAAAATGTGAAGAAAAAATATATTAATATATATTCTATCGCGCATAAGAGCCTTACTATTAATCGGTTTTTAGTCAATAATTATATCAAAATATTGTCTTCTATATTTTTTCTCGCACTCTCGCACTTTTCTAAACCATTATATTATAGGGTACGCCTTAGGTCCAATTAAAATTGAAATATAGATTATTTCGAATCTGGCAGGGTGTTTTCATATGTAATATTGAATTTTAAGGGTAGTTTGTCCGCTTCAACTTTTTAGTTTGAGCACTTCTTGCTATGCAAAAATGGACTTTTATATTTATATGCAAAACATAGCTTAAAGTGCGATTTTGCATAGTAAGAATTGCTCAAATGCAAAAATGTAATGAGGTAAAATCGTCTTAGAATTCCATTTTACATAGGAAATTGGCATGCCAAAGTTGAGAAAAAGAATTTTTGTTATACGGCGTACCCTAACCAGGGTACCAAAATAGTTGTATTGGGTTACGATGGGAGGAAGGACAAGACCAGAGCGATGGTGCCCGACAGCTATGGGAAACTGCACCCAAGGTTGATCAGGGAGGAGCATGTGTCAGTGACAGAGGAGCCATCTGGAAGGTACCTTTGGCACTTTGTACCAGAGGACCCGGTGCCACCTGAGAAGCCTGCGTTCAAGGTGGCTCAGGCTCTCTATGATCTGCTGGTGACATACGACTCCACCGACTCACTGATCGTACTGCAAGGTGACTTAACTAGGGCCAACACGGGGTGGAAGGGTGGTACTCACGCCCATTTGGAGAAGATGCTGGGACGCAAGCTCTTCTGGGGTAGATGCGTGTTGCACACAAACGAGTTCCCCCTGCGCCACCTTATCACAGCATAAAGGGCCTACCCCCATTGACACTGGCTTCAGGGTCCATTTGTGCAGTCTGCGCCCAGCGGGGAATGGATGCAGACAACGCAGAGTTCAGAGGAGTGCCAGGCGGGGGAAGATCTCACGGAGATCCCGGGGAGTATATCCGATCAACAGTCCATGCCCAAAAGGCCCCCCCTCCCACTGGCCCCAAGGCTGGGAAGGGGGGCGTTTCCAGCCCGACCCTTGCGGGAGATCAAGGTGGAAAAGGTTTGTCCCACTCCAGAGGGCCTAACCAAAGCCCTTTCGCTTGTGAAACCTTTGGCCCAGAAAGATGGACTAAATGGCAAAAAACCCCTGAACCCCCGGGAAAATTTCCTGTCAAAGTACTGCCAAAAGGTTTTGTCCTTAAAAAACTCTACTACGACTTTCAAGGTTCCCCAAAGACTAGGGGGGGAAGCCCCAAAGCACATCTCACGAAGTCAGATTGGTTGGGGGGTCGAGCCCAAAAAGGGTTTTTCCAAAAACAGCGGGTGACCTTTTTACGTGGGGGACAAGAGAAATGGTTCACCCCAATTTCAGAATGTGCCCTCCTCTCCTGATGGCGAGTCAGGGGGGGGACAAACCGGAGGTTCGCGGGACCCAGTTTTTGGGGGCGAGGGTGGCGAGGAGTATGGGGAAAACCTGTGTAAGCCCTGCAGACACCCAAGCTGAACTTGTCAGCCCAGCTTGCAGGGGGGCCCCTGATCAGGGGGCCCGCCCGGCCCGATGCACGAGCCGGGAT
>JACEEZ010013981.1:82500-108114 GCA_016584305.1 Chionoecetes opilio
AGAAAAATTTAAAGAAAATGGGAAAAAAATTGAAAGGAAAAAAAAAATTTCCCAAACCCAAAAATTTTAAAGAAAAAAAAATTAAAGGAAAAAAAACCAACTTTACAAATCCCCGAAAAAGTAAAATTTATATTCCCAAAAAAAAAAAACCCCTGTTCAATTATTTTTGAGTTAAATTAGTTTAATTTTTTTTCCTGCCAAACGAAAAAAGGGCCAAAATTTTTCTCTGGTTATTCATAAATTCACGCTTAGTGGATCACCCAAAATTTTGAGGGGAAACGGTTTAAACCGGGAATTTTAAAACCCCAAAAAAAATTGGTTACTTTTGGGAATGTTTTTTTGGCAATATTATTGAACCAAAAAAACCCCCTAAAACCTTTTAAAAAAGGGGGAAAAAAGACCAATTTTTTAAAATTAAAAATCAAAATTTGTTTTTTTTATTATGAGATTTTATTACCCGGTTACTATTTAACTAAAAAAAATTAAGATAAAAAAAAGTAAAGAAAAAACGGAGATTTATTTTTTTTTAAGGGAAAAAAAAGGGGGAAAAAAAGTTTTTAAAAAAAAATTTTCCTAAAAATTTAAACATAAAAATTAAGAGGAGAAGCGAGACACAGGGGAAGGAAAAAAGGGGGAATAGAAAATTTTGAAGATTGTGTTTCCCAAAAAATTTCTAGGAAACAATAAACGACTGAAGAGGAGGAGGAGGACGAGGAAAACAAGGAGGAGGAGGAGGAGGAGGAGGAGGAGGAGGAAAGGAGGAGGAGGAGGACTCTCATGGTGAGAATGTGTGTGAAAAGGATTCAAGCCGACGATAAGACGCTCGAGAGGCCAATAGGGAAACAAAAGACAGTGCGAAAAATTATTCATGCCGGCAATAAATGAAAGGACAGCCAAAATATGAAAAAGGAGAATATGTTTTATCACGATAAAAATTGGATGTAGGAGTTATATTGTTCTTCTGTTATGAATTTTCATGTATTTGTGTAGGTAAGAACTTCAGGACATAAATGGTTGTTTACTTCTAACAGTAACATCAAAGCAAGTAAAGAATGCTGTCATGATTAAAGGAAAAAGAAGCCTCGATTAAATGTGACCTTTATTTACCTTACTAGCCGCAAAGCCGCCCTCTGGGCGGCCTTTTTGGCTAGCTCCTGCGGAGGGCTATTGGTGGGCCTTCGGCCCACCACCTGTGTTTGGTGGGCCGAAGGCCCACCAAAACACAGACTCTCCAGATAGCCCTTCTAGCTTTCCTGAAATCATGGATGTAGAAATGTATGTATTAACGCCAACCCATTCACATCCCCCCCAACCCATTCACTCACCCATTACCCATCACCCCCAACCCATTCACTCACCCATTAGGGCTATTGGTGGGCCTTCGGCCCACCAAACACAGACTCTCCAGATAGCCCCTTCTAACTTTCCTGAAATCATAGATGTAGAAATGTATGTATTCCCCCACCCATTCATCTCACTCCATTACCCATCACCCCCACCACTACCTCACCCATTACCCATCACCCCCCACCCACCCACTCACCATTACCCATCACCCCCCACCTATTCCTCACACCATCACCCATCACCCGTCCTCTATCACTCCATTAAGTGGATAAAGGGATTTAATAAAGGAGAGGTAGGAAAAGTTCTTACGGCTTTTAACCAGGGTAGAACAAGAAGTAACGGATTCAAGCTGGAAAAGCGTAGATTTAGAAAGGAAATAGGGAAAAACTGGTTCACAAATAGGGTGGTGAATGAGTGGAATGGTCTCAGTAGACAGGTAGTTAGTGCGGAGTCATTAGGGAGCTTTAAAGGGGAGCTGGATAAGTTCATGGATGGGGATGAAAGGTGGATGTAGGTAGTGTTAGGTGACAGGAACTACCACGTGTAGGCCTCGCGGCCTCTTGTAGCTTCCTTATTTTCTTATGTTCTTATGTTCTTATGTTCACCCCCAACCCATCACCCCCCACCCATTCACTCACCCATCACCCCACACCCATTACCCATCACCCCACCCATTCACTCGCCCATTACCCATCACCCTACATCAAGGTTTCCTCAATTCTCGCAACCCACATTTTTTTTTCACAACTCGCGCTAATAGGCTGCTAAAAAAAAAAAAAAAAAAGAAGTGATCGGATCATCTCATAAGTAGGCTTAAAACCTTCCCCAGGTCGAGCTGGTTCCAAAACTGTGACATATGATGGGATTCCGCCACGGGGGGCGGCACCTATCGCGGACAGCGGCACCTATCGCGGACAGACAGACACACACACACACTTTCGCTTATATTATTATAGATTGTCTGGTATTTGAAAAGATCAGTCGCAACTCTTCTTACGAATTAGTCTTTCAATCTTCTCTCTTTCCCTCTTTCTGGTTTTCTCTCTCTCTCTCTCATACACACGTGCTTAGTATATTCACAAGTTAAGTCCCGGTACAGGTAAAAGTTAAGTCCCGGTACAGGCAAAAGTAACGCCCCGGTACAGGTAAAAGTAAGGCCCCGGTACAGGTAAAAGTAAAGCCCCGGTACAGGTAAAAGTAAAGCCCCGGTACAGGTAAAAGTAAGGCCCCGGTACAGGTAAAAGTAAAGCCCCGGTACAGGTAGAAGTAAAGCTGCGGTACAAGTCAAAGTAAAGCCCCGGTACAGGTAAAAGTAAGGCCCCGGTACAGGTAAAAGTAAAGCCCCGGTACAGGTAAAAGTAAAGCCCCGGTACAGGTAAAAGTAAAGCCCCGGTACAGGTAAAAGTAAAGTCCCGGTACTGGTTAAAGTAAAGCCCCGGTACAGGTAAAAGTAAAGTCCCGGTACTGGTTAAAGTAAAGCCCCGGTACAAGTAAAAGTAAAGTCCCGGTACAGGTAAAAGTAAAGTCCCGGTACCGGTAAAAGTAAAGTCCCTGTACTGGTTAAAGTAAAGCCCCGGTACAAGTAAAAGTAAAGTCCCGGTACAGGTAAAAGTAAAGTCCCGGTACAGGTAAAAGTAAAGTCCCGGTACAGGTAAAAGTAAAGGCCCGGTACTGGTTAAAGTAAAGCCCCGGTACAAGTAAAAGTAAAGTCCCGGTACAGGTAAAAGTAAAGTCCCTGTACTGGTTAAAGTAAAGCCCCGGTACAAGTAAAAGTAAAGTCCCGGTACAGGTAAAAGTAAAGTCCCGGTACAGGTAAAAGTAAAGTCCCGGTACAGGTAAAAGTAAAGTCCCGGTACAGGTAAAAGTAAAGTCCCGGTACAGGTAAAAGTAAAGGCCCGGTACAGGTAAAAGTAAAGCCCCGGTACAAGTCAAAGTAAAGCCCCGGTACATATAAAAGTAAAGCCATGGTACAAGTCAAAGTAAAGCCCCATATAGGTAAATATAAGGCCCTGATACAAGTAAAAGTAAAGCCCCGGTACAGGTAAAAGTAAAGACGCATTACCTGATACACATGATCGCCTGTATCACACATTTAGGTCCCGTTAATTGGTTCCCTTCAGGTGTATGTTTAACGACGCCAGGTAAAGTAAGACCTGAATTACCTGTGTGTCATTAGATAGGGACTCGAACCTCAAGACCCTATATTCATAAGTAGAAACGCGAGCCAGTATACCATAGAGGCCAAATTGGATACTGTTAAACATGCATTAAACTATAAGGAATTCATGATGTATTGATAGGTATAACTTATTAGCAGTTTATACAACCCTATTTTGAAAGAAATGAATTAATGGTTATACATCAGCAAAAGGGAAGTTTGAGATAAAAAAAAAAGTATATATAAAAAAGCGAAGATTCGAGGATGGATAAAATTTCCTGAACAAACAAAGTATAAAATATTGAAATGAACAGAGGCAAAAATATATATAAATCCAAAGGTACGAGATCAAGACAAGTACAGACACGTAAACTCAGAATGACGTTTGATAAGAAAAGAAAAGTGAACCTCTATGTGTGTATCTGATTATGAATAAACTGAAAGCCATTAAGAATAATCTAAAGAAAACTTGAAACTCCCTCAGAATCCTTCAAACAGGCCATTCAGCACCACACAAGTAGAGAGGAAACACAGCGGCTTTTCGCCCATCAAAAAAGGTATTCAGGGTTTAAGAAAACTTAATGTAGTTATAAAGTAGTGGAAAAAGAGTGAGACGAGGAGAAGAAAGAATGAAAAGGAGGAAAGGAGAGAAGGAGAGAGGGAACAGCTAGAAGGCAAGAACCATTAAGGACGAAAGGAGGAAATGAGAACCAGTAATAAAGACGTGAGGGAAAAAAAAGTATAAAGAAAAATTCATGCAAAGTAAAGGAAGAAAAAAGGATGTTATTGTACAAAATACGGGAAATGGAATATAGATAAAAGATGAGGGAAATAGGGAACATGATAAAATAAATCAGCCATATGGAATATAATTTGATGAATCTTCGCTTTTCCCTCCATCTCGCCTCTCCCTTTCCTCTCCCTATCTTCTCTCTCTCCCTTACCTCCGTTCCTCCATTTCCCTCTTTAAATCTGAGCCAATCTTTGAGGCCGCCCCACAGCGCAGCCTCTCGTGTGTGTGTGCGTGTGTGTGTGTGTGTGTGTGTGTGCGAAGAGAGAGAGAGAGAGAGAGAGAGAGAGAGAGAGAGAGAGAGAGAGAGAGAGAGAGAGAGAGAGAGAGAGGAGAGAGAGGAGAGAGAGAGAGAGGAGAAGAGAGAGAGAGAGAGAGAGAGAGAGAGAGAGAGAGAGAGAGAGAGAGAGAGAGGAGAGAGAGAGAGAGAGAGAGAGAGAGAGAGAGAGAGAGAGAGAGACTTACTGGAACACCTGATATTCAATTAATTACTTAGTCATTATCATAAGTAACAAGACTAAAGGATCAAGCAGTCATCTCTCTAAGTACGTATATATTATTATTATTAGTAGTATAGTAGTAGTAGTAGTAGTAGTAGTAGTGGTAGTAGTAGTAGCAAAGACACTCTACAACGAGTTGTAGAGTGTCTTTGGTAGTAGTAGTAGTAGTAAAGACACTCTACAACGAGTTGTAGAGTGTCTTTGGTAGTAGTAGTAGTAGTAGTAGTAGTAGTAGTAGTAGTAGTAGTAGTAGTAGTAGTAGTAGTAGTAGTAGTAGTAGTAGTGGTAGTAGTAGCAGTAGTAGTACTAGTAGTAGTAGTAGTACTAGTAGTAGAAGTGGTTGCAACCGTGATATAAATTATAACAATAACAAGAAAGGTGATGATAGTAACGATAATAATAATAATAATTATAACATTAATTCAATAATGATAAATATGATAGCGCATACCATCTAGATATAATTAATATTATATCACTAATATATAACTAGGATACGTATGTGTGTGTGTGTGTGTGTGTGTGTGTGTGTGTGTGTGTGTGTGTGTGTGTGTGTGTGTGTGTGTGTGTGGTGTGTGTGTGTGTGTGTGTGTGTGTGTGTGTGTGTGTGTGTGTGTGTGTGTGTGTGTGTGTGTGTGAGTGTATTACTCATTGCCGGTGGGTCGGAAAAACAGGAGTATATTTTGCAGTTTTCAGGACAAAATGCGCGAGGAATTATGATAATGAGTAGTGACGAGAAGAGAAAATGTGGCACTATATTCGAGAGAAAGAGAAAGAGAAAGAGAAAGAGAAAGAGAAAGAGAAAGAGAAAGAGAAAGAGAAAGGGAAAGGGAAAGGGAAAGGGAAAGAGAAAGAGAAAGAGGGAAAGGGAAGAGAAGAGGAGAAGGGAGAAGAGGAAGGAGAAGGAGAGAAGAGAGAAGGAGAAGGAGAAGGAAGAGAGAGAAGAGAAGAGAAGAGAGAAGAGAAAGAGAGAGAGAGAGAGAGAGGAGAGAGAGAGAGAGAGAGAGAGAAGAGAGAGAGAGAGAGAGAGAGAGAGAGAGAGAGAGAGAGAGAGAGAGAGACCCCACACACACAGACAGAAGCAGACAACGAGACACGAACAAAAAGACAAATCACGACAGATCTAGAAAAAAATGCAAATGAAAAGTTAGAGATTATTACAAGAGAAAAAAATATGCAGGCGTAAAGAACTGTAAAAGTGGCAACGTCTGAAATTACATAGAGCGAAAATAATTATGCTAAACTTCCTTTCTGCTATTTTTCTCAACTGGACAGAAAGCACTTAAGTAATGATACAAGAAAGGACGTGATCATTAAGATAATGGAAAGGATAAAGTGGTAGGAAGAGTTAGAAAGTTATACGCATTGTGAGTAGAAGAGTTAAGTAAAGAAATAGAGAAATATATACTCTTTCTCTTTAATAATGAAAATAAATAAACACTTTAGTTATTGATTACAATACACATATTCGTTATCTAAAGCTCGTCATTAATATTCAAGTCCAATTCTCGTCTTTGTTGATTAATTATCCTATATCCTGTGATGACGATACAATTTGACACATATCACATGATCCACAATAATCGCTCACTCTGCGTAGGTGTGTGTGTGTGTGTGTGTGTGTGTGTGTGTGTGTGTGTGTGTGTGTGTGTGTGTGTGTGTGTGTGTGTGTGTGTGTGTGTGTGTGTGTGTGTGTGTGTGCGCGCGCGGTGTGTGTGTGGAATAATGTTTTACAAAGTTCATAAGTGAAATGTCAAAATTCCAAAAAAAAAGCAACTAAAATACTGCCATTAAAAAATATATAAACAACTGTAAACCTATTAGGGGTTTGGTATATGTATGTATGTGTGTGTGTGTGTGTGTGTGTGTGTGTGTGTGTGTGTGTGTGTGTGTGCAGCTATGACATCGTTACCGTTCGTGTACATGTGTAGCTTATGTTATTTTTTTTTTTTTTTTTTTTTTTTTTTACATTTTGTGTCTATAGCGCCTGTAGGCAGTGAGTTCTAAGGTTCGGGTGGTAGGCCCTGGAGGTTCACTTGAGGGCTGTGATGGTTGGCCCTCGCCCTCGGATTTTTATAGTGGCATATACAGGCACGCCTGTGATTAGAAGCTCATACCGCCCCCCTGATGTCCTCTGATGCACTCACAATCGAAGGTAGAGTTAATGGGCAGGGCAGGTGGGTGTTCTTAGGCCACTCGACGGTGCAGAAAGTTTTGGGGTTTCGTCGGGAAACGAACTCGGGTCCCCCAAAACCCCCGTGGAACCTAACCCCCTACCGCCTCCAAGTTTATTTATGTGTACGGTGTTAAGGAGAGGAAGAGATTAGAGGAGAAGAGAAGGGAGAGAAAGAGAGAAGGGGAGAGAGAGAGAGAGAGAGGGGAGAGAAAGGGGGAGAGAGAGAAGAGAGAGAAGAGAGAGAGAGAGAAAAAAAGAGAGAGAAGAGAGAGGGAGAGAGAAGAGAGAGAGAGAGTTTTGAGGGAATGCCTGGAAAAAAAGAAATAGGGGGGGAAGGGTCTTCCCAATTTTGTTCGAAAAAATGTCCAGGGTTATTTTTTTTTAAAAACGGCAGTTTTCCCTAAAACAAATATATTTTTTTTATCCTTCCCCCTTCTCTTTTTATTCCCCTTTTTCTCTCTCCTCTCCCCCCGTCTCCCCCGTCTCCCCCAAAAAAATTTTTCACCAAACAACACTCACTCCCCCAAAAACCCAAAAAAATCCCTCTCCTCTTCTCAACGCCCTTTTTCTCTCTTCTCTCTCCTCTTCTCCCTCCCTCTTCTTCTTCTTTCCCCTCTCTTGGGCCCCCTCTCCCCTCTCTCCTTTCCTTTTTTTTCCTCTCTCCTCGCCCTTCTCTTTTCTCTCTTTCTTCTTCTCTCCCCCCGCCCTCTCCCCCGAAAAGGGAAAACGGGTTTCTCCAGGTTTGACATAACAGAAAGAAAGCAAGGGACGGGGATCATGCCAAAGGACGACGGGGGAAAGGGTAAAGGTGGCGGGGGGGGGGGAGAAAACGGGGGCCCCGGGGGTTTTGGGGTTTGCCCATGGCGGGGGGGGGTTTTGGTGGTGGTGGGACTACCCCCCAACATTTCGGTTTCAACACCAAATTCAACCCTCCCGTTAAACTTTCGCAGGCGGGTGGGGGATAAAAAAAAAGAAAAAAAAAGGGGCACCCACAGCAAACACTTTTTTTTTAACCTCTTACTGAAAGAATGGCACTTATCTATGTAGATCATATGTATCAATTAATTGTTTTAACACAGGTAATATGCTTTAAGTTTTTTTTTCCTTATGCTTTTCTTTCCTTTATCCTTTTTGGGTTTTGGAAATTTCCCCCAAACTTGCGTAACTTTTATAAGTAGACGGAAATAGGTGTGGGGTTTTAACTCTTCTGACCGGGTTCCCTTTTTAATATTTTTTTTTTTTTTTTTTTTTTCTCCCCAAAGGCCCTGGCCAAGGGCAAAAAAATGGGTAACAAAAACCCGTTTTAGTTTGCCGCCCCTATAAAAAAGAAAAGTAAAGAAAAAAATAAAAAAAGGGGTGAGCCAATTTATTTGGGGGAGTTGTCTTGTACTCTTTTTTTTAAAAAAGTTTTAAAGCCCTAGGAAAGGGGAAAAATGAAACGGAAGAGAGTTTCGGGAGTTCACTCATAAAAAGGGGATGAAAAGAAAAGATACTGTTTAACCCCTTTCTTGGGAAGATGGACAGAAAAAGGGAGGGGAAATTTGGTAAAAAGGGTCTTGGGGCAGCGAGGGGGGGGGGAGGGCCGGGGGCATGCAGTTAGCAGGTTCAGAAGGGGCAGTGAGCATGAAAATAACGGAAATGGGAGCAAGAAAAGAAAAACATTGGGCGGTGTTTTAAAAGTTTAAAACAGCCCGTCAGGGGAAGGGGGGTTTGAAATTTAAAGTTTTTTAAACTAAAACCCTTTTTCAGGAAGAGCTGGGGTATTTTTGGAGTGTGAGATAAGTGTGAGGGGGAGTGTGAGGGGGAGTGTGGATGATTTGGGGAGGTAATGAAAGGTGTTGTGGGGAAAGTGTGAGGTGAGTGTGGGGTGATGGGGGGTTTAAAGTGTAAAGTAAGTGTGAGGTGAGTGTGAGGTAAAGTGTGGGGTAGTGTGAGGTAAGTGTGAGGTGAGTTTTGGAGGTGAGTGTGAGGTGAGTGGGGGGTTTGAGTGTGGGGTGAGTGTGAGGTGAGTGTGAGGGGGAGGGGTGAGGGGGTGTGATTGAGGGGTGGGTGATTTTTAGGTAAGTGTAAATTTAAAGTGTTAGGAAAGGGTGTGAGGTAGTGTAGGTGAGTTGAGGTGGGGGGTTGGGTAAGTGTGAGGTAAGTGTGAGGTGAGGTGAGTGGTGGAGGTGAGTGTGGGGTGATGGGGAGGTGAGGGGTGAGGGGGAGTGTGAGGTGAGTGGAGGTGATTTGTGAAGTAAGTTTGAGGTGATGTGGGAAAGGGTGTGAGGTAGTGTGAGGTGAGTGTGAGGTTAGTGGGGGGTGAGTGTAAAAGGGTGATGTGGGGGTAAAGGTGGGGGGGGTGAGTAGGGGGTTTGAGTGTGAGTGCGTGTGAGGTTTGAGTGTGGTGTGAGGTTAGTGTGGGTTTGGGGTTTTGGGGGTGGTGTGGGGTTTGAGTGTGAATTTAAGTGTGGGGGGGAGGTGGGGTGAGTTTTGGAGGGGGATGTGAGGTGAGGGGTGAGGTGAGTGGGGAGGTGGTTGAGGTGGGGTGTGGGGTTGGGGTTGGGGTAAAAGAAATGGGGTTTGGGTGTGGGTGAGTGTGAGGGGGTTTGTAAAGGTGAGTGTGGGTGGTGTGGGTGAGTGTGGGGGTGATTGTGGGTTGTTGGGGTTTAGTGGTGGGTGGTGTGGGTGAGGGGTAAGGTGGTTAAAGGTGGTGTGGGTGATTTGTGGGTCCGTGTGGGTTTGGTGAGGTGATGTGAGGTGAGTGAGGGGGATGTGGGTTTGGTTGGGGGGGAGTTAAGTGTGAGGTGGTGGGGGTGGGGGTGAGTTTTGTGGGTTTTTCAGGTGAGGTAAGGGGTGGGTAAAGTGTGAGGTAAAGGGGTGGGGTGAGTGTGGGTGGCGTAAGGTGAGTATGAGGTGAGTGTGAGGTGAGTGGGAGGTAAGTGTGGGTGGGGGTGAGGGGATGTGACCCGTGAGGTGAGGGGGGGGTGATTGTGGGGTTTGAAGGTGAGGGGGTAGTGTGAGGGGGAGTTTTGGGGGTGCTTGTAAAGGTGCTTTGTGGAAGGTAAAGTGGGGCCCCGGGGGTGAGGTGAGTAGGTTTAAAGTTTTAAAGGGTGGGGGAAAAGTGTGAGGCAAAATGTAAAAGTTTGAGGTAGTGTGAGGTGAGTGTGAGGTATTTGTGAGCGTGGGGTGGCGTGGGGTGAGTGTGATGAGTGGGGCCGTGAGGTGGGGTGTGAGGTGAGTGTGAGCGGGGAGGTGAGTGGAGGTGATTGTGTTTCGTGATTTGTGGGGTTGGGTGTGAGTGTGAGGTGGAGTGGTTGTTTGTGAAAATATAGTGAAAATAAAGTCTCGTGAAATTGAAGTGGTTTAAGTAGCCGAAAGCCTGAAGGTAAAAGGTTTTGTTCTAGGGGTTTGCCCAACTCCCCCGTCCCCCCAAAACAAGTTTTTGGGGACCTGGGGAATGCAGGATTTTTTGGCGGGGAAAAATTGCGTCCAACCACAAATTTTTTGGGAGTTCGGGTTGTTAAAAAAAATTCCCCCTAGATCTATGAAATGAATTGGTTTCTTCTGAGTCCAAGACGTGTGCCTGACGACCCCTCACATAATAAAGGACCGAAGTGTCGAGAACCCCCCCCCCCCCCGCTAGGAGGTTAGAGTGGTTAGGATAGATTTGGCTAGGTTAGGTTAGATTTTGGGTTTTTTCATGTTAGATTTGGGGTTTTTTTTGGGGGTTTGGTTATCGGTGGGTCAAAAGGCCCCCGCTAGGTTTTGGTTAAATTTGGTTTTGGCAAATTTCTCTAAAAATTTTAAAAGGAAAATTTTCCAGATCTAGGGAATTTTTACCCCCCAAAAAAACTCTTTAAAATTTCTTTTTTCCTAGGCATCCCTTTTTTCCCCACCCAAAACCCCAAACCCACAGGTCCCCCCAAAATTGTTTTGGGGGGAAATGGGGGAGTATGGGGGAAACACTAACCCTTTTTACCAAAAGGGGAAAAAACTAATAAAGGGTAAAATAGTGATAACGCCCCTCTCATCCATGGGATATGAAAAATTTAAAATCACAACAAACCCAACGCGGGTCACGGGTGCCACGGCCCCGCGGGGGACAGAGGGGCGTGAAAAACAAACCCCCAAAAATTCCCTCCCCCCTTAAAAAAAACACTAAATACTACTAGATAAAACTAAAATACTGGGAAAAATTTAGGGACCTGTGCTGAGATGACTTGTGTGAGGAGATCCATTACGGGGGAGGGGGAAAGAAGAAGTAGAAAATGAGGAAGCGGCCCCTTAAGGTAAAGGAATGCCGGGGTGGGGGAAAAAAGGTTTCAGGGGGGTTATTTAGGCCACAGACCCTCCCCTTTTTTAAACCCGGTCACCCAGCGGCCCTTTTGTGACGTGAGTGTGGTGACTGGTGATGGGAAAAGGGCGTCGACTCCCCCCTTTCCCGCGTCCTTTTTTCGTCAGTGTTCTCACCCAAAATTCACTTCCAAATTATCTTTTTTTTTTCCCAAATTTTTCCCGAATTGGAATCTTCCAATTTTCCCGAATCCTCCCCCACCCTTTCCCCCACCGCAGCGGCGGGGCAAAGTCTCCCCTGTTAACTGAGGCGGGTTGGGGGGTTGAGGATGGTCCCAACCTGAGTTATTTGAAGCTTTTGGATCGTTCTTGAGCCGGGGGTACCCGGGCCCGCCTCCTCCCTTAAACGGGTTCGCTCACGGGGGTTTTGCTTTGTCCCAGGTTTATCATACAGCGGGGTTTAAATTTCGGCGACCAAAATTTTTGTTACGTAAAGTCACACTTTAAACGATGTCAAAGTGCTTTCGTTTTAAATTTTCCCCCCGATTACTAATGTTTGAAAAAAAGGAATAAAAAGAAAAATGCATAATTTTTGGGGAGTCTTTTTTCCAAAAAATCTCGGTAATTTTGTATGATGGGATGTCCCGGTTTTTTTTTTCTCTTCTCGGGTACTACAAAGGGCCCTTTCCCTTTTTTTTGAGTATCAAAATATTACCTTTGACATCAGTTTTCCCCCATCTTTAGTAATTAAAACTTTGGTTGAATTTTTTGTTTTTATCAAAAAAAAATAGCCCTGAAAACCTCACGCATCTATTCTTTTATTACGTTTTCCCAAGCCTAAAATTTTCCCGTGAGGGTTTTAAAGGGAAAGGGGGGTGGGCTGGGGACACTTTTCCCACGGAGGAACAGAAAGGGGGGAAGACGGCAGCAGGCGACGGGGCACTGGGTGAGGACATCAACCCTTCCACTAACCAGGCGGGAGGTCAAGAAAGGCACTGGTAGAAAGGGCAAAGTTTTTTGCGACTTTAGAGTCATTCCACACACACACACCCCAAAAAACACACACACTAGGGGCCAAACCCCTTCCCCCTAAAGGCCCAGGGAAAAAAACCCCCCCCAGTTAAAGGAGAAAAAAAGAAATCAATCCCTCGGGGGTCCAAATTTTTGGCAAAATCACCCCCAAAATTTTTTTTTGAATCAGTCACTACAAAGTTTGGGGTTTAAAAAGTTTAGGGAACCCCACGGCTCCCGGGGAAACAAGGGCGCCATCGGGGGCGTGAGGGTGCCGAGCGACGCGGGGATGGGGGGACTTTGGGGGCGACCCCGAGGGCTGAAAGCGGGTGGGGCGGGAGCGGCGAGCATCACACGTCTGACTTTGGGCCCGACCTGGCCGTGTACTGGCCCTCTGGGTGGGGGCCCCGGCGGGGGGAAGGGCCCCCCTGGTTTCGGGGCTGCCCGTTTTCACCCCCTCTTTGATCCATCCTCCCTCTGCTCTATCCCCCTGCCGGCCCATGAGGCTTTGATGAAAATATTGCGTTTTTAGGGCCGCGGCCGTGATGGATCCCGAGGGCTTTTTTGTTTTCCTGCCCTTTTCCCAGGGGGCCAAACCCATTTTTTTTTAAAAAAAATTTTTTCCGGTGTTCTGTAAAAAATTGGCTTATGCAAATCACAAATTTTCAGGGATTAGAACAAATTTTGAGGGGCCCAAAACCCCCGGGAAAAAAACGCTGGAAAATTTTGGGAGGTCAAACACTAATATTTTTTTTTTTTTTTTTACATCACAAAGGACTGGCCAAGGGCACCAAAAAATGGGTAACACAAAGCCCACTTAGTTGCCAGTCCCTATAAAGAAGACAGTAAGATAATAATATAAAAAAAGAGGGGTGAGCCAATTTATTTCGGGAGGTGTCTTGTTACTCTTCTTTTGAAAACATTTAAGTCATAGGAAAGTGGAAAAATAGAAACAGGAAGAGAGTTCCAGAGTTTACCAGTGTAAGGGATGAAAGAGTAAAGATATTGATTAACTCTTGCATTAGGAAGATGGACAGAATAGGGATGAGAATGAGTAGAAAGTCTTGTGCAGCGAGGCCGCGGGAGGGGGGGAGGCATGCAGTTAGCAAGTTCAGAAGAGTAGTGAGCATGAAAATAACGGTAGAAGAGAGCAAGATAAGCAACACTGCGGCGGTGATTTAAGGATTGAAGACAATCAGTCAGAGGAGGGGAGTTGATGAGACGAAAAGCTTTTGACTCAACCCTGTTCTAGGAGAGCTGTATGAGTGGATCCTCCCCAAACATGTGAGACATACTCCATACATGGGCGGATAAGGCCCCTGTAGAGAGCAAGCAGTTGGGAGGGAGAAAAAAAAGGACGCAGACGCCACAGGACACCTAAGTTCTTAGAAGCTGTTTTAGCAAGAGAGGAGATGTGAGATTTCCAGTTCAGATTTTTAGTAAAGGATAGTCCTAGAATGTTCATTGTAGAAGAAGGAGACAGTTGAGTGTCATTGAAGAAGAGGGGATAGTTATCTGGTAGGTTTTGTCGAGTAGATAGGTGAAGAGATTGGGTTTTTGAGGCATTGAACAAAACAAGGTTTGCTTTGCCCCAATCAGAAATTATAGAAAGATCAGAAGTTAGGCGCTCGGTGGCATCTCTCCGTGAATCACTTAGTTCCTGTTGAGTTGGACGTCTAATAACCGACGTTGAAAAATGCAGGGTAGAATCATCAGCGTAGGAGTGGATAGGGCTTTGAGTTAGACTTAGAAGATCATAAATGAATAATAGAAAGAGAGTGGGTGATAGGACAGATCCCTGGGGAACACCACTATTGATAGATTTAGGAGAAGAACAATGTCCGTCTACAGTATCTGCAATAGAACGGTTTGAAAGGAAACTTAAGATGAAGTTACAGAGAGAATGATAGAAACCGAATGAGGGTAGTTTGGAAATTAAAGATTTGTGCCAGACTCTATCAAAAGCTTTTGATATGTCAAGGGCAACAGCAAAAGTTTCACCGAAACCCCTAAAGGAGGATGACCATGATTCAGTTAGGAAAGCTAGAAGATCGCCAGTAGATCGCCCTTTACAGAAACCGTACTGACGATCAGATAGAAGATTGTGAGCAGATAGATGCTTAAGAATCTTCTTATTAAGTATAGATTCAAAAACTTTAGAAAGGTAGGAAGTCAAAGCTATAGGACGGTAGTTTGAAGGATTAGAACGGTCACCTTTCTTAGGAACAGGTTGGATGTGAGCAAACTTCCAGCAAGAAGGAAAGGTGGAAGTAGATAGACAAAGACGGAATAGTTTGACCAGGCAGGGTGCAAGCACAGAAGCACAGTTTTTGAGAACAATAGGAGGGACTCCGTCAGGATCGTAAGCCTTCCGAGGATCTAAGCCAGAAAGGGCAAAGAAAACATCATTACGAAGGATCTTAATGACAGGCATAATATAGTCAGAGGGTGGAGGAGAAGGAGGAACCCTTCATCAACCAGAGTGGAATATTTAGCAAAGGTTTGAGCGAAGAGTTTAGCTTTAGAAATAGATGAGACAGCTGTGAAGCCATCTGGGTGAAGGAGGAAAAGATGAAGATGAAAAATTGTTAGCGATGTTATTTGCTACATGCCAGAAGTCACGAGAGGAATTTGATTCAGAAAGATTTTGACATTTTCTATGAATGAAAAAGTTTTTGGTAAGTTCAAGTGAAGATTTGGCATGATTAGGGGCCCAGCAATAAAAAGGGGCCCAATGAGTTTGGGGAGTTTAAATGCTTACGGTCCCCGGTTTTGGGGCCCAAACCTCCTATCTCGGAAAAAGCATGACAAAAGCAGAGTTAAAAAAAAAGGGGTTTAAACCGGGCTTTTTTAGGATTAGAGAAAGTGTGGGGAAAAGTACGCCTCCATGCCAGGGGCTATGCCCTCATTATGCCCCTCTCACAAAGAGATGGGTTTTTGGGACAGGGAAAAGGAAGGAACATTCCTTTGGAAAATCAGGGGGTAAAAAAAAAAAAACTGCCTTAGGTTTTTCCCACTTAGCCTAGTTGAAGTGCCAGAAGCCCCTTTCCTTTTTGGGTTGGGCCCCGAGACTTAAACGGGAGCGATAGGACAGGTTACAGAAATAAGGATTGGGACCCGGAGGTCCCCAACGGAGAAAAATAGTTTTTCACAGAGTAAGCAAAAAGGGTTTAAAAGTAGTTTAGGAAAAGGCCCAAAAATTTTGGGGTGTCTCCAAGGCGGTCGGGGAATACGGGAAAGGGTTTGCTGCACCAGCGGCTCTAAGTCTTGGAGGAAAAAAAAAAAGTTGTAGGTTGGGTTCACCGGGGTTGGTCAGGGAAAGAGGATGATAGCCAAAAAAATGGGGGTAAACATTGAAGCCCAAAAAAGAATTAAAATTTTTCTGCTAAAAGGAAAATAAAGGATGAGAGGGGCTCCATTTTTGATGTTAAATGTCGAAAAATTTTTAACTGTCAGGGGAAAGTTAGGGAGAGAAAATCAAAACAATAAATTTAGTAAGAGAGTTGACATTGAATTTCGAAGAAAGATGGGAAAAAAAATTCGGAAGATTCAAGGCCGGGGGCCCCGAGAGAAAAGTGATGTTTTTTTGCGACATATACGCAAAGCCAGCGGGGGTTTTTAAAAATTTAGAAAGACAGAAAGGGAGAAGAAAAAAAGGGGGACTCCCTGCCCCCCCAGTCTCAAAACCCCAAACGGGGTTTTTCCCCGGTGAGGAAAAGAAGGGGGGTTTTAAAGGGGGAGGAAAGAGATGAGGGTTTCAACAGGGGGGAAAGTTAGATCAAAGGGCCCCCCGAAATTGAGAAGTTAAAGGGAAAGGGGAAAGGTTTAGAAAGAAGTATCAAGCCACCTCGGGGTCCTCCACCTTTTTAAATTGGGTCCGACCTGGGATTTTTATGGTCCCCCCCCCCCAGTAAAGGGACTCTGAGGGGGGGTGTGGGGGAACGCCTTTTAAAATTTTTTGAGTAAAGGTAGTGTAGGGTTTTTAAGGCATGTATTTTGTAATGTGATTTATTTAAGAAATGAATTGTTTTTTTAGAGTGCAGGCTGCAGTACTTTTTTGGTTTGTATCTGAGACAAAGGGATAGGGAAAAGAGGACACGGGGGGAATTTCAATGATAAGTCCGGGCAGCACCCCCCCAACTCCCGAAAGGGTCCCCCCCCCGGGGAGTTTTTTCACCAGGGGGGCGGGTTTTCCCCGGACTGCCCTATTTCCCCTAAAAAAAAATCCCCCTTTTTAATAAAATTTATACCTCCCTAAAATTTTTAATAAAAATATAAGCAAAAGTGTGTTTGGTGTTTGTGGTGTTTGGGGGTGCGTGTGTGTGTGTTGTGTCCGCGATAGGCCCCCCCCCCTCCCCCAAATCCATCATTGGCCAGTTTTGGAAAACCCACTCGACCAGGGGAAACTTTAAAGCCATTTATGAGTTTGTTTCCGATCATTTTTTTTTTTTCAAAGAAAGCCTTTTAAAGCGAAATTGGGGAAAAAAAAATTTTGGGGGTTGGTTGCGAAAAAGGGGGAAAACCCCTTGATGTAGGGGAGGGGTTAAAGGGGGGAAAGTGAATGGGGGGGGGGTGATGGTAAATGTGGGGGGGGGGTGGGTGAGTGAATGGGTGGGGGATGAGGGGGTAAATGGGGGGGGAATAGGTGGGGGGGTGAGGGGTTTTAAGGGGGTGAGTAAATGGGGTTGTGGGGGGGGGGAAGGGGTTTATGGGTGAGTGAATGGGTTGGGGGGTGATGTTAAGGGGTTTGAGGGGAATGGGGGGGGGGGGGGGATTGGTTAAAAGGCGTTAAATACATACATTCTACATCCATGTTTTTCAAAAAGTTAGAAGGGGGCTATCTGGAGAGTTTGTGTTTGGTGGGCCTTCGGCCCACCAAACCACTATCCAGAAAAACTGTGTTTGGTGGGCCGAAGGGCCCACCAATAGCCCCTCCGCAGGAGCTAATCAAAAAAGTCCCCCCCCGGGGGGGGCTTTTCGGGGTAGTATAAAATTTTATATCCCTTTTTTAATATAAACCCCCCTAGGGTTTGAAAAATCGTTGCTTTTGTCCCCATACCTTTAACTACTTTACGTTTTCATTTCAAAAAAATTGCCTTTTCAATTTGTTTTTTTAAATGCAAAATAAAAGTAAATTTTTTGGCAATATTTGGGATTTAAATTACTTAGGTCTTGGCAAAATAACCATATAATTAGAAATCAATTTTTTTTTTTCTAGTCAGTAGCCAAAAAAAACACCCGAAAAGGGAAAATTACATTTTGAAAATAAAAGGGTTATCTGTGACAGTTATTCTTATGAGAAAAGGGAACACAATTTAATTTTTTACAACCCCTTAATAAATCTCATTAAAATAAAAGGCCGAAAAATTATAATACTGTTACCTTGGAAAAAGTCATGGTACATTACCTGTTAATACCCAAAATCAATGCTGTCTGCAAACCAGTTTAAAAATGCACTTTTTTTTAGTATACAAATTTTTTTCTGAAAACCCTGGCAACGGCAAAAACCCAAAGTTTGCAAGGAAGCCTTTTTTGCCCCAGGAAAAAAAGTTTCTGTTGCAGCCTTTTAAACAGCCACACGAAAATATTCTTAAATTTGATCTGGCCATGCCGGGGAAGTGGATGGGAAGGCAAAAAACTTTTTTTCTACCCAGTGGGCCAGCCAAAATTAGTAAATTTGGTTTTTCAAATTTTGGGTTTTTGGGGGTATCCCCTTTTTTGTCAAAATATTGGGAACCCCTGCGCCCCTTTCTTTTACATGCAAAAGAAATGGGTCTTCATTTTGGGGGTAAAAAAAGGGGTTTAAAAAATTTTTAGAATTAAAAAGTTTAAGGGGGAAAAAGTTTAAAATTTTTTTTGGTTTTTTTAAAATTTTTTTGGGGACTTTAATCTCCAAATTTAAGGGCCCTTTTAAATAAACTCCTTTCCCTTTTTTTATACACAGCTCCCCGCAGTTTCTGGCTTGCTGGATGGGCCCCCCTTTTTTGGCGTTACGGGGTGCCCGATAATTTACATTGCTTCTCCAAAGACCCTTTCTTGCTGTTTTATGTTTGGGGGGGGTTTGGTGGGGTTTTTCTCCCTTTTCTCTTCCTCTCTTCCCCCTCTCTCTTCTCTCTTTCTCCCCCTCTCTCTCTCTTCTCTCTCTCTCTCTCTCTCTCTCTCTCTCTCTCTTCTTTCTCTCTTCTCTTTTTCTCTTCTTCTCTCTTTTCTCTCTCTCTCCTTTTCTCTCTCTCTCTTTCACCCCTCATCTCCTTCTCTCTTCTTTTTCTCTCTTCTCCTCCCCTCTTCTTCTCTCTCCTTTCTCGCTTTTGCTCCCCTCTCTCCTCTCTTTTCTCTCTCCCCTCTCTTTCTCTCTCTCTCTTCTCTTTCTCTCTCTTCTCCCCTCTCTCTCTCTCTCTCTCTCTCTCCCCTCTCCCTCTCCTCTTCTCTCTCTCCCTCTTTTCCTTTTTCTCCTCTCTCTCTTTCTCTCTTCCCCCCCCCTTTTTTTTTTTTTCCCCTCTCTCTCTCCTTCTCTCTCTCTCTCTCTCTCTCTCTCTCTCTCTCTCTCTCTCTCTCTCTCTCTCCTCTCTCTCCTCTCTCTTCCCTCTCTTCTCTCTCTCTCTCTCTCTCTCATCTATCTATCTATCTCTCTCTCTCTCTCTCTCTCTCTCTCTCCTCTCTCTCTCTCGTCTCGCTCTCTCTCTCTCTCTCTCTCTCTCTCCTCTCTCTCTCTCTCTCTCTCTCTCCTCTCTCTCTCTCTCTCTCTCGTCTTCTCTCCCCTCTCTCTCTCTCTCTCTCTCTCTCTCTCTCTCTCTCTCTCTCAAGGCTGACGGTTTTATTGCTATTTCTAATTGTGTCCACATATTGACGCTATCTCTCTTGTACCTGTTAAATAATACAGCTACGTTCA
Source organism: Chionoecetes opilio (assembly GCA_016584305.1). Lineage (NCBI taxonomy): Eukaryota > Metazoa > Arthropoda > Malacostraca > Decapoda > Majidae > Chionoecetes > Chionoecetes opilio. Next base: position 101,647 of record JACEEZ010013981.1, read on the forward strand.
TACTAATGCGTTCAAGAATCAGGAGTCGTGATCGATGCGTCTCGTTTACTGGCGGGAAACATCCTTCACTGAAATGCCGGAGGTGAATTCAATATGAGTTTCAATGGTGATAAATTTACAGTTGCGTCATGCATTAACACACACAGTCGCACCCACACACACAAAAAAAGCCTATATACCCAAGTTCCAACACACTACAAGCAATGCCTTTGAACTCAAGCAAAATAAAAAAAAACACGGGTGACGGCTGCGTTCCTTCCCACATCGTCCCCCCCAGAGTTTGAGCAGCTCACCGCTACCGAGCTCCTGGCTGGGTACAACCAACCCCCGCAGCGGCCGGCAGCCCCTCATGCCACCTTCCCCCTCTCCGAGCGTAGCAGCCTGCTGCCCCCCCCCCCCACACGGAGAGTGTATCCTGCTGAGTGCCCCACTCCTTCGTCAGGAGGACAAGCGACCTCGTGCGCACGCCAGCAGCACGGACACTCTCCTTCCTTCGGGAACGGCGAGTGTGGCCATGCCCCTCGCCTATCCGTTCTTTTTGCCCGCGCCTAGTGCCGCCGCGCTGCCGCACTAGGCTCCCACCGACCAACGCACTCCACCTCTGCACATCAAAGCATCCTCTCTGACGCTCAAGCTAGCCCGTTCTCCCCGGGCTGGAGGCCCGATAGCAAACAACAACAACATCGTCCCCCAAATGCTGAATAAAACCATCGCCTGCTTTATATTCAGTTCACTAAACCAGGAATATCACATAGCTAGACGGGCACGACTCACCCTTCCCTTCAAATAACAACACACCACTTCCTGATATGACACACACAAATACACACACACACACACACACACACACACACACACACACACACACACACACACACACACACACACACACACACACACACACACACACACACACATTTTCCAGTCATTTCCCGATTTCTTAAACACAGTGGCCCGGCACAACCCCGGAAGACTGTAAACAAGAGAGTATTTGGCCCCGAGAATATCAGTATTTGTTGATGGTATGTCACAGGTCACTTGGGATAATATATTAGCTTATAGTTGCCCTAACAATGCATATGATATGTTTTTTGAAACTTTTAATGAATTATTTCAACATAATTTTCCTTTTAAGTGTCGTAGAACCACAAGAAGATCAGAGAGAAGCCCATATTTAACACCAGGTTTGCTTAGATGCATTAAAGAAAAGCATCGACTTGCACGACTTGCTAATAAATGGCCATTGACATTTAAGGATAAGTACAAACTGTATAGAAATAAGTTAACCTCCCTATTACGTACTGCTAAAGACGAATATTACAAAAGCCAACTTCAAGAGAACCAGGGTAATGCTAAAAGCAGCTGGAAAACAGTAAATCAGCTACTGGGACGGAAAAATAAGTCAAATAACATGCTTATTAACCTAGATCTTATTTCTTCCCCTGATACTGCTAATGCATTTAATGATAATTTTCTTAATATTGCCAACGATTATTCTCACAGTGTCGATATAATAACTTATAGGGATTATCTTCATAACTCTTCAAATTTTTCTATGTACCTATTCCCCTGTAATCAGTCTGAAATCAAAGCCTACATCAATTCTTTAAAATCAAGTGCAACTGGCTATGATGATATTCCTGCAGCCGTACTAAAACAAACTTCTGAATATATAACACTTCCTCTTGCACACATAATCAATTTATGTTTTAGTCATGGTATTTTCCCTGATAAGTTGAAAATAGCTAAAGCAATTCCTATTCACAAGTCTGGTGGTAGAGATGAACTAAATAATTACAGATTAATCTCCATTCTACCATCAATTAGTAAAATCTTTGAAAAAGCAATTGCTTACCGGCTCAGTAATTTTTTAGAAAATAATGATTTATTATCTGACTGTCAATATCGTTTTAGGAAAAATAGGTCCACAGAATCTGCTCTTTTACATTTTGTCTCCACTGTGTATATTAATCTAGATAGGAAATTTTATGTCGCAAGTGTTTTCTTAGATATATCAAAGGCATTTGACTCATTAGACCATCACATATTACATGCTAAACTAATGAATATTGGTGTGAGGGGACCTGCTTATAACCTATTAGTGAGCTACTTATCTGATCGCAAGCAATCTGTTCTCTGTAATGGCGAGTATTCTGAGTGCAAGTCCATCAAGCAAGGTGTTCCACAAGGTTCGATTTTAGGCCCCATCTTGTTTCTGATATATGTAAATGACATAACTAATGCAAGTAATAGTGCTACTTTTACCTTATTCGCAGATGACACAAGCTTCATAGTCACAGACAAAAGTCTTTTATCCCTTCACAATAAACTAACTCATGAATTAACTAATGTAAACAACTGGATTAAAGCCAACATGTTAAGACTCAATATCAATAAAACTCATCTTATGTTATTCCAGAACAGGTCTTTAGTGCATGACTTGGACCCTGTAGGTATAGGTAGGGAAATTGTTAACCGTGTTCAGTCGACAAAATTTTCAGGTGTTATAATAGATGAGTATTTCAACTGGAAGCAACACATTTCTCATGTTTGTATTAGTATATCCAAGATTTGTGGTGTCTTGCATCGCATTCGCTACAAACTAACAACGGAAGCAATGTTAACCATATATTATACACTTTGTTATTCAAAAATGATGTATTGCATATCAATATGGGGTTGCACTTGGCCATCATTCTTAGACAGCGTGTTCAAGGCTCAGAAGGCAATTCTACGCGTTCTAACCTTCAAGAAAAAAGTTGATGCAACTGAGGAGATATATTCATCTTTAGATTTATTAAAAGTCCCTTTTATCCATAAATACTTCATGTTGATAACTATATTCAATTCTATAAAAAAGAATGATAAAAATGTTCAAGCGACAAGACCATGCTCATAATACCAGAAGAAATCAAATTAATTTAGTATGTCCTCCATTTAGAACAACACTATACAGTAATTCTATCCTGTGTCTCGGTCGTAAGGTGTGGAATTCCTTACCTAGTCTAGTAAGAAACAATATTTATGTTTGTACCGTTAACAGCTTCATGGATAGAATAAAAAAGTATCTTTTGCATTCACAAGCACAATGAAAGAATACATATAATATTTGAGCTCTTTTTTGCTGCACATATGATATCATATTGTAAGGGTCAACTTGTATACTTTGCTAATATTTAGATAATTCAAGTAAATTTCAATGATTATGTTGTGTATGTGTACATTGTGTGTGGATGAGTGTGTGTGTGTGTGTGTGCGTGTGTGTGTGTGTGTGTGTGTGTGTGTGTGTGTGTGTGTGTGTGTGTGCGTGTGCGTGTGTGTGTGTGTGTGTGTGTGTGTGTGTGTGTGTGTGTGTGTGTGTGTGTGTGTGTGTGTGTGTGTGTGTGTGTGTGTGTGTGTGTGTGTGTGTGTGTGTGTGTGGTTTCATCTATTTTATGTGTATGAATATATTTACTGTATGCTCATATGTTTTTGCATATGTATGGTATGTATATATGTTACATAATAATATGTTTGTATGAGCACGTGTGTGTGTTTATATAGATAGTATACGTTAGTATGAGTAAGGATATTTACAGATGTTTTGTATGAATACTACATAGAGATGATATAATAGTCTTCGCTCTGGAATGTGCACATATTACCTTGCTTAATAACTGGGTCTGCTAACGAGAGTTTTCTCAGCAGACTTTTCCACGAAAGGTTAATGATGGATTTAATATTTGTGTGTATTCTTATGGCAATAAAATGTTTGAACTTGAACTTGAACTTGAACTTGAACTTGAACTTGAACACACACACACACACACACACACACACACCACACACACACACCACACACACACACACCACACACACACACAAAACACACACACACACAAACCACACCCCACACACACACACACACAGCAATGGACAGCACTCCCCATCAACGCTCACTGCTGAAACTCACCCATTTAGCTTTCAACTTTCCACAGCCCATCAATAGGTTTTCACGCATGAGTGAAGGTCACTCCCGCAGCCATTTAGCGGGTAGGTGATTGAGTCCTGTTACCACTCCCAAGACCTGATAGCCCGCTGTTGAAGGCCCTACATGTCCCTTTTTCCCTCCTTCATGATACGAAGACGTAGGGTTGAGTTTCTAGTAATTTCAAGGTCACATATAAATAATAGTCCTGCTCAATGCTCATATTGTGTTCTCATCCGCGTCTTTACCTTATGGAACTTTATGGAGTGTAATGTTATAACAGTTAGCAGGTGGTGTCTTGTCATCCATTTAAGATGAGAAAGAGGAAGATAAGAACAACGACGGTAGATGAAGAGGACAAGGAATATGATGCCCAGGAAAATGGAGGTAGAAGGGACGGTGAAGGAAATTACAAAATATTTCATTTCCTCACATCTTCGTCTTCTTTTCCTACATTTTTTTTTGGAAACTTCTGCCGAAGCTAAACGAAACCTACTCCTCTTCTCCTTCAGCAAAGAGACGAAAAAAGAAAGGTGGATAAGGAGGTGAAGCGGGACGAAGTGAGTGAAGTGAGAGGTGAAGCTAAGAGCGAAAACTTCAGCGAAACGGAGGAAAGGAGCGGGCAAAGAAAAGACGAGGATGGTAAAGAAAGGGTAAAAGAACTATAGGAAGAGCCGCCAACTTTTCCATAACAACACAGAGATGAGTTTTCTTTCGCCTGTGATGAATGTCGTCTTTGCACGAGCTTGTGTCTGTCCCGCCTCACCTGAAAGTTATGACGGTACCTAATAAGAGTGAGAGAGAGAGAGAGAGAGAGAGAGAGAGAGAGAGAGAGAGAGAGAGAGAGAGAGAGAGAGAGAGAGGAGAGAGAGAGAGAGAGAGAGAGAAGAGAGAGAGGAGAGAGAGAGAGAGAGAGAGAGAGAGAGAGAGAGAGAGAGAGAGAGAGAGAGAGAGAGAGAGAGAGAGAGAGAGAGAGAGAGAGAGAGAGAGAGAGAGAGAGAGAGAGTATACATGTAAATACATTTTAATGACTCATGAGTAATGTGAGGGAGGGAAAGTGTCTCCATATTCATTAGGTTACCACACAACACACACACGCAACTCTTCCCTCTCGTGCCCACCCGCTGGTCCTCGCTGAGTTATGGACTGAAGGGGGGCATAGGAGGGGGCTGGAGGGGCAGTGTTAGGGGGGGGTTCTTTGGCTTTCGGTGAGGTGTGGCCATTTGCATCACCCCCTGAGAGGAACCACAACCCCTCCTCCCCCCGCCTTCTCCTCCTTCTCCACCTCCTCCACCTCCTTCGATCTGCCGTTGCGTGTTATGTGGATTCCAGTTTCTATTACGGATAAAATGGTCTTTGCTGTGCCCCATCTTTGTATTATTATTATTATTATTATTATTATTATTATTATTATTATTATTATTATTATTATTATTATTATTATTATTATTATTATTATTATTATTATTATTATTAGTAGTAGTAGTAGTAGTAGTAGTAGTAGTAGCAGTAGTAGTAGTAATATAATAAGTAGTAGTAGTAGTAAATAAGTAGTAGTAGTAGTAAAATAAGTAGTATTAGTAGTAAAATAAGTAGTAGTAGTAGTAGAGGTAGTAGTAGTTACGGTTCTGTAGGGATATATATTGTAGCAGCACGCGCGATTATACTTCAGTGTGCCTCCTCACTCCAGTTTTCCGTTTTCCCGTTTCTCTCGTTCTCTCATTTTTAGATGTGTTCTACCTTGTTCTACCTTGTTGAAGTCTTGATGTAAGCATCAGGGCCAATCTGGGGATCCGCCTTTTCCACACATTCCCTCGACCTTGAGGTACTGGATCTGGTCAATGAGGGAATTTGACCCAGCCCCTCTATAAGTCGGTCCGTGTGGTATTGGAGGCTGGTCAGGTATTTCTTGTAGGACCTTGTCTAGCCTCCGCTTGAAAGTATCTGTGCAGCACCCTGTTATGTCTCTGACTGACCTTGGCAGGCAGTTAAACAGTCTGGGTGCTGTATTACAGAAACTCTCTGCCTGGATAGTTTTCAATCTTTGGGATGTGCTGCCAATTGATTTTCTTTGGCAAACCCGCCTCAACCTTGGGAGTTTCCCTGCTCTTGATGACTTCCCTCTCTCCTCTAGGTGTTGGGTTTGGCACCTTGCCCTCAAGAATTTTTCCAGGTGTATATTATTATGTATCCTCTCTCGTCCGTCTCTGTAGAGAGTACAATTTCAAGTGTTGGAGTCGTTCCCAGTAGTCAAGGAAACTCCAATGTTAGCTTGCGTGTGAATACTCTTTGCAGCTGTTACAATTGTTGTATCTCCTTCACTCTGTGGAGGAGACCATAGCTGACAAGAGTATTCCAGTCTGGAGACAACGAGAGTTTTCCACAGTGGTAGGAGGGGATTTGGGTTTTTCGGGTGATGCAAGTTGTTACTTTTGTAAAATAAATCTTACACAACATCACATTTTAATAACTACCCGTTGTATTTTCACAATCTTAACTAC
>JACEEZ010013981.1:109361-116861 GCA_016584305.1 Chionoecetes opilio
TCTTTAGAACACATAGTAACACAGCGCCCTTTCGAAACTTTGCTAATTCTCAAATTTATCTATTTTAGGACCAACAGATAGTGTCTTGAACATCTATTTTACCGCGCACCCTATAACCCTCAACAATTAGCTTAACTCTTCTCCACCTTAATTAACGCTTCTCTCTCCCTCGGTCGTTTGTTCCTTTGGTGTGAAAATGAAAACAATTGTACAAGTGTGTATAGAGCATCACGTGTGATGAAGCCTCGTCAGGGAAACCTAGGGTTCTCTGGATTGCCTGTGTTGTGGTGCTGCTCGTTTGCTGGTCAAGGGGATCCCAGCCGCCTGTCCTCGCCCCGAGTGCCTCTGCTATAGAGTGTTGCTAACCATTGCTTCATAGGAAGCCGCAGGAAGGCATTAAAACTATGATGATTAATTGTGTAATTGTAGAGCAACACACCGCCTAAACAAAGTTGTATCCTAAACCTATTAGATATTAACACAAAATGGACCAACGTCAAATAAAGATAAAAATAATTAGCTAAAGAAAAAAAACTTTGGGGCGAAAAGTTATGGTATATAACAAAAATATATATATAGCTCCCCTCACCCAATGTCCACTTTAGTGAGGTCCTGCATCCCCCCCCCCTCCCACACACACACACTACACCAGCCTCCCACCAGTCACTGAACGACAAAAACAATATGCTTCGCATTATTATTATTTTTTTTAAGTGCTTCGGTTTTATATGCAGAGTTTTTTTTACAGCTCGGAGCTCGTTCAACTCCATTGTTCGTTTTCAAATCTTTCTTTTTATTTGCCTTTACCCACATATTTCATGTGATATCAAATATTTCTAGAAAATAGCAAAATGCTGATTTCTAAGTTTGAAATATCATATGATACAGAGCTAGACAATGCGCCTGTTTTATGGTCAGAACTTTTCCTTGGCAATATTTTTCAGAAACAACTTTCCCCTAATGAAGACAAGCACTGAGTCATAACTATGCTTGCAATAAACAGCATTTGCAATTACCCTGATTACCATGGAAAGAGCGAGGGAAAGGAGGAGCGGAGGGAGAGGAGAAGAAGAGGGGAGAGGAAGAGAAGGGAGAAGACACGCATGAGAGGATGTTGAGTGTGGGAAGATCTCGCCGCTGGCTGTTCCTTTGGGTGGAAAGACTCAAGTGTTCTTTAAAAGTGGAAGGATGTTGGTGGTGTTTTAGGTGGAGCGACTCAAATTCTCCCTGATGTGGAAAGATTTAAGTGTTCCTGCAGGTGGATTGACTCAAATTTTTCCTGATGTGGAAAGATTCAAGGGTTGCTTCAGGTGGAGAGGCTCATGTTTTCCCTCATGTGGATGGACTGTGTAATGGGTGTATTTAGGGCCGCACACAGGCAGCATATTTACTACGTACAAGTAGTTTACGACGGGTAATTTACGTCGAGATTTGTAATTATGGCTCAAAGTTTAATCAAGGAGGAAAAGATGCCGATTTATGCGTGTAGAAAAGCTTCATAATACACTTGTAGCTTTGTTTTGCATCAGCGCACCACCTTATCATTCCTTAAAAGTAATTATTTTATTACTCTTGTTTGTCACCGCCATGAGATTTTTCCGCCAGCCACCACCTAGCAATGACCTGCCCGTCACACGGCTAAGACAAAGGGTCTCTTAGTAAGGTCGGTAATTAAGACACCTGAGTAAATCACAGCGTGGTCTACGTATTAGTACTTCACGCTACTATACTCCTCCACGAAATGATCATTGATTATAACGAGCATAAATGCTCGTTAAATTAAAAGCGGTGACGTAAATGTGTGTGTGTGTGTGTGTGTGTGTGTGTGTGTGTGTGTGTGTGTGTGTGTGTGTGTGTGTGTGTGTGTGTGTGTGTGTGTGTGTGTGTGTGTGTGTGTGTGTGTGTGTGTATTCATCTAGTTGTATTCATCTAGTTGTATTTTACAGGGCCAGAGCAATGCTCGTGTGGCCCCGTCTCCATATCAACATTTTTTTATCATTCATCCTTAGTGCTTTGCGTTGGCCGAAGCCAGCACCCCGGAGAGCAGGTCACAAACCCCGGCTAACACCCGGTACCCATTCACTGCTGGGTGGACAAGGGCTCGGGTTTTAAGGAAACAACCCATCTGTTTCCGCTCCACCCGGGGATCGAACCCGGGACTTCTCGGTTGTGAACCGAGCGTGCTATCCCTTACACCACGGAGTACCCCAAGTAAGTGTGTGTGTGTGTGTGTGTGTGTGTGTGTGTGTGTGTGTGTGTGTGTGTGTGTGTGTGTGTGTGTGTGTGTGTGTGTGTGTGTATCCATCTATCTTTCGCTCCCCGGGCGGAGCGAAAGATAGATGGGTGGTCTTTCTTAAATCCCTAGCCCCTGTCCACCCAGCAGTGAATGGGTACCGGGTGCCAGCCGGGGGTTTGTAACCCCCCCCCGGGGTGGTGGCTTCGGCCAACACTAATATGCAGCAGCGGTAGATCACTATGGCTCTGAGGCATTATCCTCTAAACAAAACAAACAAGAGAAACAAGAGAAACAAGTGTGTGTGTGTGTGTGTGTGTGTGTGTGTGTGTGTGTGTGTGTGTGTTGTATGTGTGTGTGTGTGTGTGCGTGTGTGTGTGTGTGTGTGTGTGTCTGTGTCTGTGTCTGTGTCTGTGTGTGTGTGTGTGTGTGTGTGTGTGGTGTGTGTGTGTGTGTGTGTGTGTGCGTGTGCGTGTGCGTGTGCGCGCTCAACATCAAAGGACATCAAGCAAGTGCTTCAAAACAAAACTGAAAACACGCGTAAAAAAGTACTCGTAGATAGATAGATAGATAAATAGTTTTATTGACCACAGCAGAACATAATACACATATACATACTTATACATGTAGTTATATAACTGTAGTCCAAAAAGTAAAATTAACTCAACGCTGGCAATTAGTAACTAACACTACAATATAATGTTATCCGCATTAAAATATCATTACTATTATATCATTACTAACTATTATACAATAATCGCAGTCCATTAATATTGAATAGAATATGCACTGGCCATCAGTAATACACACTCAAGATACAGTGTACTATTTTACAGGTCACATCTAGGGTTAATCTATTTGAAAACACCTGTTCCATAAGAGTGAACTGGTATATGTCCCTGACATGTTGGGTCAGTGTACACTGTTCCACCACATGTCTTTCAGTCTGCACTTGGCCACATACACACAGTCGCTCATCCAAGGGTAAGCGACCGCGACCTCTCCTATTCCACCTTCCAGTCTCACATATTAGCCAATGCCCACCTGTCCTAAACTGTGTAAACGACAGGCGATGCTTTTCATCAACTAAGTGTCTATCAGTGTAAATATTTTGCACATTCAAAGTAGGGTTCATCTCTTTATATGTCACTCTTCTCGTAGAATTACTGTCTTAAATTCTCGATCTTACACATTGCATATCTACAGTACAATCTTTGACTTCACTGTCCACAAACTCCCTTATTAATCTACCGGTGACAGTGTCCATATTCATAGATAACTTCATTGCAAACGTCAGTGGGTTATCATCATAAGTTGGTCGCTCTTGCCACATTTTATAGAAAAACTTATGTTGCACAGAACTTACCATATCTTTTAGGGGTGGGTAACCCGATTCCACGTAACATATATCATTGCAAGTTGACCTTCGCACACCCAACAATTGCTTTAAGCACCAGTTAAACAGTTTAGTCATAGGTTTTAAATCTGCCCCAAACCATGATTCAGCACCATACATAAGTGTTGACATTAATGCTGCGTCAAAAACACGTTTTTTTACAATAAATGGTACATCATCATTTTTCTTCACAAAAGAAAAAAAATTTAGTACGTGTGGCATTTTTAGTGTCAAGTGAAGAAAAATTATGATAAAGTTCAAGAGAGAGTTTCAATAACTGTTTTACTGATATAAATATTTTTTATAGTTATGATACTTAGTTTAAATAGAATACGATTCGCAGGAGTTTTGGAGTAAAAAGAAGGCATATTGTTAACCAGTAAATACATACACCTATAGTATACATACTCGCATACACATGAAAGGAATGTAATGAGAGGTGAAGTAATGTTGTGACATTTGTCGATTGTTACCTTGAGGTTAGTGTGATGTGAGGATGTGTCTAGTTCATAACCCAGACAGCAGACACGACTTGAACTCCTCGAGGCGCGATTATACGACATGTTAGAGATATAGAAACTGTGTGAATGTATGATTTGAAACTGAAGAGAGATACATCTTGTTTTGAGAAAGGCAGTGATATTGTTGTATGGTATAACTGGGAGCCCGAGGGACTTATGGAAGGTCAATCTTCAACGCTAATGTCCTTTGCCACCTCCTCGTAACCCTGTACGTATACACTTCCCTGGGAATGCTTGACAACCGTAAGAGCAATGTTTGGATGGCATAAATATAATCAGTGGGGAAAATAAAGTTTGAAGCGTATCAAGTAATGTGAAGGTTATGTCAGTTTTTAAAATGGATGGGCACTAACATATATAACTGTCCTTCTCTTATGAGCTAGCAGAGTAACACACGCTCTGAATTAATAATGGCCAGAGATAAAAAGCATAACTAGTAAGTCACCGAATATAAGTTATGAATTAATGGGTATTCGAGGGTGTAGAATGAGGGTGTCTCACCTGTCTGTGGCGGCTCTCTGTTGATTCTGCTTGTCTATTCTCTGTACGGATGTATTGCATATCTGTCTGGTTTGTCTGTTTGTCTGTATGTCTGTTTGTCTGTCTGGTCCGTCTGTCTATCCGTATCTCTTTCTCTTTCTCTTTCTCTTTCTCTTTCTCTCTTGCTCTCTCTTTCTCTCTCTCTTTCTCTCTCTCTTTCTCTTTCTCTCTCTCTTTCTCTTTCTCTCTCTCAATCACATACACATACACACACATACATACATAAACACACACACACACACGCATACATAAACACACACATACACACACACACACATACATACATACATAAACACACACACACACACATAAACACACACACACACACACACACACACACACACACACACACACACACACACACACACACACACACACACACACACACACACACACACACACACACACACACTAAAACATGTATCATCCAGTCCGCAAGAACCTCCTTATAAGATTTACAGTCACAGTCACATCTTGCGTCTCAGGTCACACTTTATTCCTCGGGTCGTGCTTCTGTCTCAGCCTTACGTGTGTCTGAGGCCAAACCTTCCGCCTGAGGCCACATTCTATGCATGGGGGGTTATATTTTGAAGCCAGAGCCACAACAATATGCAGTCATAGGCAACAACCGCAACGAATTTGAGACCACGAAAACTTGATACAAAGAAGAGCCATAAAATACTCGTATATTTCCTTAAGTGCCACAAGTGGTATTTCCTTGAATGCAAAAAAGACTCGTGGAAGGCAAAGCGTAAGTGGGCAATTTTCACAGTTTTCAGAGTCACAGCATAATCCATGGTTCGCATTTATACACAACATAACTTACTTGTCAAGTCGAAATCACTCAACGTTTGTTTTTAATGCCATCTCTGATACAACCAGCATACGCAATGCTACAGCGACAACACGGGTCACATGAGCGTAAGTAACGACACTGTCAGTTTTGTGCAATACATAATTATAATCAATCGATACGCTGACGATCGTAAAGTTTGCCACGAAAGTCAAGCCTAATAAATCAGTAAAAAGAAAGCCAAAAACATTTATAAGAAATACAAGAAAGATAAGAGATGTGAGGCAAGACAATGCTAAACAGTGTCCGGCGATTCATGTCAAGTATTAATTGATCAGACAGACATGACTGTTGATCTGGCACCCACGAAAATTGTACGACATTAGTTGGCAAGCCTGTCTACACTCACACACACACACACACACACACACACACACACACACACACACACACACACACACACAGTTAGGGTACTCCGTAGTATAGGGGAAGCACGCTCGGTTCACAACCGAGAAGTCCCGGGTTCGATCCCCGGGCGGAGCGGAAACAGATAGGCTGTTTCCTTAAAAAACCCGAGCCCCTGTCCACCCAGCAGTGAATGGGTACCGGGTGTTAGCCGGGGTTTGTGACCTGCTCTCCGGGGTGCTGGCTTCGGCCAAAACTAAGCACTAAGGATGAATGATAAAAATGTTGATATGGAGACGGGGCCATACGAACGTTGCTCAGGCCCTGTAAAATACAACTAGATGAATACAACTAGATGAATACAGGGAGAGACAGAGAGAGAGAAAAAAAAATAATAATAAATAAATAAATAAATAAATAAATAAATAAATAAATAAATAAATAAATAAATAAATAAATAAATAAATAAATAAATAAATAAATAAATAAATAAATAAATAAATAAATAAATAAATAAATAAATAAATAAATAAATAAATAAATAAATAAATAAATAAATAAATAAATAAATAAATAAATAAATAGATAGATAGATAGATAGATAGATAGATAGATAGATAGATAGATAGATAGATAGATAGATAAAGAGAGATTATATATATATATAGAGAGAGAGAGAGACCAAAATATATAAAGAAAGACAGACACATAGACAGACGGTCAAAAAGAGACAGAAAGAAAGAAAGAAAGAAAAAAGAGAGCGAGACACCGACCGACCGAAAGAAAACGAGAATGTAAGAAAAAAAAGAAAGACAAACGGACGGACAGACAAAGACAGAAAGAAAGAATGAACGAAAGAAAGATAGAGAGAAAGACAGAGAAGATAGAAATATAGAAAGAAAGAAACAAACGCAAGTTAAATAAACGGCCAACACATGAATATTTGTGTTAATTGCACAAACAAAAAGAAGCAAAAAGAGGTGAAGACAGCGAGCAAGCTCACTCATGTCTTGACTCGCGAAAGAAAGTTTGGAAAGGTCCGTCACCAATTCCACCTCGATGGCTCCACACACTCGTTCCCTCACCCCAGGCTGGCCTCTAGGCTTACAAGTCCACCTCGATGGCTCCACACACTCGTTACCTCACCCCAGGCTGAACTCGCGGCCCATAAGTCCACCTCGATGGCTCCACACACTCGTTCCCTCACCCCAGGCTGAACTCGCGGCCCACAAGGCCACCTCGATGGCTCCACACACTCGTTCCCTCACCCCAGGCTGAACTCGCGGCCCACAAGTCCACCTCGATGGCTCCACACACTCGTTACCTCACCCCAGGCTGAACTCGCGGCCCATAAGTCCACCTCGATGGCTCCACACACTCGTTCCCTCACCCCAGGCTGAACTCGCGGCCCACAAGGCCACCTCGATGGCTCCACACACTCGTTCCCTCACCCCAGGCTGAACTCGCGGCCCACAAGGCCACCTCGATGGCTCCACACACTCGTTCCCTCACCCCAGGCTGAACTCGCGGCCCATAAGTCCACCTCGATGGCTCCACACACTCGTTCACACCCAAACATTAGAGAGCATTTAGAAAAACATAATTTGATCAA
>JACEEZ010013981.1:121861-139361 GCA_016584305.1 Chionoecetes opilio
ATTATTTAGAAAAGCCTAAGTTGCATGGTGCACTAATATATATATATATATATATATATATATATATATATATATATATATATATATATATATATATATATATATATATATAAATATATATATAGTATATATGTATAATGTATATATACATATATTTTTTAACATCACTTAGGACTGGCCAATGGCAAACAAAAAGAAGTAACAAAAAGCCCGCTAGTTGCCAGTCCCTATAAGACTGTCAGAAAATATAAGAAGGGGGGTGGACCATTTAGTTCGGGAGGTGTCTTGCCACTTCTCTCCTGAAAAGATTTCAGTCGTAGGAAGGTGGACAAATAGATACAGGTGTAGACTTCCAGAGTTTACCAGTGAAAGAGATCAAAGAGCGAAGATACTGGTTGACACTTGCATCAGAAAGATGGACAGAATAGGGATGAGGATGAGTAGAACATTTTGTGCAACGAGGCCGCGGAAGGGGAGGGAGGCATGCATTCAGCAGGTTCAGAAGAGCAGTGAGCATGACAAAAACGGTAAAAGATAGCAAGAAAAGCAACAATGCTGCGGTGATTAAAGATTGAAGACAGTCAGTCAGAAGATGGGTGTTGATGAGACGAAAAGCTTTTGACTCAACCCTGTTTAGAAGAGCTGTATAAGTGAATCCCCCCAAAACATGTGAGACATACTCCATACATGGCCGGATAAGTCCCCTGTATAGAGCAAGCAGTTAAGAGGGGAAAACAATTGGACTCAGACGCCACACATAACTTCTTAGAAGCTGTTTTAGCAAGAGATGAGAAGTGAGATTTCCAGTTTAGATTTTTAGTAAAGGGTACTCCTAGAATGTTCATTGTAGAGGAGGGGGACAGTTGTGTGTCGTTGAAGAAGAGGGGATAGTTGTGTGGAAGGTTTAGTCGAGTAGATATTTGAAGAAATTAGGCTTTTGAAGCATTGAAAAAAACAAGGTTTGATTTGCCCCAATTATGATTTATAGAAAGATAAAAAGTTAGGCGCTCTGTGGCATCTCTCATTGAATCACTTAGTTCCTGTTGATTTAGACGCCTATTGAACGACGCTGAAAAATATGCCTTGTTTTCTTAGTATGTTCTTATTCAAAAGTTTTCTCCAACAATCTGTCTGTGTGTTTTCCTCCGTCTTTTTTTTTTTTTTCTCTCCCTCTCTCTCTCTCTCTCTCTCTCTCTCTCTCTCTCTCTCTCTCTCTCTCTCTCTCTCTCTCTCTCTCTCTCTCTCTCTCTCTCTCTCTCTCTCTCTCTCTCTCTCTCTCTCTCTTTGAGCGAGGCGAACACAAAGCAGACTAGCGGTCTCGCCAAACATGAAGAAGCACGAGTGGTTGCTAACTCCTTCAGCCTTCAGGTCAGCGTAGGCTTCTGGGATGCATTCACGAGGCATGTTTACTCATGCAGCTTTGTGAAACGTAGATAAAGACCGACGGGAACATCTTGCGAAGATACTTGTGTTCTTGTATATATTCAACAGATGTCTTGAAAATATATGATTATAAACGGCATGGATGTCCCATGAGAGAGGGAGGGGGGGGAGAGAGAGAGAGAGAGAGAGAGAGAGAGAGAGAGAGAGAGAGAGAGAGAGAGAGAGAGAGAGAGAGAGAGAGAGAGAGAGAGAGAGAGAGAGAGAGAGAGAGAGAGAGAGAGAGAGAGAGAGAGAGAGAGAGAGAGAGATAATGTAGGATTAATACGAGGAAAGCGTGTTCTGAATGTCTCTCTTTAAAGACAACTCTAGCATATACACGATGAAATCCGCCACAAACAGAATTACTGAGAATATTCGTAAGGCCGTAAGCTACACTTCATCAATCATTTGTTTCCGTAAGATGACGAGCTGTGTGAAATATTGTGTCACCTACTGACATTGCATCTCCTACTCGTGATTCTCTTCTATATCAGCGTTGGGGCCAAGGATCATCGCGTCTGCGACTACACAGGTTTTGTTTGCATGTGTGCCTGTAGCGCCTGTAAGCAGTGCCTATAGGCAGTGACCTCCAGGGCTGGGATGGTAGGCCCTGGAGGTTCACTTGAGGGCTGTGATGGTTGGCCCTCGCCCGTGGTGGCGCAAGCAGGATTTTTTTTCTAGCGATGTGACGCCTACATGTGATTGCAGGCTCATGCCGCCCCCTCTGTGTCCTCCGATGCACTCGCAATCAAAGGTAGAGTTAATGGGCAGCATGTGGGTGTTCGTAGGCCACTCGACGGTGCAGAAAGATTTTAAGTGGATTTTGGTTCTCATCGAGGATCGAACTCGGATCACAGAGGATCACCGAGAACGCCAATCGTCGACGCTAAGCTAACCACTCTGCTACCACCTCCCCAAAGTTGGTTTAGTTGGTAATTGGTCTAGCTGTTCATCTGGATGAACATTTTGGGCGTTCCACCCAACTGTGCATCCATAAATCAAATTAATTCCAATAGATGCACCCATTCAAAATAGTTAGTGCAATAGAGGGCAGATTTAGATTGAAACTCTCGTGAGTTCTCTTAATCCCACAACTCGGTGCGAGGCCTCATCACACCGGATCACAGCCTCACTACTTTGTTGAGAGGTGAGAAGTCTATTATGTGTAAACATGAAGTTGGCTGATTACGTTTAAATTGTTTTTTTTTTTTATATTTGTGCCTATAGCGTCTGTAGGCAGTGGTGAACCAGGGCTCGGATGGTAGGTCCTGGAGGTTCACTTGAGCGCTGTGATGGTTGGTCCTCGCCCGTTGTTGGCGCAGGCAGGATTTTTATAGTGACGCCTGTGATTTAGAGGCTCATGCCGCCCCACTGTGTCTTCCGATGCACTCGCAATCGAAGATAGAGTTGATGGGCAGGGCATGTGGGTGTTTTTAGGCCACTCGACGGTGCAAAAAGGTTTTGGTTTTCGTCGGGGATCAAATTTAGGTCACCGAGAATGCCAGTCGGAGACGCTAACCCCTCTGCTACCGCCTCCCCGAATTGATACGTGTTGATATTGATTCTTGATATATTCCGTAGCCCATCACTATATGAATTTATGAAGCTGATATATATATATATATATATATATATATATATATAATATATATATATAATATATATATATATATATATATATATATATATATATATAACGAATGACAAAAAAATGATATCAAGGATTATATTACTACATATTTTATTGCAATAAACTTCACACAAACAAAACATAATAGTAAAACTGTGATGCTGCCAGGTAATCAGAGGCTAGCAAGTAATACATTAACGGATTATGCATTCATCCCCGTCTGCTGAGTCGCCCTGTACGCTATATATAGGGAACATACGGCCTCCACATGCCTTAACAGTGTGTCGATACAATCTACTGAACATACGTAAGATATAACCCCGAGACTACAAGATCAATCATGATGACTTCGTGCCTTCGTGCCTGCGTGTGAGCTTGGTACATATGGCTATTACATTATCCAAGGTCATTAAAGACTATGAGATATGCCCTGTACTACGCAATGTACCTTTTCGCAAGTGTATCGACGTTAAGGCCTGCACCTACGAGTATGCCGCACCTTCGTGAACGTCCGGGTACACACCGAGAGAGGTCTTACAGTTATCAAGAGATCAAACAATTAGATTAACGAAATAGCATGTCAGGTCGTGGCGGGAGTTGTTATACAAGAAAAAGGAAAAGTAAGAGACAAGATAGTAAATTTCCGAGTTGGTGTGGAAAAAGTAAACAAATACATTACTTGTCACTGGGAATAAAGATAAAAAAACCATGTTGATTGTTGAAGAAGAGTTTGTTGGTGTAGGTGACAGCTTGGCATTGTATTAATCATCTATCTATTCATTAACTCATCTATATACCGACCTATCAATGAAATCAACGATCTATTTTGCCATGTATATGTCTGTCTATCTATCAACCTATCTAACAATCCATTCATTCTTATATGTATGTATCTGTTAGTTTGTACAACTATAAAGTAAAAAAATTTAAATTGAAGGGCAATTAATTTATCAGTGCACATTCAGTTACACAATACTCTCTCTCTCTCTCTCTCTCTCTCTCTCTCTCTCTCTCTCTCTCTCTCTCTCTCTCTCTCTCTCTCTCTCTCTCTCTCTCTCTCTCTCTCTCTCTCTAATCTTATAGAAGAGGTGATTGAATGTCCCAAACGTGCACATACGTCATTAAAGTCAACGAAACAGTGAGCAGCTTTATAATGTGCACCTACATGATGCACATTTTTTCCATTTTTTTCGTGTGATATACGGCATGCAGTTTGTGTTAAACGATCAACGGGAGTATACGATAGATAGTACTAAACAGATAACACAGGTTGAAAATGTTACCTGTATAATCTGTTCTCATTCCTGCATGCAAATAGTGACGTCTTATTAAGTGCAGGTGAGTGAAAGGTTCGATTAATCACCTATATATAACGATTTTTTTCTCGCATCCCACAAATGTGTTAAAGCCCTCGAGACAGCTAATTTGATGAGACCCAGAACGTAATTTCAATTGTAATTTGGGTACCATTAGACGATTTTTAGTTAATATAAGCAATAT
Source organism: Chionoecetes opilio (assembly GCA_016584305.1). NCBI lineage: Eukaryota > Metazoa > Arthropoda > Malacostraca > Decapoda > Majidae > Chionoecetes > Chionoecetes opilio. Next base: position 126,414 of record JACEEZ010013981.1, read on the forward strand.
GTAATAGATATAACCTGTTTAGTATCCTTGTCGACTAACTAATTTGGTATATTAAGTTACTTTTCGTAATTTTATGGCTAACAATAGACGATTTTTTATATAGCAAAGGAAAGATCTGGGCGTGAAGGGGTTAAGATGCAGGGGAGTGAAAGATTCGATTAATCGCCTATAACGATGTTTTTTCTCGAATACCACAAATGTGTTCACGCCTTCGAGACCGCTTAATTTCATGAGATATTCGGTGAGATACTCAGGCGTCCGAGTCTCTGCAGCCATAGGGCTGTCCTTTGTCTGCACAGGACACAACATGTGGGTTCAGGAATGCCTCTCCAGCGTTATAGTGTACAAAAGTGTACAGTGTCTGATGGCACAGGCACGCGTGGCGCACTAAACAAACACTCATCATAGCGCGATGGTGTAAACAGCCTAGAGTAATGAAATTTTACCCTTTCCATTATCTTTTATTTGTTTTTCCACCTCACTCTTCCTTTGTTTTCTTTGGTACTTGCAAAGTGTCAAAGTGCAATAGGATCAAAGTATCTTATCTTATCCTTTGTTTTCTTACTCCTGCTTTTCTTCATCCATCTTTTTAATCCTTCTGATTCTTATCTTCCTTACCTCTTTCTCCCTTATTAAGTCGACTATGCAATACGAGTGTCACATTTTCCCCTCCACTGCACGCCCTCCAGACCTGCTGCTCACCACAATAATGCCTTGTCACGCACCATTACCAGAAAATATGCTTCATATTATTATTTTCTAACAACATGACTTTTTGTGCATATTTATTTGTCGAATATTCTTTTCGCTGGTTTGCATAATTATATACACTGCACAAATGAAATATATGGAGGAAAAGTCGAGCATTTAACCGAAATGCCAGGAAGGTGACTGCGGGATGAGCACAGCGGGCTAGGAAGGCAAGGGGGGTAGGAAGGGGAAGGGAGGGGTACATGGGAGCGATCAGGGAGTCAGCAGCGTCTCATTACTAACGTGTACAAGCGTGGAGGCCCCGAAGCCCCATCCGTATACGTACCTGGAAGAAGACAATGTTCTTTAGCGATATGTTCAATGTCTGTCATTGTTAGCAAAAATGTACATGTTAGCAAATGTATCTCTGTAGACAGAGCTGTAGAAAAATAGAAGAGATACACACAATACATATGGAATGGATAAAGTGATACATGTAATATATATAGTATCCCAAATTCTTACCATTCTATCAATCTCTGTGTGTACCTGCACACACACACACACACACACACACACACACACACACACACACACATACACACACGGTACTCCGTGGTGTAGGGGAAGCACGCTCGGTTCACAACCGAGAAGTCCCGGGTTCGATCCCCGGGTGGAGCGGAAACAGATGGGTTGTTTCCTTAAAACCCGAGCCCCTGTCCACCCAGCAGTGAATGGGTACCAGGTGTTAGACGGGGTTTGTGACCTGCTCTCCGGAATGCTGGCTTCGGCCAACACAAAGCACTAAGGATGAATGATAAAAAAATGTTGATATGGAGACGGGGCCACACGAGCATTGCTCTGGCCCTGTAAAATACAACTAGATGAATACAACTAGATGAATACACACACATACACACACACACACACACACACACACAGGTTCTACTCACCCATCCAAGTGCTGTTGGTGATAATCTGAAGTATCCTGGCGGGGTCCATGATAGGGGTGTGTCAGAGGAGAATCGTAGGTGCAGAAACGAGGTTATTGGGTGTAGCAGAGCCTCCTAGGGTGTGGGAAATAGGCGGCAGGTGTCCCTTGTGCGTGGGGGGGGGGGGTTGAAACAGTGTGTCGTAATGTTTGGGCAGAAAGAGAGGAAGATCCAGCAGAAGAGATCGCTTGGGACCCCTGAGAGTGGGTCTTTTCGTTGCTTTTCTGGGCAATCACAGACGTGTCGTGTTCCTCCAAAATCTTTCCCTCCGTCTTTCAACCCCGCAGTGTCATAAATGTGCTTGTTCTATTTCAGGCACGTGCTTCATGTAAATGTTCCACACTCACTGGTTTCTCTATTTTAACGGGAGATGAAATGTTCACTTCCCTCTTTTAGTTGACTTAGGTTGAACTCATCTTTCTGAGGGCAAGAGAGAAATGTACCACACCGTTACCATTCTTTCTTTATTTCTTTTTCGATATTTAGAAGTGAGTTTCCAGCCCGACGTGGTTGAACACAGACATGATACCTAAACAGTTTTTTTTTGCTATGTAATGTGCTCCCTTCTTGCTGCTTTATATGCTGGCCTGACATTTCCTTCCTCCCCATTTAATCCTACTCTCCCTCCCGCACTTGCTCTTTCCCTCAATCTTTCTCCACACCACCTCCTACCCCCCTCTCATGCATCCTTCCCTTCCTCTCCCCTTCTTATTCACTGCCCTTACCCACGCTAAGGACCCTGCAAAGGTAGCAATCTAGTATACACGCCCTTAACATCAAGCCGCTCCTCCTCCTCCTCCTCCTCCTCCTCCTCCTCCTCCTCCTCCTCCTCCTCCTCCTCCTCCTCCTCCTCCTCCTCCTCCTCCTCCTCCTCCTCCTCCTCCTCCTCCTCCTCCTCCTCCTCGCACTACATAGTTAATGCCTTTACCTGAACACAAGGGGCTGTAATGGGGCTCAGGTGTGAGTACTTGAAGGGCACGAAGTCGCTTTGGTCTTGGCAACTCCTTGACAGCGTTTCCTCCAACGATTCAATAGCAGTTCTCCAATGGCTATATGGTTCAGAATATATATATATATATATATATATATATATATATATAGAGAGAGAGAGAGAGAGAGAGAGAGAGAGAGAGAGAGAGAGAGAGAGAGAGAGAGAGAGAGAGAGAGAGAGAGAGAGAGAGAGAGAGAGAGAGAGAGAGAGAGAGAGAGAGAGAGAGAGAGAGAGAGAGAGAGAGAGAGAGAGAGAGCGAGAGCGAGAGCGAGAGCGAGAGCGAGGGCGAGGGCGAGTGCGAGGGCGAGGGCGAGGGCGAGGGCGAGGGCGAGGGCGAGGGCGAGAGCGAGAGAGCGAGAGCGAGAGCGAGAGCGAGAGCGAGAGAGAGAGAGAGAGAGAGAGAGAGGGGGGGGCTGGGGCAGCATTGCAGGGGAGACCTCGGGCAATGCCAATACTTTCTGCTAGTGATAATAATAGTAGTAATGCTAACAATGATAATGATAGCAATGATAATACTGATACTTGTATTGATAATAATGATGATGACAAGAATGATAATGAGATATTGCTGATATAATTATGGTCGTTATTAGTCTAGGGGCCAAAACTGAGAAGTGTCTTTAAAATCGACTTTCGTGGTACCCATGCGGTAACAGCTTCATAATATACCAACTGAAAGGAAAATTTGCCTACTTTTCGAATCTGGCAATGAAAATTTCGAAATCGTGTAGCTTCATGGTAAATTTTTTGGCTACCATGACAACCACATTACATATTTCAGACCAACATGTTTAATCTAGTAGTCCAGTGGACCCCACGTGCACCCCGTGGACAATCTAATGAGACCTACTTCTTTAGATGCACAAATATGTCTAGAAAACAAAAATCAATGTTAACACTGTCAACTAATGTCTCATGGGGCTCGTATGGCGGCCATCGTCGATCGCGAAATATTTGACTTTCTCGAAATTACCAAAATGTCTATAAAATCACAAATAATGTAGTTACAAATTTAGTTTTGGTGCCCACGTGACAAGAATAACATGGACTATGGTAATAAGAACAATTAATGCAGTAATTGGTACAAGTTTAGTCATGGAACGGCAAAATCCTCAAAATAGGCGGAAAAATTACTTCGGTTTCGCCGACAACTTTCAACATAAATGACAATAACTTCACCAATATACAACATACTGGTCAGTTTAACATATCAAAATCATCGTCTATTATTCCCCCATCTAATGCAGTCAAACAATTGACATACATATGATTATCATACACTAATTGTTACCAATGTAACCCACCCTCCTAGTGAAACTACATCCATACATTCGATAAAACTTAGTTTTATATTAAATTTTACCAGTTAATCATGGGCAACTAGATAATACAACTTAGTATTGTTGCATGGGCTTATCTCCTTGTACCGGAAGGTACGACGGGGCAGTGCCCGTAGCTTCGGAGATACGGGGAGCTTACTTCCCCAGGCTAGTAACGCCCCGGCTATGCCGGGGGGGCGACCCTCCCTGTCCCCCCTAGGATCCCTGGCTTGATACAGGTACCCCAGGGGCCTCCTTATTCGCCCGCCCCTGTCATGCACTGTCAATCATATAGATACATCACCATCTGCTGCGTCGCCTTCAGGAAGACCTGTATATGGTGCTCAAGAGGTCCTAAGATCCTGTTGCAGGTGTCTCGTAATGCCCCGGGGTTCCGGGAGGGAAACCCAGGGGAAGCCTCCTGAAGAAGGTATCTAGTAGGGCGTTGTAGTCGCGTAGAGTTTCACCTCCGGCCCACGCTCGCCGCTAGTGTCCGGCCCCAGCATCCAGCGACTCCCCAAGGGCCCTGAAGAGAGGCCACAGGGGTAGGTAGTGTGGAGGGACGTCATGGTCTCGTAGAGTAGCACTTCCCTACCCCCTGGGGCAAAATAGGGCGCCCCTTGGCTGCCCCACGGTGGTTCCGGGAAGCCATGCGGCCCCAGGGGAATCACCACCGGGGCGGGCAGTGTTGCAGGGACATCTTGGTCTCGTAGAGTTGCACTTCCCGCCCCTGGGGTTATGCGGGGTATTCCTTAGTCGTCCCGTTGAAGCCCCGTGGTTCCTGGGTTCCAGGAGGAGGACCACAGGGGCAACGCCGAGCGCCGCTATTTTGCCCCGCCGTGGCCCCTTCATCTCAGGAGCCCAGGAGGAACACAGGGGCAAAGCCACCAGGGCAGGTGCCTGGCAGGACGTCGGGACTTCGTAGAGATGAGTAGCACCTGCCCCAGGGGACAAGCGGCGTGGCGGGCGTCGGGCGTCTGGTAATGAAGGGCGCGGCGTGTGTTAGCACGTACTTGAGCGCGTGGTACCTGGAAGGAATACCACCTAACACGCTCGCTATGCTGCACTTAGACAAATACACTAGTCTTGTGATCACTGCGACACAGCAAGGCGTGTCGCCACACTGGAGGATATATAGAATCTGATCCTCTCTCCCCTGTCTTCAGGAAGAGACCCCCCGTGTGTGGGTGGGCACGGGCCAAAGGTTAGTGCTGACATAGGTGTCAAGTGAGGGCGTGAATTGACGGCGAGAAGTGATCAAGGAGTGTTGGATCAGCGTTAGTCTTCTTCCTCGCCTCCTCACTTTCTTTCACCTTCTATCACTCTCCCTCACTTTCTCTCTCTCTCCTTCTCCTCCTCTCATCTTTTCTTTCGCCGGGGGACGGGAGGGACCCTCAGCTGTGGTCAGCAAATCTGCAGGTGGGCGCCGGCCACCCCTCGCTTGCTTGATAAGGGAATGTTGCGTAAGCACAACATTATGGCCTCTCCCTCTATCTACCCCCATCATCAGCACTCTGCCTCTTCCTTCCTTCTCTTCCAGTCTCTCATTTATCCTTCTATTCCCTCCTCTTCCTCATTCTCCCAACTCTCCAGCCCTCACTTTGCTGAGCTGGTGGTAGTCATGGAGGACATGCATGCAGATGAGGACAATGCCCCTGTATTTAAACTCTCAGACGTGGCTAACCTCTACAAGACGAGACTGGAGCAGCTGGGTGCCACGGTAACCAACAGAATACACACAACCAGACTGAAGGACAGACTTCTTTCTGTGCTTCCTGATCTGAGAGCCCATTCTCAGGGCCGAGACACACTTCTCTTGTTTGAGAAAGATATAGGTCCCGCCCTGAAGAAGGCCTGTGATCATGACAGTGATGCCATGCACCTAGTAAGAGCAGCACAGGTAGTACGTAGAGAAATGTTTCAGACCAGGTTCACCTTTGACGGCCAGAAAGACGGTCCACACTGACTGCCAGAAAGATTCTGTGACACCATCCCTCCTTGCTCTGGTGAACATGATCCTCGATGGGGCGAACATGAAGCACCAGACTATGTTGGACAACACAAGCACCACAACTGCTGCTCTTACAGTATCGCAGCTACTGGTGTTCAACAGTGTAAAGCATGCACGCAGTGTGGAGTTAACCTCAGTGCGCCACAGCCGCGAGAGAGAAACCCCACTCCCACTCTACTTGTCCCTCAAGATTCACGCTGTGACCAGGAGCAGAGGTCTGATTGACACACTGTTCAGCCTAGGGATGTGTGTGTCATATGATAGATTACTACAGCTCACAGCAGACATTGCCAATGGTGTCTGCCAGCGCTTCAACATGGAAGAGGTTGTTTGCCCACCCAAGCTGCGCAAGGAACTGTTCACTACTGGGGCTGTCGATAATATTGACCATAACCCCAGCTCTGCGACAGCCAAGGATTATTTTCATGGCACAGGTATCTCCCTAATGCAACATCCATCACACACGAATGGCGGACTCGACCGTGGTGTAGTGGTGATTGGGCAAGACATCTCTTCCGCCAAGTCGATAGCACCTCTGTCATCAGTGTACACAAGTGTGCCACCTGCTGCCATGAAGACGAAGCACTTCACTGCACCAGCTGTAAAACGCCCTGCAAGGCCTCCCGACCTCCGGGCTGCTGAAGTTGCCGTGGAAGAAGATATGGGTGGCTGAAAAAGTGAAGACAGTCTAGAGAAGAAAACCTGATAAATGGGGTCATGTTGCCTACCATGCCGATGTCCAGAAAGCAGTGATCCCCCCAGCCGATAAATGACTTTGCCTCTGTTCCTAACAGGCAACTCGGTGGAATGAAAAGACATTACAGGCCATCGTAAGGCAGTATTCAGCACCTTACCCGAAAGTACCTGTACTTTCTGCTGATAAAACCCCACTCTTCCCTTGCCAGGAAAATCGAAACCCTGGCCAGCCCACAGGGAGAGGATCACTTTGTGACGTTCGGCGGTCTGCATATCGAGAGGGGGTTTGTGTTGAAGGTATTTTCATGATATACAGAAAATAGCCATGTAGTACCTATGAATACCAGTACATGTATATAACAGCACAATGTTTCACCAAATATTGTGCATGTGTATCGGCAACTAAAATAGTGGGGGGGTTTATTACATTGTGTCGGGAAAGGGGCAGTGCGTACAATCGAACACATTGTCGTAACTGCTGGTATAGTTTGTTGGCGCTTCATTTTCGGGTTTGGGGTCTACTATTGGCGCCGGGTTAATACCACTTTAAGATGACCTGCAGGACTCGGCATCATCGGTACCGACCCCCACTGATATACACCAAACAACTGAACCTGGCCGGGTTATTCCTACCCTGTCTCTCTGGACTCTACTAGCTGGGAACTACACTGGCACGAGATTTTACGAACCCAGTGTCGTGATGCCGATTTTCCCCCTTAGTGTTTGACGAGAGCAAAAAGTCTTTTGGGGGGGGGAATATGCAAAGGGGCTAGAACAGTTTTTTGGCCAAAAAGTTTAAAGATGGGGAAAGTCAAGGGCCGTGTTCCCTCACTTGGGGAACTACGTACAGCACCCTACGATCTTTTGATCCTCGAAACCCCCGGGAAAATTGCTCTTCTAAGTTGATAGAAAAGCTTCAGAACCACTACGATCCAAAAAGCCCTCAATATTTGGCAGGGTTTCCCTTTCAACATTTTGCGGGAAAATTGGAAAAGAATCTTTGAGAGATTGTTGCCAGGCTTCGGATGTTATTTAAAATTTCAATAGGGACAGATTTTGGAATGAAATGTTTCGGACCGTCGGGTTGGGGGTGGGGACGTAAACCCATTAAAAGCAGGTTGCTGGCTAAAACCCGACTTAACGCCGAGAAGGCAGGGGACATTGCAGGGCCGGGGAGACTGCGGAATGTAATACCTGAATTGAAACATATACAACCGCAGAAAAACGACCAAACCCGCAATGGGCCTGGGTAGGGAAAAAAAATGAAGCGCTCGCGGCAGAAATAAAGTAAAATTTTATGGTAACGATGAAGCCTTCTAAGTGTTTTAGATTTTTAAGTGACAGACATAACAATTCCAACGCCCGTTTAAAACCGGAAGTTTTTACCAAAGAGTGGGTCCACTGGCAGGCATATGGGGGGTACGGTGTCGTGAAGGAAGACTCGGAGCCAAACCGGCAGGCGATGCCGGGAAGAAAGGGCTAGTGGTGACAGCTCAAAGGGGTGACGCTTTTTAAATTTCCTCAGGCTGATGAAGTAGTTCACAGTTTCCCCGCCCCTACTACTGGACGTGAAGCTTCAGGACGGGAAACTCAAATGGGGGGTTTAATGGAGCTTCAGCTTGTTAGGGGGAAAGCTTTTTTCCGTGAGCTTTGTGACAGCACCCCCAGTTCAATTTTGGGATCGGTTTTTAAAACCTAACGGAGAAAAATTTAAAGTGTTTGGGAGTAGAGATGGGGAAATCCCCTTTGAAGATATGTCCCTAAAAAATTACCGCTGATCATAGTGAGAGGTTGGTAAGGCTTTTTTGGTCGAAATTTGGGCTAACAAATTATTTAATTTGGGCCCAAACGCTGCATGGTAAAAACGTAAAAAATCATGACCAAGGATAATAGGATTAAAAAGAATTTTTAAATGAAGAATTTGGGCTTTTTTACGGCGGAAAGGTCATCTTTCGTTGATAAAGGGGTGGGGCCCAAAATTCTTCAAGGCCGCCCCGTGCCGCTCTCACTCCACAAAAGGGGGACAAGGACTCATTGGGCGGGAAAAAACGAGGTGTTAAAAAGTCTGTAAATTTGGGAAAGGGGCAGCCCCTCTGGTGTAGTGCCTAAGCCTCGGGAGACGTACGGCTTTGTGGGGATTTTAAATTTACGTGAAAAAGTTGCGGCCTGGAACAGTACCCTTTTCCCCAGAAAAGAATTTTTTTCGGCCTCTCAGGATGCTGCATCTTTATTAAATTAGACTGACCTGCTTACAATAAAATTGATTAGACGAAGAATCACAGAAATATGTAGTATTTAAACACACCCAAGGTCCAAATGTATCAAGGCTCGCCTTTGGATCCATTCAGCTGTTAAATTTTTTCCAAAAAAAATGTTGTCAACTCTACTTGCGGGACTTCCCATGTACCGTTTCTTGGTACGGGGTTTTGGGGGGAAAGGATGGAAAAAAACCCCGGTGCCCTGCTGGAGGGGGTCCCGTCGGTGTGTCGGGGTTTAGTCTGAACAAGAAGAAATGCCAACTTGACTGTCTAAAAGAAATTTCTAGGCCACAAGATTGAGAAGGGGCGTAGAACCAACAAAAGAAAAGACTGAAGCTATTATGGAGCCCCCCCCCGGGAAGACAGAAACCCCCTAAAGGCCGGGCTTGGCTTCTAAATTACTCAGAAATTTCCCTGAAAATATTGCTACTTTTTTTATCTCCCTTGTACCTCCTTCTACTGACGGTCACCTTGGGTGTGGGGTAAGGTCAAGTGATTCTTTTAAAAAGCTAAGGAGCTTATTTTTTTACCTCCCTGTCGGGCCCCTTTTTGATGTCACCTGGACACTGTGCTCGCATGTGATCCAGCCCCTACGGGTTGGATGTGTTCTGCCCAAAAATTTGACAAAAAAGGTGAGGACGTCCGTTGCATTTTACTCAAGTCTCTCAACGAGACTGAGGCCGTTATGCCCGCGGATGGGGGGGTTTTGAGTGTTGTTGTAGGAGTCAAGAAATTTCATTATACTTGTAGGGCCGGCCAATTGTAATCAAACGATCAAAGTTTTGCTTGGGCGTTTGGGGAAGATAAACTTATTCACCTGTGGCGTCCCCAAAGAGGCTTCGTTGGGCTTTAATGTTATTGCTTACAAGTACAAACTCATGTATTTCCCTCTAGGTTCCTGTCTTTGTGATGCTCTATCTTTTCCCACTTGCACACGGGCCCACTACTGTGCCAAATAACCCGGCTGAAAGCTTCTCTGATAAAATTAAATGGATTCGGGACCGTTTTCTAAAACCAGTTGGGAGGGGACATCGTGATCCTGTGCTGTCTGGGTGTTCTGTTGTGCGTGATGGTTGGCCCTCGGCCTCTCCCAGCTCCCCTTCGACATTGTTCCTTACAAAAACAGGAAGGAGTTGAGTTTAAAAAAAGGGGTGCATTTCTGGGGCAGCAGAATAGTAATTCCTCCTCAAGGCCGAAATCTCTGTTGACAGAATTACATGAAGGACATTTCGGAATTCAAGATGAAGAGTAAAGGGGCTTTTTTTTTGGGGCCGGGGACTAGATGGTGATGGGGAAAAGGGGTGACAAAGGGGTTGATTTTGCCAGGGCAGAGACCAAAGGACCCCCCTGTGAACTACCCCTTTGGGCTTGGCCCCACGTCCATGGAGTCGCCTGCATTTAGACTACTGGCCCGGTCGAGGGTCGTGTGGCTTCTTTTTGTGATGCACACAGTAAGTGGCTGGAGGGGCATAAAATCATCATCTTCTCAAATGTAACAATAGAGAAATATAAAAATCTATGGGTTATTTTTTAAAACCCGACACGTATTTCGTAATCACTTGCTTCACATGCCCTGAATTCCGGGTTTTCGCAGAGCCCAAAGGATCGAACACATCATTTTCCACCTTTGGTCTCCGAAAAGGCAATGGCTAGTGGAGAGAGCATTACAAACATTCAAGAAGACTGAGGAAACAAAAGGGGGCACCTGATACAAGAGTTTTTAGATTTTCTTCCCCTTCAGATCCTGCCCTCACACGTGACCCGGGGGCAGCCCCGGGAGAGTTAAGTTTGGACCCCCAGAAGACTTCCTTGGGTCACTGAGGAAGGACAACCCGTGATAAGGTGGAGCGTTACCCGTGGAGACAGAAGACCATATGATCAGCATGCCTTGCGAAGTCATTTACACGGTGATGGGTGTGTGTCTGCCCTCCAAGGACCACAGGAGACGAAATGATGCCTGGGGTAGTAACTGACCGCGACGGTGCTCGTGCTCGTAGACTGGGAAAATGGGAGGGAATTTAGAAGCCATCGACCACTCGAGCAAGACCGATCAACTCCCCCCACTATGAGGGGTTGGGCACCATCTGGCCGGACCCGACCCAGCTCAGGGGGACGAATTTCAAAATCAGAGCCCCATCTCCAATCAAAAGTCGGGGAAGAAGGGGAAACTGGCCCTGTAAAAACAGATCCAAAAACCCCCTGCGTTACGTACCCGCAGAAGCTGTTAAACTCCTGCATCAACGGATGAACAAACTAACAAGCCGGGGTCATCCTGCGTTTTTGGGGCCTGACAAGACAACCAAACCTTCTAGCCACCGTTGGACGCTCGCTAGAGTTTCTGTCAAACCCGAAGATTGGATATAATTAGATAACTAATATAAAGTAACTAAGGTGGAGGGATGTATAACTGCTGGTGATGATTTTTTGGCGCTTAAATTTGTTGGGGTTTTTTTTTTGCGCCCGCGGGGTTAATACCACTGTTTAAAATGGACCTACATGGACCGGCATCAGCGGTACCGACCAAACCCCTGTATATAACCCAATACACTGAACCTGGCCTGAGTTATTCCCACCCTGTCTCTCGGACCTATACGCTGGGATCTACAATCATTAAAATTTTGTGTTGGTTTGCTGCTGGAACTGGGGGAGGGCAGTGGGTTGGCGAACGCCCTGGGACGGGACATTGCCAGCTCTGGGAAAACGATTCCTTCATTCGAGCCCCATTTACCCAAAACCCCCATGCACGCCCGTCAAGCTCAACCCTCCACAACTACCCAGCAGGGATACAGTAAAGATGCAACCGGGTGATGGGAGCACCCACACAGCCAATGATCAGGCTTTGAGGAGTGGTGCACACAGGAGCAAAGGCCAGTTGCACTTTGACTACTGACTCAAGACCCTGTCACTGGGGTTCTCTTGCTGCTGTACACCGATCCCTTCGTGAAGGAAAATTTGAGCTTATGTGGGAAACCCTGACACAGATCATGCCCTGGGTGTTCCCTTAATCGCACTCACTATTCCCGATGGTTTCTGTACACATCCGGGGTATGAAACCCCCTTGACAAACCCCAGATGTCCGGCAGAATTCAAGTCTGGGAAGTTTGTGGGGACACAAGACCAGCCAAATTCTCTGCCATGGAATTGACCAATGTCCAAAAAACAAAAACGCTGTGGTCAAGGGTTGGGGGAGCTATTGGGCTGACAGGAAACCCTAGGGCACTCAGCGTGATGGTGTCAAGGGCGTCAGGAAGAGAGTGGCTCCCTCTACCGTCATGCCAAAACTGGGAAGACTTCCTTCGTGTGGGGTCAAAACAAGACTAGCTCTTTGGTTTTCTGTACGAAGGCATTCGTCTTCCAATAGCAGATGGGGCGGGGAGGCGGTAGCGGGTGGTTAGCTCCCCCCGATGGGGTTCTTTGGTGCCCGATTCGATCCCCGAAGAAACCCAAAACCTTTCTGCACCGTCGAGTGGCCTAAAAACACCCAATGCCCCCCCATCAAATCTACCTGCGATTGGGGTGCATCGGAGGACACAGGGGGGCGGCATGAGCCTCAATCACAGGCGTCACTATAAGAATCCTGCCTGCGCCACCCCGGTGGGACCAACCTACAGCCCTCAAGGGAACCCCCAGAGCCTACCATCCGACCCGGTCACCCCCCCGCCTACAGGCGCTATAGCAAAATTGTAAAAAAAAAAAAAAAGATGGGAAGGAAGTATGCAACATTGGAAAATGAGGTCCGTGCCTCCCGCCGAGTCCGACTTTACCACCCGCCCCCTGTTTACACGAAGAGGCGGACACCGCCTGCTTTTACTGTGGCAGATGCTGTGCAGAGGGGATCAGAAAGGTAGCCTCCATGTGGATACTGATGTTGTGGGACTGGCTGTGGCTTCATTCAAAACATCAATCCTGAGAGCTGTGGGTAGTCTTGGTACTGGATCCACTTCCGGGACATAGCTGTTCACCACTGGCTGCCGCTATGAACCCAGGAAAA
>JACEEZ010013981.1:144361-199361 GCA_016584305.1 Chionoecetes opilio
GACGTTGCTTCTTGGCGGCAAGTCCGGTATTTGTTGTGGTACTTAAGCAGGCGGTGTGATGGTTGGTAATGGATTCCGAATTTTTTGGTGCCGCAATCGTTGACATGTTAAGTTTTGGGTTTAAGGATGTAGCCTTTCGAATGGTTGCTAGATTGACCGTTGTGAGGTGTTTGGTTGATAGAGCTCTATCACATGTTTCATTGTTCGTGTTGTTCAAAGTTTGGGTGTTTATGTGGTGTACAATGGAACAGGTTTTGATGTTTGTTCATGGGTGTTTAACCGGATGAATTTCACATGCAACAGTCATTATCATACTTGTGTTTCGTTCTTAGTATTCGCCTTCTTCCATATTCTGGTATAATGTGGATGACTCCTTGAAATACGTAATATTTATGTTTCCTTTCTCTTCGAAACAAACCAATGAGAAACAGGGAATTGTCTAACTAGCTATATGTATGTAATTGAGGGATTATGTTTTCTTGACCTTAGTATTTTTTGTTAAACTGATGTTTTGCAACGTTGACTTCTGCGTTGCGTGAAATTTAATATTAACTCCTTCACGCCCAGATCTTTCCTTTGCTATAAAAAATTCTCTGTTGTTAGCCATAAATTTACGATAAGTAACTAAATATACCAAATTTGTTAGTTGACAAGTATACTAAACAGGTCATATCTATAAAATATTGCTTACATTCATTGAAAATCATCTAATGGTACCCAAACTACAATGAAAATAATGTTATGGGTCTAAAAGGGTTAAAATCTTTCTATATTGCATACAAGTGTCACCAGTGCAGTGAATATTTGTTATTTATTAGTTTATATGAGCTTTGCATTACACTAGTGTTTCGCATCATTACTTGAAAATGCATCTCACCTTGGTTTGGAAAAAGAAGCAAGACATAAAATGATAAACTTGGAATAAGTGAACATATAAATATACAGACGAATAATTGAACACAGACATAAAGAAAATAAGGTTGAGTTATTTAAGACTTAAATAACTCAAGTTTATAAAAACAGCCTTGTGGGTTTTCCATCTACTGTGGCAACGAAAGACAAATATAACTATAACCAACACAATCTTTGCCTCCTACACTTTCTCTATCACTACCAGACACTTATATACAGTCCTACCGGCCGACGTCCCCTTTGGTAAAAATGGGATCACTTTTCTTTTGTATTGCATCTAAAACATTTTCTTATCCTCCTTCACCGTATCTCGACCTGTGTAGGAGACAGTTCAGACACGCTTTTTTAAACTTGCCCATACTCCAGCCTAACGAGACGGTGGGACTGAGTGTGAATGGGAAAGTAACTGCGAACCCAACCAAGCAACACCAGAGCGAGTTTTCCCGGGAGATATTGACCGTTTTGGATCAAAGTAGAGGACAGTCACTTAGATACATTCTTGAGCGCTACCGTACTGGCGATCAAGTGGGACGGCATAAGGGGTTGGGTTTAGTGGTCAATGACTAAAGGAAAAGAATGAAAAGTGAAGAGGAGAGAAAGAAAAAAAAAATAGAATGGTGATACGGTGTATTCTGTCGACAAAAGTAAATATGACAAGAAAAATATGAAAAAAAGATAGTATTAGTGTGTATTATGTTGACAAGTGGAAATGTATGAAGCAAAGGGGAAAAAATGATGGTGACAAGGCGTACTGAACGGAAGACTACTGATGTAATCTCAACCTTAATGGATAGGTGTATGAAAACCTAAAAGTCGTATGTTTAAGTGAAATACAGTTCGTCCTTCTGGCTGAACAGACCTTCCATCATGCCAATTACATGGGAGACACACGCGCTGCCAACGTCTCGGGTGCACCAAACCCTCGTCGTACCCCTCATAACGCGAGTCCACGCAATGACACACACGCCTTATGGGTAATAACACGTGGTGGGTAAAGTTCAACCTCTCGACGGTAGGCGAAAATGGGTCAATTAGTGGGCGGGACTTGAACTCTGACCTCGCTTTGAGGTTTTTAATTAATGACGCCATGGCTTTTTTATTTACATATATTTCCTCAAAATCCGCAGTGCATGCAATGTAGTACTGTCGCGTGCTTTCCTTAGTGAGCAGCTGGTTTGTAAAGGTTTCTCATCGTGCTCCGTCCCAGGTAGTAATGAAGCCCTGGAGGCGATGGCTGAGGGTCCCTAGGAAGTAAAGTGTGGTTATGTAATCCATCGGGAGAATGTGAAGTTTGAAAAGATGTATTTTCTCGGTCTGGCATCTGAAAAGGCCCCGAGTATGCAGAAAATAACGAGTGGAAGGAATTGTTATTTACTATTCAGTTTAGTGTATCTTTTTCTTCAGCGTGGCTACAAAACTTTTCATCTCCTTAAGAGCTTGAAGGAAACTTATTTTCCTGCTTGAGTAAAATAAAAGAAAAATAAGAAAAATTCCAGTGTTATGGTTTTGTCAGTTTGTTTGTAGTTTAGTGGATATAATATTCTCATCATCACTCTTGCGATCCCGCTTTTTTTATTCTCTTTCATCGCAATGTACCCAAGGTGCAGGAAATGGTATATCTTGCATTATGATAATATAATGACACTTTTAATGCATTCGCGTAACAAACAAATAAAAGAAAAGAAAACAAGAAAGCGACAGAAAATATAATTCATCAGCTTCTCTTGGCAATGATATTTTTTTTTTAAATTTATTATTTTTTTTTTTTTACATCTATGCCTATAGCGCCTGTAGGCAGTGGTGACCCAGGGTTCGGATGGTAGGCTCTGGAGGTTCACTTGAGGGCTGTGATGTTTGGCCCTCGCCCGCGGTGGCGCAGGCAGAATTTTTTATAGTGACGCCTGTGATTAGAGGCTCATGCCACCCCCCTGTGTCCTCCGATGCACTCGCAATCGAAGGTAGAGTTAATGGGCAGGGCATGTGGGTGTTCTTAGGCCACTCGACGGTGCATAAATATTTTGGTTTTCTTTGGGGATCGAACGCGGGTCACCGAGAACGCCACTTGGAGACGCTAACCACTCTGCTACCGCCTCCCCAAATATGACCTGTCCTGTGAACTATAAATGGTACCAGAAAAGCTTTTCAAAAGTTAGAGAAATCAACACCTGCAATGTGCTCGATTCTTGCCATCACGTGTCATTTCAACCTCTTCATCTGAAAACCACTCTAGCAAAGGTTCATGATTCCTCCACCGCTTTGGAGGATCTCCCCTAAGGCGCTCGGTACGTACGGGGAAGCTGCGCTGAGAGGGGAGGCGAGCAGTGATGAGGCGACATGGAAGACTGCCACATTCAATCAATCATTAGGGGCATACGCCGGGGGGCGCGTCACCTCGCCCACCCTACGACGGCACTCCCGGGGGTCACCACGCGCGAGTCCCCATGCAGGCTCCCTTCCCATACCAAGCAACTCTCGACAAGAAGCATCAACCTTCCCCAGCCACGAACCTTGTGGTCGCCCCCTTGGCCTCCTCCACGCTGGATTGTCTATTACAGATACAACCCAGTGGGAAGGATCGGTTTCAGGGTAGTGTGCCACATGCCCATATAGCCGAAGTTGGCGCTGAATGACTATGCAGGTAATAGGCCTCGATTCAGTCTCACGGTGCAATCGCTGGTTTCTTGGCAATCATCCCAGCGATACTGCATGATTCTTCGAAGACACTTAGGGCAATTTGCAGGAAGGTCTCGTCGTGTGCCTTATAAGGTCCCGGCGTGGAAATGCCCGACTGCACAGGTTCAAGAACAGCGTCATTTTACCCCCATCGTGGGCCCCATCGGGAAAAAATCGTCGGGCGGTAACCTCCTACTGATGAGATGATCGATGAGCCCCATATATTATTAAATACTTCCATTGAACATAAATAATCAACATAATCAATATGTGACACGTTTCTGAGGAAGAATCAACGTGGTTACTAAACCAAAAAGGCAGCTAATTTTTTATTTTCAGTTGCCGTGAACTCAAGACAAGTGGATGTGCGCGCCACCTATTGGCAGCAGCGGGCGATATCAGACGGGCATGCGGGCGGGCGGAGTCCATTCACACCTCACGACGACACGATGTCATCTACCTTTTCTGTGTCTTCCTGAAGAAGGCTGATGAACTACCACGCCTGTGATAGCATCATAGGACATCACCAGGGCTCGTATGGTTCCTCAACGGATCCTCGCAACTCTAAACAACACCAATACCCGCTCGGTATTCTCACAGGAATACAAGTCAACAGTACTTTGACTATGATTGAAGGTATGTGTTAGATACTTTTATGCAGTTACTTTTTATAAATAATAATAAGTAGTATGGCAAAACATTACTGACTAAAATTATCTAGAAACGCAAATGAATGGTAACCATGAGAGAGAGAGAGAGAGAGAGAGAGGGGAGAGAGAGAGAGAGAGAGAGAGAGAGAGAGAGAGAGAGAGAGAGAGAGAGAGAGAGAGAGAGAGAGAGAGAGAGAGAGAGAGAGAGAGAGAGAGAGAGAGAGAGAGAGAGAGAGAGAGAGAGAGAGAGAGAGAGAGAGAGAGAGAGAGAGAGAGAGAGGAGAGAGAGAGAAGAGAGAGAGAGAGAGAGAGAGAGAGAGAGAGAGAGAGAGAGAGAGAGGAGAGAGAGAGAGAGAGAGAGAGAGAGAGGGAGAGAGAGAGAGAGGAGAGAGAGAGAGAGAGAGGAGAGAGAGAGAGAGAGAGAGGGGGAAGAGAGAGAAGAGAGAGAGAGAGAGAGAGAGAGAGAGAGAGGAGAGAGAGAAGAGAGAGAGAGAGAGCGAGAGAGAGAGAGAGAGAGAGAAAGAGAGAGAGAGAGAGAGAGAGAGAGAGGAGGAGAGAGAGGAGAGGGAGAGAGAGGAGAGAGGAGAGAGAGAGAGAGAGAGAGAGAGAGAGAGAGAGAGAGAGAGAGAGAGAGAGAGAGAGGATATAATCATTGCACAGTATAAGGGGATATATAAAGGAGGGAAAACCCAGGATTTGCAGCTCCATAGCATACTACTCTTCTATGTTTGGGAGATGACACATTTGTACTATTGCTTTTGTTTTGTTATATTCATCTACCTTAGCTTTTATTCCTTGTTGTAATATGTATCGCTATATAGTATATGTACACGAATATTAGTATTTTTTTACAACATTTTGCAGGATTTGTGTGCTGGAAATGAAATGGGAACGGCTGCTGGATACATATACACACGTTACAAACGTGTATATATTGTTGCAGTGTGTATACTTTCCATTTGTTTGCCCCATATCCTATGATGAAGCCTTTTTTGCATATTTTTGCAATGCCTTCTGCCCCTAAAGGATATCATGAGTGTAGAAAACCTTCAAGTGCTTCAAGTAAAAGGGAAAACACGATGACATCTTTTAATGACGAGAGTTTTAAATATTATCATTCACTTTATTTTTCCTGTGGCTGTGACATGCAGGGGATTGTTTTTTTGTTTTTGTTTTTTGATGCTTAAGCTTTGAGTGTCGTCGAATAATTGTTGAAGTGGCAAAATAGTAACAGGTATATGGCATTACAAGTGAGTCAACTTAAGGCCCCTACATATGTATAAGAATATGCCCTCTGTTGATAGGTATAATGTCTCGGCTTGTATATGTGTTACAAGAAATCTGTGAAATCAGGGATTTCACGAAATCCCTAGTGATCTTGTGAATAATTACATAGAGTAGGTAAATATGACTTACACCTTAATGTTTTATAATAAAATTAAACTTAAAACTATACATTTACCCCAATAGTGTTATATAGCATATTTTATATTAATTATATATCACATTGTCTGTATTCATGTAGGAAATATAACAATTTGTTCTGCTATGTGTTGTACTGAATCTTAACCCTTAAACACTTAACTTGCCTGGTATTGTACAACACATATGATCCGTAATATCATGTTAAAAAACGATGACCAAATGTTAAGAATGGAAAATGAGTAAGTTTTAACAACTACTGTTGGCTTTGTGATCACAGTAACCTATTATCTGTAATCTCTCACAAGATCACTAAGGATTTCGTGAAATCCCTTTACACAGATTCCCTGTAGGTTTTTTTTTCTTTTTTCTTTTTTTACATTTGTGACTATAGCGCCTGTAGGCATGCGACCTCCAGGGCTTGGACGGTAGGCCTGGTGGTTCAATTGAGGGCTGGCTGGGATGGTTGGCCCTCGCCCGTGGTGGCGCAGGTAGGAATTTTATAGTGGCGCCTGTGATTATAGTGGATTATATAGTGGATAGATTTTGGTGGCTTTCTGTGTG
This sequence comes from Chionoecetes opilio, assembly GCA_016584305.1. NCBI lineage: Eukaryota > Metazoa > Arthropoda > Malacostraca > Decapoda > Majidae > Chionoecetes > Chionoecetes opilio. The sequence continues at coordinate 150,583 of JACEEZ010013981.1, forward strand.
ACAGAGTTTCATGCCGCCCCCTGTGTCCTCCGATTCACTCGCAATTGAAGAGTTAATGGGCAGCATGTGGGTGTTCTTAGGCCACTCGACAGTGAAAAAAAGTTTTAAGTGGATATTCGAAGTTTTAAGTGGATATTCGCCCTCGTCAGGGATTGAACTCGGCTTATCGAGCACGCCACTCGGAGGCGCTAACCACACTGCTACCGCCTCCCTACTATATAATAATACATGTAATGTATGAATATATATGTATATATATATATATATATATATATATATATATATATATTTATATACTTATATATATATATATATATATATATATATATATATATATTATATATATATATATATATATATATATATATATATATATATATATATATATAATATATATATATATATATATATATATATATTACATATCTCTCTCTCTCTCTCTCTCTCTCTCTCTCTCTCTCTCTCTCTCTATTTTATATATATATATATATATATATATATATATATATATATATATATATGTATATTTTAGGTCCTCTTCAGAGCTAGTGCACTAGCTAGCTAAAGAGAGAGGATCGATCGCCACCCAGGGAAAACCCTGGGTAATCCGGCAACCTTATCCCTCATCTACTTAATAACGATATTAATTCAGGCTGCACTAGTAACTGGAATAAAAGAACTAAATACTAAGGAGAAAAACTCGTCTGGCAGTTCCGCGCCAGCCCCAGCCACCACTGGCAGTAGCCAGACAGTCATTATTCTCTTTTTGCCCGTCGCTTCATCAACACCTACCAGCCTTCCGCCTGCTACACGTGTTGTCGACACTCTGGTCATTATTATCGAGAGCACCTGCTAGATTTATTGTGTATTAGAAGGTGGACTATGGGGTTAAATGTTTTTTCACGTTCGCTGTTGCACCGGAAATCCACTAATGGGTTAACGGGGTGGGCGGGCGTCATTCTCTCCTCGTGCATTGCCCCCATTGGGGGGAGGAAGTGTGTGCCCTTTTCAGCCTGTCCCTGCCCTCTTTGCCTTCCTTTTCGAGGTGGGCAGAGGAACCGAGGTGTTTTTTGGCGCCTGGAGCTACGCCTTGCCGAGTGGGACGGGGCGGGGCGTTTGGCGACTCATGGCTTGCCACGTGTAATCTGGTTTGGCTCCTCCTCCCGCCTCTCTGCCCCCCCCCCCCCCCCCATCCGGGAGGCGAAGAGAGTTTGCACTCGAGGCGTCACCTGGAACTTTGTTCACTGTTTCCCTGCACTCTTTGCCATCCTTAAAGGATGGGGAGAGTGAGACTTGGCACCTGGGGTACGCTCCCCACCGCCCCTCCCCCTCTCCGGGGGACGGGATGGGTCGTTTGGCGATTTATGGTTTTCCAGGCCTTTCCTCCCGCCACTCTGCCCCACCCCCCTCCGGATGGGGTTGTGAGTTTGCGCTCGAGGCGGCGCTCGGAGCTGTGTCGATTCTAATGGACGCCGGGACTGGATGGCGTCCCTTAGATCTCAAGGATGCCTACTGGTACGTTCCAATTTATCCTCGGCTCCGGCGCTTCCTGGCCTTCCAGGTGGGGTCAGACACCTGGCAGTTCACCAGGTCTGCCCTTTGGGCTCTCCATCGCCCCGAAGGTTTTTACGCAGCTCTCCAAGGTGGTGGATCAACGGATGTTGTATGCAGGAGTGAATTGCATCATGTAATTGGACGATTGGCTGGTGACCCAGGAGGAGGCGGTATGCATGCTGGGCCGAGCCATGGCGGTGGCGGCGGGGATGGGTTTCCTGATCAACAAGGAAATATCCATCCTTAACCCTTCCCTTCACATCACTTGACTGGGTATGCAATGGGTCTCCCGTTCGGCCGCAGTCCGCATCTCGGAGGTGAATGCGTCCAGGCTCCGTCGACGCCTCTTCCGGGCCTCGGTGTCCCTTTCTTTGTCAAGGAGGCAATGGGAGTTCCTTCTGGGCTCGCTCAACTTCGCTGCAGAGGTCACTCTCCAAGGCTGAATCCGACTCCGTCGCCTTGTCAGGGTGGTGAACACGGCCGTTCCGGTACAACCCTGCGATATGCTCAAGCCCGTGCCTTCTCAGGCCCTCCCGCTCCTGGAAAAGTGGTTGGTGGAGGGTATTTTCTCCGCGTAGACCGGGTGGTTGCCTCCGCCCCAAGCGATCTTCGTGGTGTCGGATGCATCGGACGTCGGGTGGGGCTACCAATGCTCTAACGGCCGGCAGGATTTCGGCGGTGGTCAGAGGGGAAGAGGAGTCTCCACATCAACGTCAAGGGACTGCTGGTCCCTCTTATTTTCCTCAGATCGAACCCAGTCCCCCAGGGGACGGCTCTCTGCTACGAGATGGACAATATGGTCGCGGTCTACTGTCTCGCTCACCAAGGGACTTCCAAGTCCGACTTCTGTTGTCCCTTTCGGAGCGGATATCTGACCTGGCGGCACAACTCTTCCAACTCCATCTTTCTGCCAGGTTCCTGCCGGGTGTGGAGAACGTGTGGGCTGACGCCCTGTCTCGCTTCCGGGGATCGTCGGTGGAGTGGCAGCTTCGTCCGGAGCGCTTTGCGGCTCTCTGTCGGCAGTGCTGCACTCCGGAGGTGGACCTCTTGGCGTCCAGGCACTCTGCCCAACTGCAGACTTTATTGACGAGGGGGGAACGGACCCCTGCGGGGGCCCCGGACGCCCTCAAAGGAGACTGGAACAAGTGGCGCCATGTTTACCTATTTCCGCCTCACTGCACCAGCGTCCTCCTAAAGGTGTGCAACAAGCTGCGTTCCTACAGTGGCAGGGTGACCATGGTGGCTCCTTTCTGGTCGGCGCAGCCATGGTTCTCCGAACTGAAGGCATGGTGTTCCTCCCCTGTTCCTTTGGGGGCCCTCGCTCTTGTGGAGGAACTCCCGGCCAGGCTTCTTTCCACCTTGAAGCTACACGCCTGGAGTTTCTCCATACCTCCCTCCGTCGGTCGGTCCTCGGCCACGGAGCCGAGCGGAGGACATGTTGGCGGCCCTCCGCCCGTCCTTTACTAGACAGTATCAGTCCCACTGGAAGACCTTTCAGTCGTTCCTCAAACTCCATGGAGTCTCTGGACCTCCTCCGCATGTATTCCTTGGAGAGTGTGATGGAAGGGGGACAGTGGAGTACGGCCTCGTGCTTCGTAGCTCGTTACCTGTCTCACTCCGTTGTGGACTCACCTTGTGTTGCCCTGGGTCTTCCTCCGTCCGGCGAGGCTGGGAGTGGTGGACACCGGGTCTGTCCATGGCGTCCCCGCATGATTCTTGTGAGTACTTTTGGTTTCCTTTTGTTTCTCGTGCAGTTGCCTTTCTTCTCCCCACGGGGGTTGGGGGCTTCTTGCCCCGCCTCCTAGTGGCAGGTATCTAGTGCTTTACCTCTGGAGAGGACCTCAAATGACGACTTAGAAGTATGAAAAGCCTATTTTTGGGTCCACGACAGAGCTAGTGCACGGCCTTCGGCCTCCCACCCTTCCTTACCCACCAAGTTTTCAGCCCCTCTCCCCGGGGGAATTTCTTGGGATGGGTATAGCTGTCTGGCTGCTGCCAGTGATGTCTGAGGCTGGCACGGGACTGCCAGACGTGTTTTTCTCCTTAGTATTTAGTTTCTTTATTCCAGTTACTAGCGTAGCCTGGATTAATATCGTTATTAACCAGATGAGAGATAAGTTTGCCGGAATACCCAGGGTTTCCCCTGGGCAGTGATCAATCCTCTCTCTATAGCTAGTCCACTAGCTCTGTCGTAGACCGAAACATTTATATGCTTCAAAGCCGTCAATATATATATATATATATATATATATATATATTATAATTATATATATATATATATATATAATATATATATATATATATATATATATATATATATAATATATACGTATATTTGATGAAATATTCGGGCGGAGGTATGCGCTCTACTGCGGTAGAGTAGACCCCCCCCCCTAGTTTTGTTTTGTTTTTGTTGTGTGGACAAGGGGAAGTAGACTAGGGACCTTGCAGTAGCACCCGTACGACCATTGGGTTTAGTGCCAGACGTCCTTTATTGTTATTTTGTTCCGTCATGTATGCCGATTGCAGCTAGCCAACCAAATTGTCATCATTGTATTTCCCAATATAATTTTTAACTCTCACCAATTTCAATACACAACTCTTTATCACTTTGTTTCTATCTTTCATCTTGCTTTAACCTTTCCTTGAAAACATCTTTTAACTTCAATGTAAGAAACCTTCTGCCCTTTGGGTATGGTTTAAATGCCAAGTTTTCAATTTTTTTGCATCTACTAATGGCAGTATAAATAAGACCTACCGCAAATTCTTTGGCACCTAAGTTGATGAGAACTCTATCAAGACTCTGCCCTTGACTCTTATGTATTGTGATGGCATATGCGAGAACTATTGGAAACATTGTTCTCATGCAAAGGGTTTTACCTTCATACCATGTTTTAGTTATGGGACAAATTGGTACTAATTTTGTTTCACATGTCACTCCAGAGAAGGAGTCTCCCTTGAACTGAAAACTTTCTACCAAGACAACTGCAGGCAAGTTTGGGGGCCTTACACCAGATTTGTATAATATGTATCTGACCACACCTCTAGTACCATTGGTTAAACCAGCTTCACTCCAAAAATGAACACCAACCAACATTACATCCATACCTTTACAAAGTAACAAGTTTTTAGGCAAACCACCATCTTGGTTTGAAGAGAGCTTACTATGAGCTGCTGTGACACAGTTGTGCTCAGCTCTGACAACAGCAATTGGGTTACCTAATGAAGCTATCCGTCGGACATTATGCTCTTGCAAGTCCACATTATATGCACATAACATGATGGCACTACTTTCAAAACTTTTCCTTTCAACAGGAGTGAAGTTGTTGCTGTTTAAGTCACGTTCCCCAAGTTTATACCAGTCATTTCTATCAAAAGTACCTTGGGACAATTTGGTCAAAAGATGTCTGAAATCTTTTTGATCGTCACCTTGTTGCCTCATGATTTCATCTAATACCACAGTCTTTTTGAAAAGCTTGAACAAGGACTGTCCAGTTATCAATGGAATCATAGTTTGGGTTTTACAAGCGTAGAGGGGTGAGTCGAGTACTGGTGGAAGTTGAGCAAAGTCCCCCATAATAATCACTGAAATACCTCCAAAGGGTTCATTGTTGTTTTTGATTTCCTGCAATCTTTTGTTTGTCATGTACAACCTATGCAGGCCCATCATTGACTTTTCATCAATTGCAAGCAGCTTGGTGCCTTCAAATTTAATTTGTAACTCCTGAAGAACATCTCCATGACAATCTGATATATCCTTACCAAACCCGACATTTACTGGAAGCTTGAACAAAGAATGCAAGGTACTACCTCCAATCATGAATGCAGCTGTACCTGTAGGAGCAGCCTTTACCAGAAACTTTTTACCAGCTCTCTCTACAATGAATTTGGAGACACAGTTTAGCAAGAAGCTTTTACCACAGCCAGCCCTACCAGATATGTTTAAATGCAAAGGGGGAGTGCTAGAGTCAGACAGCTTCTTTTCTACCCAATCAATTACCATTTTGTAAATAACTTTCTGTTTGGAATTTAGCTTTAAAGGATCACAACCATCATAACTGTCACCCTTTGGCAATACTGCAGTTTTCTTTTTCTCCTCAATCCAACCTTGGGCATCCTTTAGATCAGAGTCAGTCATACCAAGAACCTGGGCATCATCAAAGACTTCACTTTCATTTTCCCTCAGGAAACAGTCATCAGCATATTCAGGATGTTGCTCAACCTCTGACACATGATTTTCAACTGCCTGAACAACTGCATCATTACCAATATTGCTGCACTCCCTCCACTCATCTAACTCTGTATTTTCTGGTTCCTCCTCCTCAACATGTAACTCATCAAGAGGATTATATTCTGGTGCTGATGGCACATTCTGTATGGGTATCTGACTGTTTAAACTCCTCTTGGATAATTTCTAGAGAGAGAGAGAGAAAGAGAGAGAGAGAGAGAGAGAGAGAGAGAGAGAGAGAGAGAGAGAGAGAGAGAGAGAGAGAGAGAGAGAGGAGAGAGAGAGAGAGAGAGAGAGAGAGAGAGAGAGAGAGAGAGAGAGAAGAGAGAGAGAGAGAGAGAGAGAGAGAGAGAGAAATTAGCTTTTTATCAAATTTGCTGGAGTGGAATACCATTATGCTCATATCCAGCGCCCACACACACAGACACACACACACACACACACACACACACACACACACACACACACACACACACACCATTGCAGTGTAGCATTTCAAACGGGAGCACTTCGTCAAAACTCGTATGAAAACAATTGCTGTATTTTAAAGAGTTCGTAAAGCTGGGGGGGACACACAATTACTCCTTGGGCAAAAAATGAGAAAAGAGACATACAAAAAACGGCTCAGTACCTAGACTCATCCTTTTCTCCTTTTCTTTCATATATTCTCTTTTTTCAAATGTATGTATGATGGCAGGGAGTATAATCACATTATCTTCAGCTTGTGGTTTTGCTTTTCCAACGTAATCCATCTGATACATCACAACTATATAATATTATGTATTTGTAATTCCTTTTACCTATCATTCTTTGTTCCACTCGTCACGTTGGAGTGGCAGTGGTACAGTGGTACAAATCCTCACAAGAAGGTAAAAGGAATAAAAAAAATTGGACTTTGTTTTTTGTCAAGCTGTCGTGGCGTTGTTGCCTTGTAACGACTGCCTGGTGGTGGGGCGTCCAGAAAGTGGTGGCACTCATGTTCCCAGAGAAGAAACATACATACACACTCACCTCACATACACAGATTCTCTTCTATACACACTTTGCCTTCTGATTTGTCTCTAAGCCCTTATGACCTCCTTACTAATAAAGATGTTCAGTCCTGCATTTGAGTATAAAGGGAACCAACACACACTCCTGTCAGCTCAGAGACAGAGTTTGGTGCGTGTAATCGGCTTAGTCTTGTTACTTTGGCGTTGTATCGTATGACATTTTACCTTTTTTCCTCCTCGCTACAAAACTTAAGACGAAACTCACTTTGGCTTAAAGGGAAGCTATCACTGCCTTCTTTTTATTGTTCTTTTTTTTATTTTGGTACAGGGATGATCTCAACTGCGGGACATCATTTGCAATTAGCACCGTGTTACGTCTTACTTTCACGGCAGCATATAAGGCAACAGATGAATTGAGTGGCGCACATTTGTGTTACTTCTTTTCGGCAGGACGGTTCCGTATCTATAGAAACAAGATGTGAATGAAAGATGTGCATGCTCTTCTGATATTCATGAATCTTTTAAAAGGCTCGAGTTATCTGTGGGTCCAACTATCCTCAATCTCGCTGCTTCGGAGGAGCTGATTGTTTTTTAATGTGATACGTAAATTATATGTAAAAGTAGCTAGTATCTGATGAAGTGATGTCTTTTTAGTCTGTGGTCATGATGAGTTTTGCGTTGAAATCTAGACGATGTGAAATTTGATAGGCTTGGTACTAGTGAAAAATACGCTGTATTCACACACACACATACACATACACACACACGCACACACACACACACATACACACACACACACACAAAAATACATACTAAGCTTGCGTGGTGAAGTGGTTTAGAGTGCATGTTAGGCCATTCAGTGGCTGGGCGTTCGATCTCCGCTCGCTCCCGGGGATTTCTCACTGACAAATGTGGTCGGTTGTTGTCCCCCTTGAACAAAAGGATAGGGTGTATGTGGTGTGTGAGGTCCCAGGGTTACCCAAAGATCGGTCACTCCTAGCTCCAAGCTCATTCCGGGAGGGTTACACTGGCGATCGCGAGTCCAGGTCATGTGGGCAAGACCGTGGGTGACTACACACACACACACACACACACACACACACACACACACACAGACGCACAGACACGCACAGACACACACAGACACAGACACACACAGACACACACAGACACACACACACACACACACACACACACACACACACACACACACACACACACACACTCGAAAGCACATCCAAACTCATTCCCTCCGTTAGTTGTTCAAGTTATAATTCATTTTAATTTTTAAAGCTGGAACTCATATGTACGAAAAAGGTGGTGTGTGTGGGTGGGGTACCTCACCCACACCATCGCAGTCAGCCTACCGCCCACCCCCACCCATTGTTACAAATACGTGGAAAAAGAAAAATATCAGAACTTGTATTAACATTCGACGTGTAAAAATGAAGAATCGTCCACTCGGATATTGATTTGGAGGACGCTCTGCCCTCCGATGAAATTTTCCACAATACCCGGGAGCTAAACTTTGTCAGAATGACGAGTTTCCGGCTTCATGCTGTATTTTCCTCCGCTGTTCACGCTACCTCGGGCTGTTCAGGGGAGGTGAACGGCTGGGCTTCGGCTGGGCTTGGTGGGTGTGGGTTGGGAAAAGGAAGGGGGGCAGGAAAGGCAGCTCTGAACTCAAATGTGACGGCTTGTTTTACTTTTTGATGAAGTTACATGACTTGTTTTTTTTCCTGTCCATGTAAGTGCGCCCGCGCGCGCGCCTTCGTGTGTGTGTGTGTGTGTGTGTGTGTGTGTGTGTGTGTGTGTGTGTGTGTGTGTGTGTGTGTGTGTGTGTGTGTGTGTGTGTGTGTGTGTGTGTGTGTGTGTGTGTGTGTGTGTGTGTGTGTGTGTGTGTGTAAGTGTGTGTAAGTGTGTGTAAGTGTGTGTGTGTGTGTGTGTGGTGTGTAAGTGTGTGTGTGTGTGTGTGTGTGTGTGTGTGTGTGTATAACTTTTATACAGTTACGTAAAAAAATATGATCAGAACAAAATATCAATGAAAGAAACAATTGGTATTGTTCACTAAACGATTTAATTGATCCTGAAGGCGACGATGTAGGTATACAAGTAGGGTAGAGTCCACGTCTCACTCCCCTTCCCTCCCGCATGTTGCAACAACTGTGAAGGATGCACCCTTAAAAGGGAAAGAGCCTCTTACTATGAACCTTTAAACTGTGTGGAGTCTGTATTATCTTTTTGACAATTAGTACAATCATTAGTACTGCAAAAAAGAAAAAAAAACACTTGTCTTTTATTCATAGACTTTATGTATTTTTCATTTGTATTCCTTGCCGTCGTTCATTTTATATATATTCATAATTGACAAGTTATGGACGATTGTTGTTTTGGCTAAGCTGCAGAAATCTTACTTTTATATACATTGAGTTGACATAAAGATGCGCATGGATAATAGGTTGTCATCTTTTTCTTTTGTTGTGGCGTTGTCACTGATGCTTTATTTTGTAGATTTTGAAGATTTGTATAAACTTTTTCTACATTTTGACGATGTTTTTACCGGATACTGGACATGTTTTTTTGTTATAGGAATTTTACTCGCCTTTATGTTTAGGCTATCTATATAGCCATGGACTCAATGTTTTTTCTACCATTAAGACTTCTTGTATACCTTTAATGGCTGCCTTGTCGCACTGTGCTGAGTGCTGCTGTGCCACCGTGCTTACCTATGCCTACATCCCTGCTCTCCTGAACACTGTGGTGTGCCGCAACACTGACAAAGTCAATCATTCTCGTAATTAGACATGAAGGACATGGTGACAATGAATGACAAATCTGTGTGTAGAAATGTAATGCATTTTTGTGGAAGGTAGCGTCTCACTTCGATCTGTAGAATTTTCTGTTTACACTCTTGTACCATAAACGCAAACAATACGAAAATATTTTTTTCTGTATATTTCACATATATCGTCTCATTACAGTGTATCCCTCCTCCTCCTTCCTCCTCCTCCTCCTCTTCCTCCTCCTCCTCCTCCTCCTCCTCTCCATGTCGACGGTGTATCAATCCTGAACCTCGCTGAACGGAGGGGACCCGAGGGGGACCTGACGAGGTTTTATAAGCTCACGCGGGAAGGATTTTAAGATTATAAGTTACTTCATTCCGTGTAAGAATAAAGTTATTACGCTGATAAGCTTTATCAAGGCAGTTGTAGTTTTGTTAACCATGTCTCTGTCAGAGGTATTTGTGGTCACGAGGTGGTGTGGTGGTGGTGGTGGTGGTGGTGGCTATGGAAAGCAGGTGAGAATGCGTTTGCTTACGATTTATCGAGTACTTCATTATATCATAATCAACTTTTGCTATCAGCAAACATATAAATTGAGGGGCGTCTCAGTTTAAAGAAGAAAAATGCGTCTAATATAGGTTATAACATGTTTAATGTTCTAATTAGAGTAAATCTGATAATTTTCCTCTAAAAAAACAAGACGACGTGCTTATGTTTTTTTCGGTATTTTTTATAGCTAGCCAAAAGCTGCATTGTCACGTAGTTTTTACAGTGAGAGAGAGAGAGAGAGAGAGAGAGAGAGAGAGAGAGAGAGAGAGAGAGAGAGAGAGAGAGAGAGAGAGAGAGAGAGAGAGAGAGAGAGAGAGAGAGAGAGAGAGAGAGAGAGAGAGAGAGAGAGAGAGAGAGAGAGAGAGAGAGAGAGAGAGAGAGAGAGAGAGAGAGAGAGAGAGAGAGAGAGAGAGAGAGAGAGAGAGAGAGAGCATCTAATTGCCTCATTAATTAAATTTTGGTCATGAACGAGTTGGACCTAGAAAGAAAAGGTTGGGGTTCATAATGAAGGCGAATGACCGTCGTCATTATCTTGTTGTCCGGGGCCGCGAGTCAGAGCTGGGCGCTCTGCTTGAATTGCCGTACAGTAATGGCAAGGCTAGTATTCATATAAAATGTTGATAGCAGTGGTAGTAGTCGTAGTAGTAGTAGTCGTAGTCGTAGTCGTAGTAGTAGTTCGTCGTCGTCGTCGTCGTCGTCGTCGTCGTCGTCGTCGTCGTCGTCGTCGTAGTAGTAGTAGTAGTAGTAGTAGTAGTAGTACCAATGGCGTAGCTAGGTATCTATCAATGGTGGGGCGCCTGGGGGTATGAAGGTTTGAAGGTTTGAAGGTGTATTGAACTCAGGCGACCCCAAACGGGGTATGGGAGTACAATACATAAATCATCATTGAGTGCAGACAGTGCTTAAGAACTACGTTACAAATATCAAAAACTAATGTTCCTTAAAGTAGGTTACAATTACCCGAATAAATTTGGCTAAATTTTACAGTTTGCTATAATTTTTACTATTGAATAAATCACGTGTCTTTATGACATTTACATAAGTATAATAATATTTCTTAATGTATTTCATTCTGCTACATTAAAGAAACGACATTTAGATAAATAATGAATTTCATCTCCTTTATCATTGGTATCACATAAGGTACAACTTCTATCCTCCAAGTCAATATTGCTATACCTACCTGTAACTATAGGCAATCTATGATTTCCACACTTGAACATACATGTACTGGTGGAGTATTGCTTGGGTAGAACTAACAAATAATTTTGTAACTGTACATCTGTGGTCATCATTCTGTAGTTTATACATGCCAAATTACTATGCAACTCCTCTGACCATTTTTGTTTGTGTATGTCAGAAGTTCTTAATCTAAATGAATTTTTCAGCCAGTTGCCATTAATATTTTCATCCTGATTAAATATATTTGACATTCCATTGAAGTTTAATAGTTTAATTAGCTGTACTAGCCATGGGGACTTATAGATATCTAAGTCATACATATTTTTGATAAATTTAAATAGAATATTTGAACTCTTACTTTCATTACCAATAGGAATTTGATACCAAAAATTTATCATCCTGTTTTCTATTAATTCTGAGGGCTTAATAAATCCTGTTTCACCATATAACATGCAAGTTGATGTAGACTTTAGAATCCTCATAAGAAAAGAATTACAGGTTACATTTAATTGATAATTATTTTTAAGGCCCCATATTTTACATTCATATAACATAATTGGTAGTATCAGTTTTTCATATAAATCTAAGCAAATGTCTAAGTCCAATCTGCTAATTTTACTCAATAACCCATAAGTGGCTCTCTTAGAATGAGTAATTTGCTTGTTTTTGGCTTTATAAAAAATACCATTATAATTAAAAGGCGTGCCCAAATACACATAATCATCGACGACATCAATATCATTATCTCTAAACTTAAATGTCTTAAATCTTTTAACTTTCCCTTTTGAAAATACAATTACTTTAGTTTTTGCAGTATTTACCTCAAGTGACCATTTGCTACAATATTCATGAACTGCATTTAAGGCACATTGTAGCTGTTTTGCATTTGCTGCAAACCAATGGTATCATCTGCATATAACAAACAGTATAAATTAAAGTACATTTCAATATCACTAAATTCCATCAATTTTTCTGAAATAAGAGGTAGGCCAGAAAATTTAGTACTACGTAATATAATCTTTAAAATCATTAAGGTAAATTGAAAACAGTAATGGAGACAAGTTTTCACCTTGCCTGACACCAACATTACATGGGAAATATAAAGAATCTGAATTGTCCAACTCCTGCACATTATTTTGCATTGCTGTACAAACTACGCAATACCTGCAAAACTTTTCCATTGATGTTTGTATTTAGGATTTTCGTCCATAAGTGTGACCTGTCTACATAGTCAAAAGCCTTTCGATAGTCAATGAAAGCACAAAATAGTTGTTTTTTATGTATTATATAAAAATGGATTAAGGTATGCAGAACAAATATATGGTCCAACGTGCTATAATGTTTTCTGAAACCTCCTTGTTCTTCTCCTATTAATTTTGCCTTAGATAAGTAATCGAATATCCGTGAATTTATTACTGACGTAAAAAGTTTACCTAAACAGCTAAGTAATGTTATTCCCCTATAGCTATCGACATCATTAATATTGCCCTTATTTTTGTAAAGAGGTTTAATTATCCCTATGGTCCAGTCTGTAGGCATACTGGCACAATTCATTATAATATTAAAAAGAAGTACTATAACAGGCAATAATTGTGGTGGGCAATTTTTTATAAATTCATTTAAGATATTGTCAACTCCAGGTGATTTTCAGTTTTTCAGTTTTGATACATGAATCCTTATCTCATCAACTGTAAACTCTCGATTAATCATTTCATTATTCAAATTCACATCACATACACTTGGGTCCGATACATCATCTACTACATCTCTGAACTGGTTGCTAATTTCCTTAAAAGGTGCTTGAAAAGTTTCTAAAGATATGTTTCCCGTCAACAAAATTGTTTTTTTGCAAATATTTATAAGATTCCAGTAATCCTGTGGATTCTTAGTTTTAAGAGACCTTAGCTTTTGATGTAGTTCTTCATCATACAATCGATTTGCTTTTCTGATAACTCTATTGTGTCGTTTTCCTTCCTGTCGTAAAATGTCCCTTGACTCTTTAGTCATACTTTTCTTCACAGACAGAACGTTTACACTCCAGATATTTTTTCTTTGATTCTCTACATGTCTTGTCAAACCATGGCTTGTTAACACATTTCCTGGAAGGTACTTGAACTTTCATATCAATTTCCTTGTACATATCTGTAACTCTGGCTGGCTGGATAAACACTTCTCGTATCTCACTGGTTATATCATCAATAATTAATTGACTAAATTCATTTAGGTTTTTCAACTTAATCTTCATATTTTGAATTTTCTCATATCGAATGCATTGATATATTGTTCCTTATGTTTTGAATTCCATCTACATTTCACTTGATGTGTTGGGTTTTCTCACTATATCTCTTATGAAGTTGGAATTCTTCTGTTGACTTACATATTTATCATTCTTTAGAGTAATGGTAATAATTATTGGTTTATGTTTGTCAGAGATCAAGGGGTCAAAATTGTCAACACAAAACATATGTATGTCTGGGAAAATACTAGGAGAACAAATGGCATAGTCTATCACACTAGTGTCATCACAGGTTGCAGCACCAACGTACTTGTCTCCACCAATTCTTCCATTTACTATTTTAAGGTCATGACACCGACAAAGCTCAATTAATTGCTTGCCGTTATTGTTTACCTTAGTATCGACAGAATACCTGTTACTCGGTACCCCTGAAGAGGAAAAGTAATCCTTTGGTGTGCAACTTTCATTTGCTAAACTAAAATCTTCTTTGTCAACATAATCAACACTAAGAAAATCATCTAAAGTCCCTGTACGACTGTTGAAATCGCCACCCATAACAAGTGGTAGATCATATATTTTCAATATTGTACATATATCCAAAGCAATGTTATCAAATGAATCATTAGAATGATATTTCGAAGCTTCATGGGGAATGTAAACACAACATAATATAAACTGGTTTTCTACTTTGATCCAAAGAGCAGAGTCACATAACATACTAGTGTCAACAATCTGTTCAACAATACGTGTATACTTTTCTGACACAAAAATGTTAACACCATGCACTCCTGGATAAGGAAAATTCTTAACATTATAATCTAGACTGAAGCACACGAAGCCGTCAAAATCGAACTTCGATTCTATCTTAGTTTCTGACACACATAAAAAATCAAAATGACTTAAATATTCTTTAAATACACCATTTTTACACTTACTTATGAAGCCACATACATTTACGCAACATATCGTAATGGAACGTTCAGGTCCGGTCATTGTTTCGTCAGGTTGGGGGTCGCAGATTTCCTATTTCGCATCTAGGAAGGCTTCAAGCTTTGCTTCATGCCATCCTAGCTTGTAGAGGGCATCTGGTGTCTCGAAAACTTTCTTCACATCCGAACCATTTTCTTTTACCAGTGCGTAGATTTTCCCATCAATTGTCCAGGACTTGCTAGTAATCGGGTCCTTTCGAATCTCGTACTGTAGGTTTCATCATCTTCGTTAAATCTTCTTCGATGTATATCCCGTGCTGCAGTTTTTTCTTATTCTTAAGGAGTTGAATCCTCTTGTCACGCCTGGCGAATCCCACAATGATTGGGTTTGGTTTGTTGTTGTCCCTCGTAATTCCGATTCTGTGGCTGGTACTGATGTCATTCCTCGTCAGCTCCACTCCGATGTCATTTGCAAGCTTGATCATAATTTCATTAGTGTCTTCATTCTGTTCATATTTTATGCCTCGTATCCTGATGTTATCTCGCCTGGTGAACTGCTCCATTCTCTCCAGTTGGTACGACTGCTGCTTCAACTGCCGCTGCATGTTCGAAACAGTAGCATCATTTTGAGTCTTAAATTCCCTTATAAGCTTATCAGACATGATAGTGACAGCTTGGGTTACTGCGAATGTAATACTCTACACAATTAGCGGCTGTAAGGCTTTCATTACCTCAGTAACGATGGTAGCAACACCATGATCTCCATCACTAGACGCATCACCTTGACTTCTAGTCTGAATCTTGTCTACACCTTTCTCTGGGTTTTGTCTGTCCATACAATCACTTATGGCTTTCTCTACTTGATTAGAGGATTAAGTGACCAAGATCACTTCCATCATCAGGCTTCTTTCCCGCCATGACAGGCTGTTCCAGCGTTTTGCGCTGAGCTCAAAAATAGAGGAAAGAAGCGCTTGTTCACTCCTCGCGGTTCAGTCAGATGCTTCACCAACGTTGCTATGGATACGTTGTTATGGCTCAGTGCGCATGCGCAAAACTGGGCTCAAGACTTGATAGAGGGCTATAGCCAAGCAACTCTATTTCAGCCTAGCTATTTTGGCTAAGTCCAACAACACTGTTCTTCACCTATAGCACTTAGGTCTTCCAGCACTTCTTATGCACCTTTTGACAGACTTTCTATGCTTCCCAAGGTATCCTTAGCAGAAAAAACTTCCAAAAATGAAGAGCACTTCAGCAGGTATTGTTTTGCTTACAGCGCGCCATGACAGTCCCTGAGTATGGGGGGGGGGGGGCACTAGGCAAGCGGAGCGCAGGGGCATTCTGATGCCACATACAAGCGTATAAGTGCATATTTTTTGATCAGATCAGTGGTGGCTATTATATTATTATACATAATACGGCAGCCATGGCCAGTGGGGGGGCACCGTAATTTCATCGGGGGCCACGTGCGCTCGTGCCCCCCCCCCCCCCCCCCCCCCCGTAGCTATGCCACTGGTCGGGAGTTTGATTTAATCTTCCTATGTTTTTATCTCCAAAATCAAAAACATTGACATTAAATGAACATGATTTTTTTTTCTCCCACTCCCTTTCTCATACATCTCAAAGCCACTTTGAAACAATTGAAGCATAGGTAATTACTGAAGTGATTGTGATCGTAATTCCTTCAACAATCAAGGTATATCTCTATCTGGCACGTTTACTGTCATCAAATAGAACCTTAAAGCTTACGATAAACACAAGTTAAGCAAGTCACAGCACAATAATCAAGGTGAAAACTGTGAAATGAAACGTAAGTGTCGAGGCTTTGCGAGTCGTTTGGTACTTGCCACGTGAACTTCAGCGGGAGGCAGGAGCGGCGTGGCAGAAGTGTAGTGGTGGTGGCGGCGACGGTGCGCAGGACGAGTGGTCTGCCGTTTACCTCTATTTGTTTGTTCGGAAATTCTGAATAAGAAGTCCTTCTGGCTTTGAATGAAATAGACTACCACACTGTATAGTATGTTTATTGTACTTCACATCTGCAAAGGTTCCAGCGTGCACTCAGCATTGGTTAACCCACACGGCCGCTATGAAATATAAGATGCCTCAAAAATTCTAAGTCCAGCCAGATCGTCTCTCGAGCGCTACCTTGGCTATACTAAGCCGCAGTACACCCTTAACTACAGCTGGATATGTAGTGCGTGTGCAAGGAGCAGGTACAGTTCGCATGAATTATTGCATATATGGACACTGAATGCTTTAAATTCGTACCACATCAATTTTTCTGATATATTTAAGCATATATATTTCATAACAATCATATAGGGGAATCACAGGCAGTGGGTGCCGATCCTCCCATTGACGAAACCGCACCCTCTCTTGACGAAGTCAGAGAGGCTGTAGCAAAGTTGAGGGGTGGAAAGGCAGCTGGTGTTTGTAATATCAGTGCGGAGCTCCTCAAAGCTGGGGGTGAGGCCATGATCCGCGGGTTGCATGCTGTCCTGACTGCCGTGTGGCAATCAGGTACCATTCCTCCTGACTGAAAAAGGGAGTTGGTCGTCCCTATCTGGAAAGGGAAAGGGGACCGTCAGGACTGCAACAATTACCGCGGTATTACACTGCTCAGTGTACCAGGCAAAGTGCTTGCCCATCTATTGCTGACACTGATTCGCAGTCATCTGGTGAAGCATCAGAGACCTCAGCAGACTGGGTTCACGCCTGGTAAGTCAACAACGGACCGTATCCTAGCGCTTCGTGTCCTGGTGGAACGCCGACGTGAGTTTCGACAGGAGATGCTTGCAGCCTATGTTGATCTCAAGAAGGCATTTGACTCAGTGCATCGTGAGTCACTTTGGGATCTTCTGCGACTTCGAGGGATTCCTGCAAGGACTATTGGTTTGATAACTGATCTGTATTCTGGGACTGAGAGTGCTGTGAAGTGTGGGGCAGGTGTATCCAGCTTCTTCCCTGTGAATACAGGAGTGAGGCAAGGGTGGCGTCCTTGCCCCATCACTTTTCAACGCTTGTATGGACTGGGTATTGGACAAGGTTGTAGATCAAAGTGATTGTGGACCATCCGTCGGCAACACCAAGATAACTGATCTTGTTTTTGCCGATGATGCAGTAATCTTTGCTGAGTCGCTGGAGGTCCTGGTGATGGCTCTCGAGGCGCTGCACGAGGAGGCAAAGCCTTTGGGACTTGAGGTCTCCTGGCTCAAGACCAAGGTCCAGGTGTTTGGAGACTTACTAGATGAAGCAGTACAGTCTGTTCATGCGTGTGACGAGGACATTGAGATCTTGGAAAGTTTTACATACCTTGGTAGCGCAGTCCATAATGACGGCGGGTCACGTCAAGAAGTCTTACGGCGGATTGGCATAGCCCACGGTGTTATGGACTCGCTCAGCGGGAGTATTGGGCGTTTTCGGTACCTGTGCAGAAGGACAAAGATCCGGATCTTCAAGTCGCTTGTGATCCCTGTCTTACTCTATGGTTGTGAGACATGGACACTAAATAGTGACTTGAAGAGACGAATCAATGCCTTTGGTAATAAGCGTCTTCGCAGAATCATGGGGTATCGCTGGGATGATTACGTGTCAAATCAGCGATTGCACCGTGAGACTGAATCGAGGCCTATTACCTGCATAGTCCGTCAGCGCCAACTTCGGCTATATGGGCATGTGGCACGCTACCCTGAAACCGATCCTTCCCATAGGGTTGTATCTGTAAGAGACAATCTGGCGTGGAGGAGGCCAAGGTGGCGCCTACAAGGCTCGTGGCTGGGGCAAGTTGATGTTTCTTGTCGAGAGCTGCTTGGTATGGGAAAGGAGCCTGCATGGGAACTCGCGCGTGGTGACCCCCGGGAGTGGCGTCGTAGGGTGGGCGAGGCGACGCGCCCCCCGGCGTATGCCCCCAATGATGATTGATGATATTGGGGAATATATTGCTCTTTCTAATACTCCGCGTATAATTGCCACCCCAGTGACGTCAGGCACAGGCTGCGGGTTCAGTTCACTGCCTGACAGAGCTATAGAAAGTTGTCAAAATGGCTACTTGTGGTCACTGCAATTTTATTTGGAGTATAACGGGAACCCTAAGGAATTTTTATTATTTATGTGTGCGCCACACTCATTTTGCAAACCAAAGATAATTATTGGACTTGCGTTAAACCTGCCACCTTGGACTTTAATAGAAAATGTGGCGTTGATGATAACAACCAACAACCAATAAACATAGAACCACTCTTATCATGTACCATCGGCGCCATTTGCCATGGGGCAGCCGTCACGGTGTATCATTACTTTGAAGGTAAATTGAAAGGACTATAATTATACTCTTATATGAAGTGTTTAATGATGTGATTATACTGCTAGGTTATATATAGGCCTTAAATCTACGTAGGTTGATTACATTTCTGGGGATTTTCCTTAGATGGCTAGTGATTTTTCCCCAGATTGCAAGACTTTTTCCCTTTACTTTCTCATGTCCGTATCACAACTTCGCACGTGATTCGATAGTGAAATTTGGCCTTATTTCAAGTGTTTAGAGGCAAAACACTGACATGTGGCATGTGGTTAGGTAAAGACAGGGCAGGATGTTTTGAAACAACCTTTGCTGTCACGTGGCAGTTAAGATATTAATGTAGACAAGAGACAAGATGCACGACAGTTAACACAACTTATGTAAGGTATGGTTAGGTAAGGTGGTTCTACTGCAGCTTGATACAATTCGAGTCACGTAGCTATAAACGTAGAAAAAAGACGTATAAACGTATAAAACGTAGCCGTTTTCAAGATGTAGATCTGACCATTTGCAGTATTCATATCTATAACAGCCACCAGTGTGAAGAGCAAGGTGCGGCAGAAGATTTGGATAGAGATGAATAGGCGCACGAGCGTCATTGAAGGTAAAATTGGCAAGAGAAGTACGCATTGTTTAAGCCCTTTTTGTTAACCTGTTTATAAATGCCATAAGGAAACTTGTGTAAGGTCGCATGACAGGTCTTGTTCCTTGGTCTTGAGAGAAGCCAGAAGGAAGCATACCAGAAGGAATTTCATAATTTTTGGTCGCATTGCTGCAGGCTTGAGTGATGTAGTGTTTTCCAGCAGCGGACACAAGCGAAGGTTTAGTATTGGTAACATGTACTCGGAGACGGACACTGACTCTCATGATCGTCGTATTGTATATTTTTCAAACAACTGTTTTTTCGTAAGATTCATCACACTTTATATATTTTGTATATACTATTGACCCTTCCCTCACTTTTTTGTTAAGTAATACAAATTGTCCATATTAACTAACACTGGTGGTTGCCTTATGTTTGTTTCATTCATCACAGTGTTGGTAATGCAGTGGCGGCTTAGTTTATGGCCAGCAGACTCAAACACGTGTTATCCGATGTCCAGTGTATGATTGCCTTCGATGTCCTTTGTCATGAACTCGTAAAGTCGTCGGTGATCATCATACGAGTGGAAAAAAGACGCAAAACTGTCAGTACAGTCCTGACCATTATATTACTTACTCTTCATCCATTGTCCGTGTTTGCTTCATTGAATGTTTACGTGGCGTGAAATACGTGCATATGCCGTTGTGTGATATGTTTGCAGAGGGGATTGAGAGGCTGAGGTGAGGCACCACGAGAGCAGCGACTGATGGGTGGCACTTTACGTCACTGTAAATTAACAGCTTGGATATGTGCAGCGAGCGGAGGTTTGTCTGGATATCGTCTTTCGTAACATACAGATGTGCCGCAGACCTGCGCTGCCGCTATGACTGCAATTAATTAATATAGGGGAGTTTTGTGCTCTCCCCTCATGATCAGTTTGAGAAGTATTCGAGTGTGATCGGTATGTTATTCTTGAAGCTGGAGACAAAACAGGGCTGCCAAAGCAGTGTAAAAGCAGTCTCTCTCTCTCTCTCTCTCTCTTCTCTCTCTCTCTCTCTCTCTCTCTCTCTCTCTTCTCCTCTCTCTCTCTCTCTCTCTCTCTCTTCTCCTCTCTCTCTCTCCCCTCTCTCTCTCTCTCTCTCTCTCTCTCTCTCTCTCTCTCTCTCTCTCTCTCTCTCTCTCTCCACGCAGTCTCAAGCTTGGTCGCCGACCAAGGCATTGTAACGCTCTTATCGTTGAAATACTCTCCTTTGTTTGGTTACATAAGTAAAATCACTATTATAGTTCACATTGTAGTATATTTATGTGTTCGATTAAGTAGGAGTTGCAGTACATGGGGTCACTTGGCATCGGGGCAGTGTGTGTAAGGACGCACAAAGCACAACACAACGAGGCTTCGCTAGCCCCGAGGTTTACTATACATTGGTTCACGATCGAATAATCGACCTGGATCGCCACATTAGCCTTCCCTGCAGTATAGGGTCTGGCCAGCACGCACTTGTGGCTCGTGGAGGCGACTCTGGCGACGTGGAAGCTTCCATTCCTGTGCTTGTGTCGGGGTCAGGTGCTGTGTTCTTAATACCTTCTCTATAGCCTCCGTAGCTGGTTTGGATCGTTTTCTTTTTCATTACTTTCATGCTGATTATTTAGAAGCGTTTCATGTAACAAGTAGGTTACTGATGCAGATCTGGTTCATGAGTAGTGCTTTTCGTGGTAAGAGAGAAGCATAGTCTTGGAATATCACATCAGGGCAAAGGACGTGCACATTTGTATCACCTGCTGGCGATACAACACGTCAATGACAGCGCCTCGCCGTATCGTGGTGTCGCAAGAGTTCCCACGCCCGGCGAGGCCTCACGTACTGATGCCTCAAATATACCCCTAGGAAAAGCTTCAGTTGTCTGTAATACATTGTACATTTATTTTCATCTGTAGACAGAAGCTTCGTGGATTGGTGTGTCGCAGCAAAGAGATTAAGTAGCAGTAAGAAGACTACAATACCTACAGCGTCACTGCCTTAAATGGCTATCATATTCTATCATCATCAAGCGTTCAGTCTGATATTCCAACAAAGACTGTATTGCGAAAAGACAAATAATCAAACCTAGACCATATACGGATAAATTATAATCAATTGGTCTATATTTTCCTTTGGACTGTATAGCAGTGTAGCGGGTCACCTTCCCCACGCCTCCTTGCCTCCTTTAAAACATGAACAGTAATTTTGCATAGGTATGGGATCCTCTATCCTGTTCTTGATGCTTGAAGCTCATTCCTTGACCATGCACACCTCCTTACCTCCTACACTTTAACCTTTACTTCCTCGTTCAGTCTATTTACCATGTCCCTTCCTGCCGCTAATTCTTCCTTCCTAACTCTATATTTTCCCCTTTCATTCCATCTTCAATTCCTGTCACTCGTTATTGCCTCTCTCTCCTCACGGCTATTCCATTCTTCACTTCACTTCTCCATCTCCTCCCTCTCTATTCATTTCTTGCTTCCTCCCTTCCATGTTGGTCACAGAGGGATGAAAAGAGAAGGGAAGACACGACCATGAAGAACGGCAGAGGTGAAGGGTACGGAAGGGAGAACTACTATAGGCAAGTACTCTAGAATAGAAATAAAAAAAGTGGAAGGAAAATGAAAGATAGGTAAAAGTGGGGAGAAATATGAAGGTAAAGTAAGTAAGATATGATGTAAAGAAAAGGGGAAGGAATATGAGGGAAAAAAAAGGAACGAAAAAAATGAAGGGTTGGGAAGGGTGGCAGAGTTATTGCTGGAGGAGGACGAGGACGAGGACGAGGACGAGGACGAGGACGAGGACGAGGACGAGGACGAGGACGAGGACGAGGACGAGGACGAGGAGGACGAGGAGGACAAGGAGGACGGGGACGGGGACGGGGACGGAGAGGATTATTATTACAAGGGATTACAAACGATTACAAAGGAAACACAAACAGCAACAGACCAATAGGTCCTTACACGGCTGTTTGCTTTAACTACACTACACTAACTAGATAATAAGAGAGAAAGGATAGGAAAGTAGAAGGCTCTTCCCCACCCACCCATCCCTCCAGCCGAAGCTGGCCGGAAATGAAGTGATACCATGCAATATAGAAAAACTGCATGGAATTTGTTAGGAAAGTTGAAAGCTGTAATCTATGGCTAACTACTACTATGTTTGTGGGGGTAGGTTTAGTGCTTGATAGATAGGTCATGTTATGTGTGTTTTGTAATGGTAAAAACACAGTGTGGAGGTTCAAGGGTGGTGCGGCAGCCTTGTCTGGCGCTTTCTTGGGAGGCAGCAGTCAATCAGGCCCCAGCTCCGTTCAATCCACTGCGGATTGTGTACTTTCCATGTAGGACGCCGACACTTCAATGCCTCCTGCAGCAGTGACCCCTGGTACCTTAAATCCCGATGGTGGTCACTAACTGTCAGGACCCTTACTGATCCACAGCCCGTCACAGGTCGAGAGTAGTAGTGGTAACCGTTAACTCGGGGCTATCTGTGTGTGTTATGAGGTCTAATGTAGTGTTGGTGTAGGCTCAGTGTGGAAGTTCAAGGGTGGTGCGGCAGCCTTGCCTGGCACTTTCTTGGGAGGCAGCAGTCAATCAGGCCCCAGCTCCGTTCAATCCACTGCGGTAGGAGGAGGAGGAGGAGGAGGAGGAGGAGGAGGAGGAGGGAGATTATATACTATACAATACCGACAGTGAGAGTAAAGGAGGAGTAGATGAGGAGAGAAAGAGGGAAAGAGAAGAAGAGATCGAAGTGTGAGAAGCAGGAGAAAGAGATAAATATAGGCAATAAATAGACGAGAGAGAGAGAGAGAGAGAGAGAGAGAGAGAGAGGAGAGAGAGAGAGAGAGAGAGAGAGAGAGAGAGAGAGAGAGAGAGAGAGAGAGAGAGAGAGAGAGAGAGAGAGAGAGAGAGAGAGAGAGAGAGAGAGAGAGAGAGGAGAGAGAGAGAGAGAGAGAGAGAGAGAGAGAAAGAGAGAGAAGAGAGAGAGAGAGAGAGAGAGAGAGAGAGAGAGGAGAGAGAGAGAGAGAGAGAGGAGAGGAGAGAGAGAGAGAGAGAGAGAGAGAGAGAGAGAGAGAGAGTCAAATCTAGTGTAAGGTGATACTGAAGGAGGATGTGGAAAGCTTAGACTGTATACCCTTATTATTGTTATTATTATTATTATTATTATTATCATTGTTAGCATTATCATTGGCATTATCATTATTAAGGGAGGTTGTAGTGGCATAACCAGTAGCCTACCTGTTATCAGATCCCGGGAAAGAAAGTAAAAACTTTTAATATGAGCAGAAACATTAAGGGAACATATCCTCACATATGAATCTGATACAAATTATTGTGTTGTATCTATAAGAGGGAATCGCAGAGACGTTAACACCCTGTAGTCTATTTTAGGGAGGCGAAAATTTTATTCTCTCTTAAGGTCTCATGTTTAAAATTATGTTTACCTGATAATATGGTCAACAATGATAAAATATGATAAAAACTGAAATTTAGAAGAACCGTAGTATTCTCTTCCCTTGGCATCAAATATCAGTCAGTAAGCAGCAAGGGATCAGGATTTTTCACCTCGATAAAAAAATATAGACTTTAAGGCCTCCACGAGGGCAGCAGCCATGGCATCAGCAGCAGGCAGGTGCAGCCACTACCCGGTGCTTCTTTATGAGGTGCTTCTTCTTCCTCTGCGTTAGTGTCTCATGCGAGGGTATTAGGGTGCCTTCGCTCGCTGGCAAGACGGATGCACGGCGCAAACTTCCCTCCTTTCCTTTCTTTTTCATTTCCTTCCTCCTCGGCTACTTCAATCTTGTCTTTATTGTCATTTCCATGTTGCTGCTTTTCTGTTCTGTATCTCTCGTCCACTCGATTTATTCTGTTCAGATATTTAATTTGTTTCGTTATCCTGCTTTCCCGTGTGGTCTGTTTCATGATCCATTTCATCGTATCTTGACTGCTCTTTAAATGTCTTGCTTCATTCTTTCGTTGCTTCTTTATCCTCACTTCATGTTCCGGCATTTGCTGTTTCATCCGATAGTGCTCCTGTCCCTCTTCCCTGTCCTCTGTATTGCAAATGACTTGTTACTCTGTCATTATTATTATTATTATCAATATCATTATTATTGTTATTATCAATATGTGTCGTCATTATAGTTTTTTTCACTTGGTGTCTTATTAATTGTAGAATTTCGGAAGTTTTTTTTTCAATTTTATTTTGAAAATTGTTTGAGATATAATATACAAATTTACCCAACAGTGCACTGCAAGAGTTTGATTTCCTTCTATATCATTCAAGTTTCCATGTGTTCTTTCCCGGTAAACATTGTCCTCTTCTTCACCTTTGTTTGCTGCCGGCGGTACGCTAGAGAAGCAGGCAGGTGGGTGGGTGGGGATGAAACTTCTTGCTCTTTTATCTTGTTCCTTGAACTTGAAGTGGTGAATCTATTGTGAGATAAAGTCGTCCTCATTTACAGGCAATCTCGTTACAGTCTAATAGGCTACGTATTGTTTATTTTCTCCCTTGTTACCTTTAATACCAAGACAGAAAAGGGTAACATAAAATGTTACAAATCTCTTGGGTTCAACCCAAGGAACTTGCAGAGTCAATGACACTGTTGGGGTTGATTGCCAACGATTCCTCTCTTGAAAAGCAGGTGTAACTTGCTTCCTTGCCCAGAGGTACACATCTAAGGTGGCAGTGAATAAAAGTGGTCGAGCGGTTTTAAGTAAGGCTTGCTGATTTAAGTAATGTATAAGTATTGTAAGTGCCAAGGAAACGAGTAAGACAATATACTAATATAAATATATATTATAGGTAATATATATGTACACAGTAAGGTTTAACAATAAAAAGTCACAGGTTCTTACAAACGGCCAATGAAGCTTAAGTCTTATAGACAGGCCATACAATTTTCAACGTGACAAACAAACACACACTGGGGTGTGTGTGCACCCACACAGACTCTCAAGGAGGCTTCTATCGGAGCGCCAGGGTCGCGTCTCCAATGGCTTCTGTCCTCCTTCCGGCCGCTTGGCGTGTTTTATAGGGAAGACCTTCCTTTAATTGTTGAACAATTGCTTACACAGTAACTGCTGAGTGCGTGGGATGTGAAGGTCCGCTCGCTGTCCACATGGTGATGACTCAAACACACCCAAAGTTAGCTGTGTATGTCCAGGTGTGCAATGCTTTTCAACAGTGATAAGTGGCAATTAGCCACAGCCACACACAACAGCTGACTCTGCATTATCAAAAATGCAAGGAGCGAAGGAACAACACCATTATGTCAATGTCAACATTATCAAGGATTTGGTGTCTGTCCAATACCACAACATCACCAAAGATGTGTTGGTGACAGGCAGACACACGTTCACACACATTCAAAATGATCACATACTGATGACATATATATTCCATTATACATGTACATATAATCTCTATCCAGTGCCATAACACCCTTCTACACCTCCTCCTCCTCCTTCTCCTCCTCCTCCTTCTCCTTCTCCACCCGTCCTCCATAGCAACGCTGGGTCACGTTCTGTTTCCGCAAATACTAATCAAAGTAACTTAATCAAGCGCTCTGTTACAGTGGACCCTAGACACCCTGCTGGTAAACCCTCATGCAAGGTTACCAAAACTATTAAAGAACTTAAATTACTATACGCAAATGCCAAAAGCATTATTTTAAAGCGTAATGCATTGTTGGCTTACGCTGTTTCTGAAACGCCAGATATAGTTAGTATCACTGAGAGTTGGCTCAACACCACAAAGATAAACATTTATTATCTGAAATAGCCATTCCATGCTACAAGACATTCTCTAATTGTCGAACGCATAAAGCAGGTGGTGGGGCCATTATCTACATTAAAGATAATTTGTAAGCAATCGAAATCGATAAAGTAAATCAAGATCATTATGACTCAGTCTACGCAAAGATTAAGCTTAACGGTAAACTGCTAACTATTGGGACAAGATATCGTCCTCCTAAATCAAATGCGGAAGTAGATTGCCTCTTGTATGGCGAGATAAAGTCAGTTATCAACAATAATAACGACACAATAATATGTGGAGAGCGTCACACGAATATTTCCGAAAAAAATTGAAATATGCGAGAAAAAAAATCATGCGTAGTTGAACACTTGAGCAAGCTTGTGACAACGCATTATAAAAAAAGCTGAAAAAATGAAAGAGTTATGGCTTGTTTTCACCCCCCCTCCCCCTCGAAAAATATCCGTAAAGAAAATTTGTATGATATTCACTGGCATAGGCAAACTGGCACCTCTCAGTCCCTCTCTGTGAGACAGAGGGTCGTCTCAAGGCCTCAGTAGTGAGAGAGTAGAGGGAGAAGACGGGTGTCGCTGCTCGTCTCACAGCCTTCCACCATTCCTGCTCCCTCCAGATCATTTACCATTTATTCAGCGCAGGATTGATCTACCTCACGCTCTCTAACTCCTCCACCACCATGCCGAGGACATCAAGGCATAAAGTGGCTCAGAGAGAAAGAATGTTGGCTGCAGTTCAGCAAAACTGTCCATGCGCGTCTGACAGCTAGGACCCTTTTGTGACTAGTACCTTTTGCAAAAGGGGGGACCAGATACCAGCTATGTCATATAACACTTCAAGAGTGATAGAGAGCGTGGCTGCGAGAATAAACAAACAAACCAACATCTGCTCAGATTTACTGAGCCTCGAGGTTTAAAGGGCGCGCGGCTTTTTAAACCGCGTGCATTTAAACCTCTCTAATGAAAAATGTGGTTTTTTCAAGTTTTTCTTTAATAACTTCGCCCCTATTGTACCGAATTTAATAAACAATATATCATTGGAAAGAAGAATGAAGACGTGAGTTTCTCATCTCTCGTTTTTTTTCAATGCGGGTAAATATTTACAAATAATAGCAAATACATTTACGAGATACAAAAAAACAAAAAAACATTATAAACACTTAAAAAGAATGAAATTCTAAATTCTTAAAAAAATGAATCGCTTGGATATTTTGTAATGCAAATTTGGTAATTTTTCCATCAGTGCAAGTCATTGGATAAAGACTTTATAAGAACGAGTTAAATTTCTTAAAAAAAAACTTTTTGTTGCTGCAGTTATATATCGAGCTATGGATCTGAAAATGAGCTAGGGTTATTTCGTCATTAGCATACTTTTGACATAAAAAAAAATCCATGACAATCCACTGGTAATTAAGAAATGGTGTGACGCTCTCCTTAACCTACCTTGTATAAACTGGAATCATAATTCTGGTGATAGAGAAGGCATGCGATTGCTTGATATGGTAAACGAATTATATTTAAATCAGGTGGTCCGTGAGCCTACAAGGGATAATAGTATTTTAGAATGAGTTTTCACTACCGACATCGATCTCATTGATTATTACGACATAGGTGAACATTTGGTAAACAGTGATCACAGGTTAATCAGATGCGGCATAAATTGAAACGTAGACATCACAGCAAATCAGTAATTAGTGCCCAATTATAATAAAGCAGATTTCACGAAGACCAGCAGGGTACTAAGCGAAGTTGATTGGATTGACCTATTAAATGGTAATAACGCCGAAAACATGTGTAATTTATTCGCAAATAAACTCCAATCGGTTGTTGGAAAATATGTTCCCATGGTAAGAAAACAAATGAATAACAAAAACAGACCCTGTTGGATGACTAATGAGATCCAACAAATCATCAGCAGTAAGCGCCGTGGTATACAGTTTACAAGCGATCAAATACCGACTGCGATTCTAGAGATTACCATGACATAAAGCGTCGTTGCGGAGGATTAGTTAAGTCTAAAAAGAGCAGTTATGATAAAAAAAATGTCTAAAGAATCTAATTTGATCCCGAAAAGGTTTTTTCAATACGTTCGAAGTAAGAAAAACGTCAAAACATGTATTGGGCCACTGAAAGATATGAATAACATCCTAGTAAATGATAATAAGAGTATGGCGTCCGTACTCAATGATTACTTTAATGCGGTTTTTATTAAAGGAGACGAAGCTCCATTACCAGAACCAGTAAACATGTTTGCAGGACCAGAAAGTGATAGACTGGTAATAGGAGAGATAACGGTAGACGAATTATTAAAGTATTTACAGAAACTTGACCCAGCAAAATCCATGGGGTGGACGAAATCTTGCCAAAATTACTTTGCGAATGTCACCGTCAACTTTCGCTCCCATTAAAGATAATTTTCAATATATCGCTAATGGACAAAAATGTTCCAAGTATGTGAAAATTAGCAAATGTTACACCGATATTCAAGAAAGGGAGTAAGAGCTTTGTAAATAATTATCGCCCAATTAGTCTAACGTCTGTGATTATTAAACTATTTGAGAAAATATTGCGGGGTAGAATAGTGTCTTATCTCGATGAAAATAACTATATATTAAACTCCCAGCATGGTTTTAGAAATAAGAGATCCTGCTTAACAAACCTACTCGATTTTTTCAATGTCATTTATTCAAACTGGGACGCTAAGATTCCCTCGGATATAATATACCTTGATTTTCAGAAAGCCTTCGATACAGTTCCCAATAAGCGAATTTTGACGGAACTAAGGGCGCATGGTTTAAGAGAGCAGTTATGTTCTTGGATTGGCGATTGGCTTTCAAATCGTAAACAGCGGGTAGTAATAAATAGCGAAGCAGCTGATTGGTTAGATGTTACTAGTGGGGTGCCTCAGGGCTCGGTCGCTGTTTGGTCCTACTCTTTTTCTGATATATATCAATGATCTGGACTGCGGACTTGAATCTAAAATATCGAAATTTGCTGATGACACCCAATTGGGCGGTAAAGCATATACTAGAGAAAACTGCGTACTCATACAGCGTGATCTAGACAAACTATCAAATTGGAGTGACAAATGGCTATACAAATTCAATTCTGATAAATGTAAAGTAATGCATATAGGCAACGCTAACCTCAAATATAACTATAAAATGCAAAATAAATCGTTAGCTGAAATACAGCAGAAAAAGGATTTAGGTGTCATCATTAGTAATGATCTTAAAACCAGTACGCATTGCCTGGCTGCCAGTAAAAAGGCGAATATGATGTTGGGCTTCATCAAACGCAGCTTTGAACATAAAACTTCGAAAGTAATGACACGATTATACACGTCTTTGGTTAGGCCGCACTTAGAATATGCCGTTCAATTCTGGTCGCCTTGTTTCGTAAAAGATCAAACCAAATTGGAATCAGTTCAAAGAAGAGCAGCCAAACTAATTCCATCTCTGCGAAATTCATCTTATGAAGAGAGACTGCGGAATCTTAATATGTTTTCCTTAACCCGGGAACTGCGGGAGCAAAGATTTTTTTTAGTGCCACCAGTGCGGGAATGTGAGTAATCCAGTGACCATTACAGAATTGGATGAAAATCACATCAATGTCAAGGTAGTAAAAATCCACATCCGGCAATATATCTATTTTTAACCCAAACATATAGGGCTGTGGTGTGGTTGTGGTCGGGAGTTGAAATATCTGGCGCGAATGGCACCAAACCGCTGGCGAGAGACTGCTGAGGTGGGATCAGGGTGCCACTCTTTGGGATTTTTCCCAAGATTTTGAGAGGATTATTCACATATTAATCCAGTAGTTTCTCTCAAGGTAAGCATAGATATCGTTGTACCGTACCTTGAGATAAACTTCTGGAGAAATACTTGAATAATCCCTCCAAAAGTCCCAAGATAGACAAAAAATATCCCAACGCCAGGGCCTAAATCCCAAGATCTTGGGAAAAAACCCAAGGAGTGGTATATTTCTGTGTACAGCGTAGTTAGGCAGCTGGTGGTGTGTGTTATCGAGGGCTGACATCAAGGCGTATATGTGACACAGTTTGTAGACTTCTACGAATGTTGGTGCAATTTCTGTATGTAATTGAAAATTGCACTTCTGGAAGGCTTGCCGCAGTCGCTCAGCAGAGCCTTTCGGAAGGCTTGCCGCAGCCAACGGGTTAAAGGATCATAGAATCCGTGGGAACTTGATAGAAACCTTTTAAGATCCTTAAAGGATTTGATGTCATTAATCAAAAGAACCTATTCGAACTTTTCCCTCACGTGACAACAAGAAACAACGGTTTAAAACTGAATGGTTAACGTTTCATCACAGATCTCTGTAAAAACTATTTCAATGTTAAGAGTTGTTGATCGATGGAACAAACTACCGGCAAATGTTGTCGAAGCCAGCACAATAACTTCATTTAAAAACAGACTTGACGCGCACTGTAAAAAGTAAATGGGTTTTGATATTGCTTGCGAATTTATATTATAGTCCCACGGATCGATTAGTGTTAGTGGTAGTTGTAGTTAGCATACTTCATATCCAATCATTCTTCACTACGAAACTTCCATGTTCCTATCTTCATTAGGGACTTGGTATCCTTTTCCAACTGTCTTCTTACATGTAGTTGATAGTTAGTAGTATGTAGCTCAGCAGATACCCTCGTTATAGACCAATAGGTCTCCTGGTGTCTGTTATTCCTATGTATTCCTATGTATTCTCCTCTTCCTCCTCCTTCTCGTTCTCGGAATTATTAAAGTATCCTAAATCACCGACGGGAATCGTGTAATAAATATGTTGATGATGATAAAAATTAGACGAAAATAATTACTCATTAACAGAAAGGGAAAAATATAATATGATAACGTCAGACTGAATGGTGCGGGAAAAAAATATTTAATACATGTACAATCTTTTCTTTTCTCGTCAATAGTATTAAACGAAGTGCAAGTTATATTCTCTATTCATTCTGTTTTGTATATTTATCTATTTTACAACTATTTTTTTCTCGGGGTATATATTTGTCATATTTCATGTGTTTACTTTGTCTTCTTTTTTAATTCCAATTGATGATTTTTTGTTAACCTATTTGTGAACTTATGAACCGCTTAAAACACCCGATGGCCACATATATTCTGACAGACGCTTTGGTGTTATTTTTTATGTTGTATGCCATTGAAATGTCAGAGTATTACATCCCACAAGCCATCTGCCAATTATATTATTAGAAGGACATACATGCATCGAGTTGACTTACGGATGATGGAATCGTGTATATGAAAA
Source organism: Chionoecetes opilio (assembly GCA_016584305.1). Classification (NCBI taxonomy): domain Eukaryota; kingdom Metazoa; phylum Arthropoda; class Malacostraca; order Decapoda; family Majidae; genus Chionoecetes; species Chionoecetes opilio. Next base: position 181,988 of record JACEEZ010013981.1, read on the forward strand.
AAAAATGAATTTAGTGGCGCGTGTGACGGACGAGAAACGAAAAGACAGACGAAGACGATGACATGCGAGGACGAAACGAAAATTAAAACGAGGCAAAATGTGACGAAAATGACAAAGAAGACAAAGACGAGACGAAGAGAAGACGAAGGAGACGGGGAGTGAGCATCTTGCAAGTAAAAAGGGAAAAAAAAGTGAATGTTTGCACCAAGAACACGCGAATATGAGTGAAGAGATGCAAAATGTGTGAATGTCTGAGTAGCAGGGCGAATGAAAGATGATGAGAATATGAAAGAAAAAGTAAGGATAATGAGAATAATGTAAAAAATATGCGTGGTAATGTATAAAAGTAAAATGTGAATGCTATATTATGAGAATCCACGCTAGTGAACGAAAATCAAGGACAATTGATAGTAAGAAATATGTAATTGGAAAATGATAGATGGAAACTAACACACAGCTCACCAATGACAAACGTATCGCATTTAATAAAGGTGAATTTTTTTTATTCATCGAGAAGTTTCCGTAATTATCAGGCACGATGACAGGTAAAAGTCGTTCTGAATATCAAAATGGATAGGTAGGGATGACAATATTAATTTGTGTCGTAGTTGAAGTACAGTAGCAAGTTTATATTAATAATTTCGAGCTTTTATGTCGATCATCGTGTGTTTGTGTGTTACTCCCCCTATCTCTCTCTCTCTCTCTCTCTCTCTTCTCTCTCTCTCTCTCTCTCTCTCTCCTCTCTCTCTCTCTCTCTCTCTCTATTATCTCTCTCTCTCTCTTATCTCTCTCTCTCTTATCTCTCTCTCTCTCTCTCTCTCTCTCTCTCTCTCTCTCTCTCTCTCTCTCTCTCTCTCTCTCTCTCTCTCTCTCTCTCTCTCTCTCTCTCAATTCTCACAACATGCCTTGTCTAGTCTTATCAGCAGTTTGCTTGAAGTGGTTTGTCTCTCCTCGCCTCCTTTGATGCCTGGGTGGATGGGCGGCCATTTACTCGCGGCAGTGAAATATGGTTGTTAGTCAGTGAGTGGATGGAGAAGGAGAGAATGAGGTAGGAAGAAAAGGTGGAAAAGGGTTTCAGTGAATAAGGAAGATACGGAGGGAGGGAGAGAGAGAGAGAGAGAGAGAGAGAGAGAGAGAGAGAGAGAGAGAGAGAGAGAGAGAGAGAGAGAGAGAGAGGAGAGAGCTGGCTATTTCTTATATTCCATCAGTATACTGGCAGCCACACAGTTAGTGAATTATGCCACTTACCATTTTTTTGTCATTTATTAATTATTCAGTCAGTTAGGCACTTGGGGAGACAGGCAGGCAGATAACCAGGCAGACAGTTTTTAGTCATTCTGAAAAATCTTATTTTCTGAAAAGTCATTTTTTCGGGGATTTTTTTTCCCAAAATATTTCTTTCTTTTTTGGGAGGTATTTTTTCATATTTCTTCTTTTTCTGTCTTTTGGGTTTAAAACCAACAACTGACTGCCGGGGAAAAGGGGCTGGTCGTCCCTATCTAAAAGGGAAAGGGGGGGCCGTCGGGCTGCAACATTACCGCGTATTACACTGCTCAGCTACCGGGCAAGGTGCTTCCCCTTTGCTGAACGGACCGAAATAACTGCTGAAGTATCAGAGACCTCACAGTCGGGTTTTCACGCCTGTAATCAAAAACGCCGTACATAGCCTTCATGTCCTGGTGAAACGCGCGTAAGTTTCGACGGGGCTGCTTGCAGCCTATGCGATCTCAGGAAGGCGCTTGACTGGGGCTCGAAACCCTTTTTGGGATCTTCTGCGGTTTCCCGGGATTCCTGAAAGGACTGTTGGGTCTGCTTGCGGGCCTGTACCCGGGGCTGGGGGTGCTGTGAAATATGGGGAGGAGTATCAGCTTTTTTTTTGTAAATGCGGATAAGGCAAGGGTGCCCCCTTTCCCCCATCATTTTTTTTCAAAACTTGTATTGACTGGTATTGGGCAAGTTGTGGACCAAGTGAGTGTGGGAAAACCCCCGTAAAACCCCAAATCACTGATCTGGTTTTTTTCCTTTTTATGGAAAAATCTTTGCTGATCGTTCAGTGTTTGGAGATGGCTCTCAGGCGTTGCAAAAAAGAGGAGGTAAAGTCTTTGGACTTGGGTCTCCTGGCTCCACCAGCCCAGGTTTTGGAAGCTTTTTAGATAAAAAGTACAGTATGTTCTGCGGCGGCGGGACATTGAGACTTGAAAAAAATTACATACCTAGTAACGCAGTCCAGAAAGACGGCGGATTACGTCAAGAAGTTTTGGCGATTGGCATACCCCGGGGTTTAGACTCGCTCCTCAACACGAGGGGTTGGGGTTGTTTGTACCTGTGGGAAAGGGAAAAAATCGGTCTTCAAGTCACTTGTGTCCCTGTTTTCTCTATGGATGTTAGGCATGGCCCACTAAATAGCGACTTGAAGAGGCATATCGATGCCATTACTAATAAGTGGTCTTTGCAGAATCATGGAGTATCGCTGGGATGATTACATGTCACAGCAATCCACCGTAAAGACTGAATCGAGGCCATTACCTGCATAGTCCGCTGCCAACTTCGGCATATGGCATGTGGCACGCTAACCTGAAACTGATCCCTCCCACCGGGTTGTAGCTGTAAGAGACAATCCGGTTGGGAAGGCCAAGGGGGCGCCCACAAGGCTCGTGGCGGGGGAAAGTTGATGTATCTTGTCGAGAGCTGTTGATATGGGAAAGGACCTGCATGGGAATTGGGGGCGTGGGGGACCCCCGGGAGTGGCGTCGTAGGGTGGTCAAAGGCGAGGCACCCCCGGCGTATGCCCCCAATGATTGATTGGTTGTCTGTTGGTGGGGTCTGTTTTTTTATGCATGTATGTATTTGCATGGTGTGTGTGTGGGGTGTGTGTTGTGTGTGTGTTGTGTGTGTGTGTTGTGGTGTGTGTGTGGTGTGTGTGTGTGTGTGTGTGTGTGTGTGTGTGTGTGTGTGTGTGTGTGTGTGTGTGTGTGTGTGTGTGTGTGTGTGTGTGGGTGGTGTGTGTGTGTGTGTGTGTGTGTGTGTGTGTGTTGTGTGTGTGTGTGTGTGTGTGTGTGTGTGTGTGTGTGTGTGGTGTGTGTGTGTGTGTGTGTGTGTGGTGTGTGTGTGTGTGTGGTGTGTGTGTGTGTGTTGTGTGTGTGTGTGTGGGTGTGTGTATTTACCTAGTTGTATTTTACAGGGCCTGAACTACAACTCGTATGGTCCCGGCTCCATATCTTCATTTTTATTTTGCTTCGTTAGTGCTTAGTATTGGGGGAAGGTAACCCCCTGGAGGCGGGACACAACCCCCGGCTAACACCCGGTACCATACTACCTCCATGCCCGGTACCCATTTACTGCTGAGTGGACAGTGGCTCGCGTTTTAAGGAGACCGCCCATCTTTCTCCACTCGATCGATCGAACCCGGGATTTTTCGGTTCTTAACCGATAGTGCTAACCACTACACTACGGAGTACGGAGTGTATGTGTGTGTGTGTATATGTGTATATGTGTTTGTGTGTGCGTGCGTGTGCGTGCGTGTGCTTGCATGTGAACGTAAGTACGCGTTTGAGCATGTGTAATTGTGTATGTGTGCACGCCCGTCTGTCACCAGTTGAACTGTTGCAACTGTCGATCAGTCAGTCAGCCAGTCAGTCAGTCAGTCACGTGGTACGTGATATAGCCTATACGGTGCAGGAGACACTTTATGATTAAATAATTAAGTCAGTCAGTCAGTCACTTGGTCCGCGATATAGCCTATATGGTGCAGGAGGCACAGGGCGTCATAAAGGTTGTTGCCTCTCAAAGTATCTATATTTTTAACACCATTTGTCAGACGGCGGGCCGGTGAGCCATTAAATCCTTGACACATAGCAGGCGTGCTTCGCTTATCCTTTGATTTTTCTTGGGAGAGAGAGAGAGAGAGAGAGAGAGAGAGAGAGAGAGAGAGAGAGAGAGAGAGAGAGAGAGAGAGAGAGAGAGAGCCAGAGAGAGCGGGGAGCGAGAGCGAGAGGGAGAGCGAGAGAGAGAGAGGAGAGAGAGAGGGGAGAGAGAGAGCACTCAATTTCTCTCTATGCTATCGATCTAACTGCCAAGGGTAAGACGAACAAACGAAGGGGGAACAACAAAGAAAAGAAAAAAGCCTCAAAACCAGGCTTTTAAATTTAACAATGGAATNTGAATGCAGGAGAAAGGGCCCAAGGGTGCGTCTTTGCCCCATCACTTTTCAAAACTTGTATTGACTGGGTATTGGGCAGAGTTGTGGACCAAAGTGAGTGTGGAGCATCCCTCGGTAAAACCAAGATCACTGATCTTGGTTTTGCCTTTGATGGAATAATCTTTGCTGAATCGTTCAGTGTTCTGGAGATGGCTCTCGAGGCGTTGCAAAATGAGGAGGTAAAGTCTTTGGGACTTGCGGTCTCCTGGCTCAACACCAAGCTCCAGGTGTTTGGAAGCTTATTAGATGAAACAGTACAGTATGTTCATGCGTGCGGCGAGGACATTGAGATCTTGAAAAAAATTACATACCTAGGTAGCGCAGTCCAGAATGACGGCGGATTACGTCAAGAAGTCTTATGGCGGTTTGGGCATAGCCCACGGTGTTATAGACTCGCTCCTCAACACGGGGGAAATTGGGTTGTTTGTACCTGTGCAGAAGGAAAAAGATCCGGATCTTCAAGTCATTTTGTGACCCCTTTTTTACTCTATGGATGTTAGGCATGGACACAAATAGCGACTTGAAGAGGCAAATCGATGCCATTATAATAAGTGTCTTTGCAGAATCATGGAGTACGCTGGGATGATTACATGTCAAATCAGCAATTCCACCGTGAGACTGAATCGAGGCCTATTACCTGCATAGTCCGTCAGCGCCAACTTCGGCAATATGGGCATGTGGCACGCTACCCTGAAACTGATCCCTCCCACCGGGTTGTATCTGTAAGAGACAATCCGGTGTGGAGGGGGCCCAAGGGGGCCCCCACAAGGCTCGTGGCTGGGGGAAGTTGATGTATCTGTCGAGAGCTGCTTGATATGGGAAAAGGGGCCTGCATGGGAACTTGCGCGTGGTGACCCGGGAGTGGCGTCGTAGGGTGGGGGAGGCGAGGCACCCCCCGGGCGTATGCCCAATGATTGATGGTTGTCTGTTGGTAGGTCTGTTTTTTATGCATGTATGTATTTTGCAGGGTGTTGTGGTGTGTGTGTGTGTGTGTGTGTGTGTTGTGTGTGGGGTGGTTGGGGGTGGGGTGTTGTGTGTGTTGGGGGGTGTGTGTGGTTGTGTGTGTGTGTGTTTTTGTGTGTGGGGTGTGTGTGGGGGTGTGTGTGGGTGTGGTGTGGTGTGTGGTGGGGGTGTGGGGTGTGTGTGTGTGGGGTTTTGTGTGTGTGTGGGGGTGTGTGGTGTTGTGTGTGTGTTGTGTGTGTGTGTGTGTGTGTGTGTGTGTGTGTGTGTGTATTTACCAGTTGTATTTTACAGGGCCTGAACTACACTCGTATGGTCCCGGCTCCATATCTTCATTTTTATTTTTCTTTGTTAGTGCTTAGTATTGGGGGAAGGTAACCCCCCGGAGGGGGGGACACAACCCCGGCTAACACCCGGTACCATACTACCTCCATGCCCGGTACCCATTTACTGCTGAGTGGACAGTGGCTCGCGTTTTAAGGAGACCCCCATCTTTCTCCACCTCCGGGGGCGAACCGGGATTTTTCGGTTCTTAACCGATAGTGCTAAAACCCCTACACTACGGAGTACGGAGTGTATGTGTGTGTGTGTATATGGTAATGTGTTTGTGTGTGCGTGCGTGTGCGTGCGTGTGCTTGCATGTGAACGTAAATACGCGTTTGAGCATGTGTAATTGTGTATGTGGGCACGCCCGTCTGTCACCAGTTGAACTGTTGCAAAATGGTCGATCAGTTCAGTCAGCCAGTCAGTCAGTCAGTCACGTGGTACGTGATATAGCCATACGGTGCAGGAGACACTTTATGATTAAATAATTAAGTCAGTCAGTCAGTCACTTGGTCCGCGATATAGCCTATATGGTGCGGGAGGCACAGGGCGTCATTTTAAAAGGTTTTTTTTGTCCTCTCCAAAGGGGTTTTTTATTATTTTTAAAAAAAAGGGGGAAGAGGGGGGAGCAGAGTGAGAAAAGAACAGAGGGTGGAAATAAAACGGGAGGGGAGAAGAGAGAGAAAGAGAGAGAGAGGATGAGAGAGAGGAGAGAGAGAGATGAGGAGCGAGAGAGAGAAGAGAGAGAGAGAGAGAGCCAGAGAGAGCGAGAGCGAGAGCGAGAGGGAGAGCGAGAGAGAGAGAGAGAGAGAGAGAGAGAGAGAGAGCACTCAACTTTCTCTCTATCTATCTATCTAACCTTGTTTCATTATTCAAGGGTACAGAACCCATCAGCGAATACAGATCCAATCTTTTCACACAATAGATCCCTTGACACCATCATACGCTCTTCAATAACCAGAGGAGCCTTATAATTAAACAGACTGAGAGTAACAAACATGATACTCACTACACGTTCCATCACAACTCTACTCTCTCCTATGCACTCAAGACCCCCTTCTGAGGCATCCCGAATCCACGTGCCAAGCGCCAAAGGGAAGATACCAACACGGCATCGCCACACATAAACAAAAGAATGAACCACGGCGCGCATGTTGATCAATCGCTCGTTAGGAAGAGAACTGTTCGACGGTGTTCCTGGAAATTGTATTATGGAGGGCCTTGTCGTTAGTGTGGATGCAGATAGCTGGAGGGAACAATACTGTACACCACCGCAACATGTATACCATTCTGCGTGGCATTGTTCATTATACCACGTGGAGTTTTGCTTGAGTGTATTTGTGCGTTTGAAGTTACAGTTGGGCAGCCTGTGATGTGTAGGTATATCAGTGTTTTTCTGTTTTTATACATATACGTACATGCGTGTTGTGGAAATTATCCACTAAAACCGCTCTCTAATTAGGAGAATGGTATTAATTTGAATGGTGGAATTTGACGCCTCCCTTGTCAAAAAGGGAGACGAATAAAAATTCCACCTATGTATATATTATTATAGATTTGTGTATAAATTAAGATGCATTAAATATAGTAATATAATTCTGGTGGTATTCACCTATAATACCACAATTAATCAAAGGATTAAAATAATATAAGAATTGTGAGGAACTTCCACGTATAGGAGTAAACATTATTGGAACGCTCCACGTGTGAGGCTCCAGCTGTCTTGATAAGGATTTTCAGTCAAGACATCATTCACGCATTAGTCCTACACGATGAAGGTGTAGCCACCCTTGATTGTACACTAAGGTGTAGTCACACTCATCCTAATATGTGTGAGCCGTAACCGATCAATCGGTTAAGACGAGGACGAGGTGTTAAACACACCATAATAGTATCGCGCCAGGAACTGTGAAAAGTTACCTACGGCCTACCACAGTCGCCGCCATTACGTGCACCACAGTCACCAGCCCTGCTGAGCCGCCACTCAGAGTGTGTGTATGTGTGTGTGTGTATGACACACACACACACACACTCACACAGTGTGTGTGTGTGTGTGTGTGTGTGTGTGTGTGTGTGTGTATGTGTCTGTGTGTGTGTTCATCTAGTTGTATTTTACATGGCCTGAGCTACACTCGAATGGCCCCGTCTCCATATCAACATTTTTTTTTATCATTCATCCATAGTACTTGGTGTTGGCCGAAAGCTACACCCCGGGAGGCGGATCACAAACCCCCGGCTAACACCCGGTACCCATTCACTGCTGGGTGGACAGGGGCTCGGGTTATAAGAAGACCACCCATATATCTTCGCTCCGCCCGGGGATCGAACCCGGGACTTCTCCGTTGTGAGCCGAGCGTGCTAACCACTACATTACTGAGTACCTACGGAGAGTAGGACTACGGAGTAATTACAGACGCACGCACGCACGCATGCACACACACACACACACACACACACACACACACACACACATACACACACACACACACACACACAAACACACACACACACACACACACACACACACACACACAAGTAATAAATCGTACCGAAAAATACCCTAAAAAAAGACAAAAAGAACATAGATGAAGTTAATAGAGAAACGAGAAGAAGAAGCAGGAAAGAATAGCAACCTAGAGTAACCGTTACAATAACTGAACGTCAGTTACACATCGTTCCCGGACTGCAAATGATGTAACATAAACTTAAATACTGTTCATACATGATAATTAATTATTTTATATATATAAGTACAAGACCATTGATGTATATTTTCTACACTACATTGAGATAATATATTCATGCATTCGCTTGGCTGCTTTCTAAGAGGTGTCATTGCCTTGATCGGAGGATGTTGAAAAAAAGTATAGACTAATTTTGTTGGATGAGGCGGCGGTGCCGAGCGGGTGTGATGGATCGCCTCATTAATATACTGCTGGTTTACATACACGTTGATAAAACAAGAGAGATACAACAAGCGATAAAACAGAGGGGAGAGAGAGAGAGAGAGAGAGGGGAGAGGAGAGAGGAGAGGAGAGAAGGGGAGAGGAGAAGAGAGGGAGAGAGAGAGAGAGAGAGAGAGAGAGAGAGAGAGAGAGAGAGATCTATTCATATATATTAGGATACGCCGTAGGTCCAATGAAAAGTGAAATATAGATTATTTCGAATTTGGCAGGGTGTTTTCTTATGTAAAATTGAATTTTAAGGGTGGTTTGTCCCCTTCAATTTTTTGGGGTTTGACCTTTGTATGGAAAAAGGATTTTTATATTTATAGCAAAAATAGCTTACCCCCGTAAAGTAACGGCTTCATTTGCACCTATCATCAATTTTTGAGTCTTTTTTCAGGAGGCTCTCCTTGTAAACCGAGTGGTCAAAAGCCGCAATAGACAGAGTTTGGGATCCAAGTTGGCCGCCTTTGTTGGGGGTTTGGGAGGAGTTTGGAGGTGAGGTCCCTACGTTGCGGCGTGATAAAGAGGGGAATCCTTCCCCAAGAACTCAGCGGCATCCGGGGGGTGTTGACAAGGGGGGGGCCCAGTGAGAGACAGCGAAGGATCGCCCCCCAGGTGTTGCCAGTGGAAGAAATAAACCCCCAGTTTGCACCCCCAGTGTTGTTATTGACCGGTCCGTGACCAGAGGTAGATATTTTTTGGAAGAAGGTTAGTGAAGTGGTGAGAGCAGAGAAACAAAAGATAAAGGTATTGTGGAGAAAAATGGGGACAGGCTTTTTGAATAAGGGCCTCCCCTCACACGATCTTCCTCTGCAAGGCCCAAAGAACCCCACGCTCCAACCCCCAGTGGCCACGCGAGAGCACAGTGCAGTGTGATCCCCCCTCCCCCAGAAAAGTCCCATTTTAGACCTGGAGGGGGTTTACTACCAGAGGATCAAATTTGGGGGAGGAGAGGCAAGTGTGACGGGGGTAAAACAAGAATGAGAAGCAAGCAAGTGAAAGCAGCAAAGGAAAGCATTTGGAAGAGGAGGAAATAAAGAGGCAGAAGCAGAAAGATGAAAAGGTCAACGTCTTGAGTGAGGAGAGATGTTCCTAGCCAGGTGAAGTCCCCGGGGGATTCTGAGGATGGGACGGAGGAGTCGTTCACCCTGCCATCAGAGGAAAGAGGCAGGGCAACGGGGAGGTGCCAACGGGTAGACCGACTGTCGGGGAGAGGTGGGGTCCCTGGACCCCTTGTGATGCAGTACGGGGGGAAGGCCCAGCGCAAGAAGAAACACAATGACAGCCATAACCCGGCGCGGGAAAGACCGGTTCGACGTTCCGCCCACTGTGCTTGCCTTGGCTTCTGGATTCCCCCGGGGGCCCTTATCGCTGACGGCCACCCTCTCCAGACAGTCGTCCCGGTCTGCGACCAAAACAAGTGAGGGGGGCCCAGGCAGGATGCCAGGCATGGGCCCAGGCCCTTGACCAGGGGAAGCCCCGGGGTAAAAAAAAATATTTGGTTTGGGTTACGAGGAGGAAGGACAAGACCGGGGTGATGGTGCCCGAAGCTATGGGAAACTCCCCCCCCAAAGGGTTTGATTAGGGAGGGTTTGTGTCAGTGACGAGGAGCCACGGGAAGGTACTGTGGCACTTTGTACCAGAGGCCCCAGTGCCACCTGAGACCCTGCGTTAAAGGGTTTGGCTATGCTCCATGATCTGCTGGGACAACGACTCCACCGACCTGATCGTATGAAAGGGACTAAAACAGGGCCAAACAGGGGGTGGAAGGGGGGGTACTCACCCCCTTTTGGGAAAGAAGTGCGGGACGCAAGCCTTCGGGAGATATGCGTGTTCCCACACAAAGATTTCCCCCTGCGCACCTTACACCGCATGAGGGGCCTCCCTCATCTGACACGGTTTCAGGGTCAGTGTGCAGTCTGCTGTCCAGCGGAATGGGATGCAGTAAACGCAGATTTAGAGGAGTGCAGGGGGTAAGATCTCACGGAGATACCGGATATACCCCTGGTCAACATGACCACGACCGCAGGTTCCTACCAGCGGCCCCGGCTGTGAAGGGGGCGTTCTCCCGTCCGAGTGCAGGAGATAAAAGTGTGGCAAGGTGCCCCACTCCAGATGGCCACCCACCCCAATCGCTAGTTTTAAGGGCCCAGAAGCATGGACTGACGGAAAAAGAACTGAGCCCCCTGGAAACCCAGTAAGTACGCCGCAGGGTATTCAAACTCTACACGACATCAAGGTTCACCACAGACTAGAGGACCCCCCAAGACATCAACGCAGCTCAGAGTGATAGGTGAGCCCAAGAAGGCCCAAAAAAAGCTGTGACCTTTAGTGCGGACAGGACATGGTTCGCACACTCAGAATGTGCCCTTTTTCTCGTGATGGCGTCAGATTTTGAGGACGACCACAGGTTTCGCCGTGACCCGATTTTGAAGCTGGGGGCTGGCGAGGAGTATGGGGACACCAGTGTAAGCCCCTCGCATCAACCCAAGCTGAAATTGTCACCCACCGCTTGAGAACACAGTGGCACCCGGCCAGGTGCACGAGCGGCATTCACGGGTTCATGCCGGGGCAGATCCAGGGCTCCTGGTCAAACCGTACGGGGTTCGGAGTTTCTACCCACACTCAGAGCACCGAAAGAGCGTGAAGCGGGTGAAGGGGCGCGGCAGCGTGGTGGAGCAGCGGGCCCAGAGACGGGTTCATCCGGTCGGGCCCACCCCGGGGAGCCATCCCCGCTTAGGTTAAAAAGGACATGAGGGACAGTTCTGGGCCCAACGTAGAGGCTGTGACACTGTGATGTAGTGCCTGATAAACCCAAAACGTCAAAAGATTCCCAGGGAATTTGGAGCTCTTTTGGTGCATGATGCAAAAAAAAGGACCAACCGGGACACTGCGTACTCATTTTAAACATTATTCGATAAGGGTGCAATATAAAAATGGATTTTCCCTAGAGGAAATTTCCAAATGCAAAAAAAAAGGAACCAGATAAAATTTTTCTTAGAAATTTCCCTTTAATAGGGAAAATGGCATGCAAAAGTTTTAGAAAAAGTTTTTTTTATCGGCGTACCCTAATAATATGTATATAATATATATTTTATATTAAAAATATAATATATATAGGATATATAATAAAATATTATATAAGTTTAAAAATATATATATATAAGTAAATATATTTTATAAAATATAGTATATATATATAATATATATTATATAGATATAAAATTTTAAAATAAGATAATATAATATAAAAATATATATATTTTATAGTATAAAGATATTTTATATATATAAATATAATATATATATATATATATATATATATAAGTATATATATATATATATATATTATATAATATATATATATATATAAAAATATAGTATATATATATAGTAAATTATATATAGTATATTAATATAAAATATATTATTTTATATATTGATAAAATATATATATATATATATATTTATATAATATATATGTATATATATAATGATATTATATGTATATAATTATATATATATATATATATATTATGTATTATATTAAAAATATATATAAATATATATATAATAATAAATACTATATTTTATATATAATATTAAAATATATATATATATATATATATAATAATAATATATATTTAAAATATATAATATATATATATATATAATTAATATATATATATTTAAAATATAATATATATATATATATATATATTATATATATAATTATATATATATAATTACTATATTTTAAAATATATATAATATATTATTATATTTATTATTATACTATATGTTACATATATATATATTACTTTTATATGTATATATATTATATTTTTTTATGTATATATGTATATATATGAATGTATATATTAAAATTTTATATATTATATATATATGATATATTATTTATTATATAATTATATTATTTATCAAAAAATTTATTTTTATAATTTTATTGTAAAAATAATTATAGTTTTATATAAATATATATATATAATTATATATATAAAAATATAATATATATATAAAATATATATAAATTTTTATATATATATATAGTATATAAAATATATAAATATAATATATATATATATATATTTTTTATATAGTATATTTTTATTTTTTTTTAAAGTTTTTTATAAAGTTTTATTTTATATAAATATTATAAATATTATTTATATATAAAAATATATAATTATATATATATTATAATATATAAAATATATATATATATATAAAATGTATATATAATGTATTTTAATGTAATATATATAGTATATATATTTAATTATATATTAGTAAATATTTTATCTATAATTTTATGTATATATATATATCTATATTTATATTATATTTATAATTATATAGATAATGATTAAAATTTTGTATAATAGTAATAAGATTTATTAATGTATATATAAATATATATAAAAATAAGATATAAAGATATAAAATTTTAAAAATATTAAAAAGAATATATTTATGATATAAATTTATAATAAATAAGATATATAATTTTGATATATATATATTGATATATGTATAATAAGTAAGTATATATAGATTATTAGTGGGGTATTTAGTTAATTATTATATGATTATTATTTAAAACTATTATATCATTATATTATATATTATATTTATTTTAGGATATTATTTTGTATTATTATTATTAAATTATTATTATTATTATATATATATTATATATATGATATATGAATATATAAAATATTATTATTATAGGGATATTATATATATATTATATATATGTATATATATAGTATATGTTATATATAATTTATATGTATATATTTATATATATATATATAATATAAAGATAATATAATTATATATATATTATTATAATAAAAAATATAGTAATATTATTAAAATATTAATAATATATATTATAATAAAAAATATTAATAATATATATATATTATAAAATAATATATAATGATATTATATATTTTAATATGTATATTATATATGTAAAATATATTATATAATTATATTGTTATATATATATATATATTTATATAATATTATATGTATAATTTTTTATGTATAATTTTTTATATATATTATAATTTTTAAAATATAGTATATATTATATATATTATTATATGTATATATATTAAATTTTGTATTATATATATATTATATATATAATTATATATTGTATTATATATATATGTATTTAATAATATGTTATTATATATATTATATATATATTATTAATTAATATATATTTTAATATATTATTATATTTATATTATATAATATATATATTTTATAATTTTTATATATATTAATGATATATTTATATTATTTTATATTGTATATTTTATATGATATATTATATATATTATATTATATTATATATTTATATAATATTATTATTTTATAAAAAATTATATTTTTTTATATTAAGATTAATTTTAAATTTTTAAAATTAAAAACAATAAAAATTTTTGTATTAAATTTTTTTAAAAAAAAATATATTTTTTATAATATAAATTAAAGGGAAAATTTGGATAAAAAATAAAGAACTTTTTGACTTTAAATAAAGGGTAAATTTAAAAATAATTTATTAAAAATTAAAAAGGGAAAAATTTTTTAATTTATTTCATTATAGGGAAAAAAAAATTTTTTGGGTTGGGAAAAAAATTTTTAAAAGGGTTTGATATAAAATTAAATTAAGACCAAAAAATTTTAAGAAAAGATTTAAAAAAGAGGGTTTTGGGAATTTAAATTTTGGGGTTTACTTTTTCATAATGGGGAGGTTTTGGGGGGTTGTTTGGGGAAAAAAAAAAAGGGAAGGAATATAAAATTTTTCCCGAAATTTTTTCTTTTAATTAATTTGGTTTCTGAAAAACATTTGGGGTTTTGGGGTTTTACCCAAATTTTTTGCCCTTTTGGCCCCCTTATTTCTGGCGGGGCCCCGCGAGGTTTTTACCCCCCTAAAAAAAAATTTTTTTTTCCACCCCCAAATTTACCCCCAAATTTATTCTGTACTCCACCCCCCCAAAAAAAACCTTGATATTCTTCCACTGGGGGCCTCTTGCCTTGGTGGGGGTAAAAGAAAAAATAAAAAAAAACCCCCACCCCTTTTTAAAATTATTTTATTTTTTATAATATATATATTGTATTGAGTTTCAGGTGAAAAAGACACTCGTCATACTTGGGTTGTTATGCGCAACGTTTCGCCAAGGCACTTGGCACTTGGCACTTGGCGAAACGTTGCGCATAAAACAACCCCAAGTAAGACGAGTGTTTTGTCACCCTGAAACATCAAGATGTACCAAAATAAGAAAATCAATTATATATATGAAATATAATAGATATACACAGCGCGCCAAAGCATTGTTCGCGACATCATAACACGCGCTTCCATACGGGAATTCAGAAAATGTACTCTATGGCAGCCTACTGACTTCCGAGAGAGATATCTTACATATGGCAGCTTTTTTAAGGCACGCCCAGTCCATAAAGACCGTTGAGGAATGTTCAGATGCCACTTGTCAATTATAGACAAAAGCTTTTAAAAAAGTATCGCCTTCCTTCCCGCGAGTAATTTGAAACAGAGGCGCTTTGGTATAATTATCATTATTTGCATAATGAGTGGCAAGAAAGACCTAACAAAGGAGCAAATTATAATTGTGTATCCTACACAAGGCAGAGAGGCCAGTGGAAGAATATCAAGGATTGCGGATGTTACGAGGAAATTGTGCATAAGTGGGTGGAGAGTTTCGGGGTGGGTTGCGGTGTCGCGGCAGCCGCGACACCAGAACATTATAAGTGGCCAGGGCGAGGATGTAAAAGTCATATCGCAATTTTTTTCTTGCTCTTAATTGAGGATGGGCATCCACTTGACGTTTCATGACATTTAGGGTGCTTGCTGAGGTTTTACATCCTCGCCCTGGCCACTTATAATGTTCTGGTGTCGCGGCTGCCGCGACACGCCAACCCACCCCGAAACTCTCCACCCACTTAGCAATATTCTCGTAACATCCACAATCCTTGATATTTCTTCCACTGGCCTCTCTGCCTTGTGTAGAGATACACTAACTATAATTTGCTCCTTTGTTAGGTCTTTCTTGCCACTCATTATGCAAATAATGATAATTCACTGGTCAAAAAAAAAAAAAAAAAAAGTTCTGGCATGGAATTTAAGAACAGTTTTAAGACTAATTTGAGGGTGCTGAATTCAAATCTGATCTTATTATTTTCTCTATCACATCACGTTTTTGCGCTATAGGTATATATATCCATTTTCATGAATTTCAAGAAAAATGTATCTGCTATGAGTAGTGTAGCAAAAGGGCCCGGATTATATGGTTATTTTTAATTCAGTCTCCCAATAAACTGGAGAATATCTTCGTTTTCTTTGAACATGCATAACATTCCCATTCTTTATGATACGAAAGTAAACAAACACATTTCAACTTGCACAGCAATCGTCCGCAGGTAGTGTTTTTATTGAATTTTACATTGAATTGAGTTATTTATGTATTCTCCTGTTTTTTTTTTTGTGAAACAATGCCTAAGGTGTAGGTGGTTGGTAGCAAATCAAGGAACAACTCAGGTAGCTAACAACTTTTTTCTTTTATTTGCCCGCAGTTGGTGTTGCTGCTCTAACAATGGCCTCTACATCTCACAGAAGAAAGTGCTCAAATGATCCAAATATATTTGCTACATCTGTGGAAGCTTACTTTGAAGACTCAGAGGCGCAACATTACTGACTTTGTTAAGAGCGTGTATTTTGCGTACTTCAAAGTACCACTTGGAGACCAAGACAAGCATTGGGCTCCTCACACAAGTGTGCAAAACCTGTGTTAGACTTTGAGATCATGGGTCTCAGGAAAGAAGGCTAAACTTAAGTTTGGAGTGCCTATGGTTTGGAGAGAACCAAGCATCATTTAGATGACTGCTATTCTGCCTTGTCAATGTAAAAGGTTCAATAAGAAAACAAGAAATCATTTGCAATACCCAAGTATCCCTTCAGCTATTCGACCAGTTACCCATAGTGAAGAATACCTGTACCAATATTTACTGAGCTTCAAAAAAATGATGAAACAGATCTTCTGCTCACCTGCTCCCACTGATGAAGAAGACACTACAGATATTTTTCAGCCATCTGATGAAGATTGTGACAAACCAATTCTGTTTACTCAGTCTGCTTTGAATGATTTGGTTAGAGATCTTTATCTACCAAAAGAGTCTGCGAACTGTTGTCCTTCAAGACTGCACAGAGAATCGAATGCTGAAACCGGCACAGGTGTCTCATTTTATCGTAACAGGAAGCAGAAACTGCGTAAGTACTTTCCATTCAGATGGCCAGCTTGTCTATTGTACTGATGGTAGAAGGGCTAACTTCTTTTATGGGACTGCTAGCATATGATTCAAGGGATTGGAGGCTTTTTATTGACAGTTCCAAAAGAAGTTTGAAATGTGTTCTGTTACACAATGGAAATAAGTATGGCTCTGTACATAGGTCATTCTGTAAAACTTAAAGAAGAATATAACAACATCAAGATTGTCCTAGAGAGGTTGCAATATCATGTTCATGGGTGGTTAATTGTGTCGATTTGAAAATGGTTAACTTTCTTTTAGGTCAGCAAGGAGGGTACACAAAATACCCTGTTTTTCTGTGTTATGGGACAGTAGAGCTACAGCAGAGCATTGGGTGAAAAAAGAATGGCCTCAGCGACAGAGTTTGGCATCTGGCGATAAGAATGTCATCAATGATCCTTAGTGGATAGGAAGAAGATTCTTTCCTCCCTTGCACATAAAACTTGGATTGATGAAGCAGTTCGTCAAAGCTCTTGATCACAGTGGAGAATGCTTCAGCTATATATGTTCAACTTTTCCTGGTCTTAGTGAAGAGAAGAAAAAGGCTGGAATATTTGATGGACCTCAAATAAGAACA
>JACEEZ010013981.1:206861-209684 GCA_016584305.1 Chionoecetes opilio
AGACTCTTAAATATGGTTAAGGTACATGGAATAGATGGGAAGGTTCTTCGTTGGCTTAGATCTTGGCTAAGTCATAGGCAGCAATGGGTTACAATTAATGGTTCTAAATCTGAATGGTAACAACTTGGGTTCCACAGGGGTCTGTTTTGGAACCATTACTTATTTTATTTACATCAACGACTCAGTGGACCCTCAAACTGAGCAGCTTCACACCACTGGGTTACAGGCAGTGGATGCGATCCTCCCATTGACGAAACCGCACCCTCTCTGACGAAGTCAGAGAGGCTGTAGCAAAGTTGAGGGGTGGAAAGGCAGCTGGTGTTTGTAATATCAGTGCGGAGCTTCTCAAAGTGGGGGTGAGGCCATGATCCGCGGGTTGCATGCTGTCTGACTGCCGTGTGGCAATCAGGTACCATTCCTCCTGACTGGAAAAGGGGGCTGGTCGTCCCTATCTCGAAAGGGAAAGGGGACCGTCAGGACTGCAACAATACCGCGGTATTACACTGCTCAGCGTACCAGGCAAGGTGCTTGCCCATCTATTGCTGACACGGATTCGCAGTCATCTGGTGAAGCATCAGGGACCTCAGCAGTCTGGGTTCACGCCTGGTAAGTCAACAACGGACCGTATCCTAGCGCTTCGTGTCCTGGTGGAACGCCGACGTGAGTTTCGACAGAGGATGCTTGCAGCCTATGCTGATCTCAAGAAGGCGTTTGACTCAGTGCATCGTGAGTCACTCTGGGATTTTCTGCGACTTCGAGGTATTCCTGCAAGGACTATTGGTTTGATAAACTGGTCTGTATTCTGGGATGAGAGTGCTGTGAAGTGTGGGGCAGGTGTATCCAGCTTCTTTCCTGTGAATACAGGAGTGAGGCAAGGGTGCGTCCTTGCCCCATCACTTTTCAACGCTTGTATGGACTGGGTATTGGACAAGGTTGTAGATCAAAGTGATTGTGGAGCATCCGTCGGCAACACCAAGATCACTGATCTTGTTTTTCCCGATGATGCAGTAATCTTTGCTGAGTCGCTGGAGTCCTGGTGATGGCTCTCGAGGCGCTGCACGAGGAGGCAAAGCCTTTGGGACTTGAGGTCTCCTGGCTCAAGACCAAGGTCCAGGTGTTTGGAGACTTACTAGATGAAACAGTACAGTCTGTTCATGCGTTGTGGCGGGGACATTGAGATCTTGGAAAGTTTTAATACCTTGGTAGCGCAGTCCATAATGACGGCGGGTCACGTCAAGAAGTCTTACGGCGGATTGGCATAGCCCACGGTGTTATGGACTCGCTCAGCGGGATTTTTGGCTTTGTCGGTACCTGTGCAGAAAGACAAATATCCGGATTTTCAAGTCGCTTGTGACCCGTCTTACTCTATGGTTGTGAGACATGGACACTAAATTGTGACTTGAAGAGACGAATCAAGCCTTTGGTAATAAGGTCTTCGCAGAATCATGCGGTATCGCGGGGATGATTACGGGTCAAATCAGCAATTGCACCGGAGGACTGAACGAGGCCTATTACCTGCATAGTCCGTCAGCGCCAACTTCGGCTATATGGGCATTTGGCACGCTACCCTGAAACCGATCCTTCCCATCGGGTTGTATCTGTAAGAGACAATCCGGCGTGGAGGAGGCCAAGGGGGCGCCCACAAGGCTCGTGGCTGGGGCAAGTTGATGTTTCTTGTCGAGAGCTGCTTGGTTAGGGGAAAAAGGAACCTGCATGGGAACTCGCACGTGGAGCCCGGGAGTGGCGCGTAGGGTGGGGGAGGCGACGCGCCCCCCGGGTATGCCCCCCAAAGATTGATGAACGACTTAGATAGTGGGATTAGTAGGGATATCAGAAGTTTTCTGATGATACTAAGACAGGTAGGATTATTAGATCACAGTCTGATATAACGGTTGAAGGGGTACTTAGATAAGTTAAACCAGTGGGTAGTCAGATAGCAGATGAAATCTAATATTGGCAAGTGTAGCGTAATTAATGTTTTTAGAGAAAAAATTTGGTAATAGGTACACTATACGCAATGTATCACTGAAAAGATCAGAAGGTGAGAAAGATTTGGATTTGCGGGTAAGCTCAGACCTCCGTCCTAGGAAACAATATATTGAGGCTAGAAATCGAGCTAATAAGGTTTTAGGATTACTTGCCAGGATTATTAAAAGTAGAAGTGCTAAGGTTATTCTAAAGCTTAATTTGCCTCTAGTCACACCTCACCTAGACTATGCGGTACAGGTTTGGTCCCGTATTACAGGATGGATATATATAGATTGTTAGAATCAGTCCAGAAAAGGATGACAACAATGATACAGGGGATGCGTAAATTTAGTTATGAGGGGAGATTGAAGCTATTAAATTTAGTCACTCGAGAGGCGTAGAGTAAGTGGGCGACCTGATCGAAGATTTTTAAGTGCCTAAAAAGATACAATAAAGGTGAGTAAGGAAAAGTTCTTACGGATAGTAAACATGGTAGAACAAGAAGGAACGGATTTAAACTGGAAAAGGTAAATTACAATAGAAATAGGGATAAACTGGATCATAAATAGGGTGGTAAATGATTTGGGAAAGGAAATCAGTCGTTTAGGTAGTGAGTGCGGAGTCAATAGGGAGTTTAAGGAGGCTAGACAAATGTATGGATGGGGATGAAAGGTGGATGTAGGTAGTGTTTCAGTGTGTAACAATATGTCAACACAGTGTGTAAGACAGTAGTGTAACAGGAAACTACCTCGTGTAGGTCTCACGGCCCCTTGTAGCTTCCTTATTTTTTTCTTATACGGTTCTTTAAAGTATATAACCGGAAGGGACTTGGGTTTTCCCCTTTCCAGGGGGCGT
>JACEEZ010013982.1:0-20000 GCA_016584305.1 Chionoecetes opilio
TCTGTCAGGGGGGTTCCCCCCCCCCCTTGGCGTAGTGTGGACCCAAAGGCCGTTACCTCACACGGTGGATGCTCCTGGGGTTTACGCGATTGAGTTATGAGGAGGCCCAACACTTGACCACCTTCATTACCCCCTATGGACGGTTCCAATATTGCAGAGGACCGATAGGCTTCGCACCCAAACTGGCGATGCATTCTGTTTTGCGTGGTGATAGGGCCCGAAAGGGCATAAAGAATTTTGTGAAAGTGGTCGATGACATACTGCTGTATGATGTGGACTACAGTACACATCTCCACCATATCCATGAAGTACTTACCAGGTGTCGCAAATTCGGGATCACCCTCAACAGGAACAAATTTGTGGTCGCCGCACCTCAGGTAGACTTCTGTGGTTTCAAGCTCTCAGAAGATAGCATCGCGTCTGATCAAGAGAAGGTCAGCGCAATCAGGGACTTTCCCACCCCAGCTAACTTGACGGACGTCTGGTCATTTATGGGCCTGGTGAATCAGTTGGCTGCGTTCACCCCTGATATATCTGCCGCTACTCACCCGCTACGGCTAGGTTACATGTCATTTGGTACTGAAGCGATTGGTACTGAGGTCAACTGATCACGAGTTCACTTCGTCCACGCGCCATACGGGACACAGGTAATTTGGCCTCAAACCGTCTAGGCCACGAGTCAATTCGGACCCAATTCGAACTGGCCACAGAGTCAGATAGGACCCAAAACCGGGGAGGGAGAGTGAGAGAGTTTCTCTCTTTTTGTTAATATATCATTATTATTATTATTGTTGTTGCTGTTATTATTATCATTATTTTTTTTAATATCGTTATCAACATTATAACTATCATAACTGCTTCACCTGAAGAAACACACACACACACACACACAAAACACAAAACCCCACACACAAAACACACACACACACACACACACACACACACACGCATTAAAATGTCATGTCTGTGTGTGTGTGTGTATGTGTGTGTCTGTGTGTGTCTGTGTCTGTGTGTGTCTGTGTCTGTGTGTGTGGGCGTGTGTGTGCGCGTGTGTGTGTGTGTGTGCGTGCGTGTGTGTGTGTGTGTGTGTGTGTGTGTGTGTGTGTGTGCGTGGTTTTGGTGTGCGTGGATGTGTGAGTTCGTATGTGTGTGTGGTGTGTGTGCCCCTCTGTCTTCGTCTTCAGGGAGCTGTCCTGAGCCCCCCCCCTCTCTCTCTCTCCTCTCTCTCTCTCTTCTCTCTCTCCTCTCTCTCTCTTCTCCCCCTTTTCTCTTTTCTTCTCATTCTTTTCTCTCCTCTCTTTTTCTCCTCTCTCCTCTCTCTCTCTCTCTCCCCATATAAAAATGTTATTCACAAGTTTTATAATTATCTGGGGGGAAAAAAGATGCAGCTATGACATTATACGGTGTTGAATAAGAGAAAGAAAAAAAAAAACCTTTTAAGTGTTCAAAGTTGGTAGATGTTTATATAGTGATAATGATGTTGATAATAATAATGATAGTAATGATAATAATAGTAATAAAAATAATAATAATAATAATATAATAAATAATAATAATAATAATTAGTAGTAGTAGTAGTAGTAGTATATTATTTATTAACAATGATTATATCAAGAACAATGATGATAATAGTGATGATGATGACTATTATTATACTATTATACCACCACTACTAAAAGATTGTAATAATATCATAATAAGAATAAGAATCATACTGTTATTATTATTATTTTATTATATATTATTATTATTATTTTATTATTATTATTATTTACTGTTAGTGTTTTTTCATTATCATGATAATAATTATCATTATGTTTAAGAATATCAAAATTTGAATAAATAACAACAATAATCATAATAACAAAAATTATAACAATGATAGTAATCGTGAAAATATTGACATAAAGAAGTGATGATAATAATAATAATAATTACAATATTGATAAACTTAATGAAAAAATAATATTATTATACTACTGCTACTACTACTACTGCTACTGCTATTATTACTACTAAATACTAATACTAATAATAATGAGAATGAATAATGATAATATTAATCATAATAATAGTACTATTATTATCACTAATATTTTCATTTTCATTATTTTACTATTATTGTTGTTATTACTATAACAACAGTGTGTGTGTGTGTGTGTGTGGTGTGTGTGTGTGTGTGTGTGTGTGTGTGTGTAAGTGTGGGGTGTGTGTGTGTGTGTAAGTGTGTGTGTGTGTGTGTGTGTGTGTGTGTGTGTGTGTGTGTGTGTGTGTGTGTGAGGTGTGTGTGTTCGTTCGTTGTGTGTGTGGCGTGTGCGACTGATCGGATGGAGGGCTGGTGGGCGCCCCCATCTTAGGTCACGCAAGGTCGCGATAGATTTGGGGGCAGCCTAGATGACTTATATTAAAGAAAACGCTCAGCACAGTGGTAGCAAATGCGGCAAGTTCTGGAGATCTGGAGTTACAGGGGTTTGCTAGATCAAAAGAGATTATATATATATATAAAATATATATATATATATTATATATATATATATATAATATATATATATTATATTATTATATAAAATATAATATATATATAATATAATATATATATATATATATACATATATATATATATATAAAATATATATATATATATATATTATTTTATATATAATATATATATATATATATATATATTATATTATATATATATATATATATATATATATATATATGTATATTTATTTATAAATAGTATATATATATAATATATATATAAAATATATTATATTATATATATATAATATAATAAAATAAATAAATAACTATATATAATATATATATATTAAAATAAATAAAAAATATATATATACATATATATATATATATAATGTATATATATATATATATAGATTTTATATATATAATATATATCATATATATAATAATATTATTATATATATAAATAAAATATACTATATATATTATATATATATAATATATTATATATATACATTATATATATATATATATTATATATATATATATATTATATTATATATAAATAAATATTATATATATATATATATAATTTTTTATATATATAATTTTATATATTATTATATATATACATTATATTATATATATTATATATATATATATATATTATAATAAAAAATTATTATTTTTATATATATATATTTATATATATAATATATATAAATATATATATATTATATATATAATATATATTTTAATATATATAATTATATATATAATATATTATAATATAATATAATATAATAAATTATTATATGTATAATTAATATATATATATATATATAAATATATAATAATAATATATATATATTATAATTATATATATATATATATATATTATATATATAATAATTATATATAAAAATATATTATTATATATATATCTTATATTATATAATTTAATTTATTTTTTAAAAAAATTTAATTTTATAAAATTAAAATTATATCTAATTTTTTTTTATTTATATTAGATTTTCACAACCTAAACCACGTGTTAGGTTTTTTACGAAGACAGGCGCCCAAAAATAGTAACCCCCTTTTAATGGGTACACGTGGTTTTTTCCCGGGGGTTGACCCGGGGCCGGGGGGGGGGCTTTTAAAAACCCAAGGACCCCCGATAATGGGGAGTTTAGCGGGGGGGCCCCTCGAGGTGGGGGCTCAACACTAAACAAAACGGAATTAAAAAAAAACAAAACCCAACCATGTAGCTCACCCTGTAAACTACAAAAACGTAATAACACACAACACACACACAACACACAACACAACAACCCCACACACAAAACAAAAAAAACCAGTCAACCCCCCCGTGATAACAGTAAAAATTAACGGTTCTGGGGGGTCATTTAAAAAAAAAAAAAAAAAAAAAAAACCAGTAACCAGTGAAGTAATTACTTTGAGTCAAAAACAATACCCAAATAAAGAACTAATCACAAAAAGTAAAATGAGAAATAAAAGCTCTATCAAACAGAACAACGTTAACACTTTATTACTTAACTTAATTATTGTTGGCCATAACAACTCCGTATGGATAAAGAAAACTAATTAGGATGTACACGCTCACACACTAAGGTTGCTATCAAGACAACTCGTTGTCTTGATAACCCATGAATAGAACCCTAAAGAAAACAAAATACACATGAGGCAAAAGTGCTCCTGACTGACACACAAAACGTAAAATATTGACTGCCTTTCACCACACAAGGAAAGAAAAAACGTCTGGTATTCCCGATACTCAGACAAACACAGTCACCAAAAATACTTTCACTAAAATTGAGTCAACAGGAAAAACACACGCCTATACTCGTATCTCCACTAAAATACACATGAGGCAAAAGTGCTCCTGTCTAACACATAAAACGTAAAATATTGACTGCCTTTCACCACACAAGGAAAGAAAAAACGTCTGGTATTCCCAATACTTAGACAAACACAGTCACAAAAAATACTTTCACTAAAATTGAGTTAACAGGAAAAACACACGCCTATACTCTTATCTCCACTAAAACTTCCCCCAACAGCAACCCAACAAACACTCCCCCCCTTTGGCACAAAACACCTAAAAAATTATCACTGTTGGCCAGAGATAAAAAACGAAACACACACCTTACCTCACAACCACCTTGACTCGCTCCACGCACCCATTCTCCACCAAGATACCTCGTGTCCGCCCATACCGTCGAAAATTAGGGAAGAGAGATGAGGTTGAGCCTAGCGTCTCGGGTCAAGTGTCCGGGGTAAGGTCACCACCTCCTATATATGCCCTCGGCTCTGCCGGTGTTTTTGACTGTGATGAGCCGGGCGGCCAACGGCCCAGTATAGTTTAAACAAAGGAAACCTATCTAAACAGGCACTTAATACACTTGAAAAGATACTAGAACGATGGTATAAGTGAAAACTAAACTTATGTTAGAGTAAGACGGTTGGCGACATTCCATGTCCAACATGACATTCCAAACCTTCCTTCCCGAAACGGTGGAAGCAAAGCCTATATCTAACCACTAAAATACATTCCACTTAACCCTACTTTCTAGTATGAAAGGTACCTTCGCCTCATAATCATTGAAATAATGGAATTATGAGGTAAAAACGTAATACTGGCTTTGGGCGGTACAATTAGGCCTCTGGCTATTTCCCTAAAGCATTGTATGAACCTTTATAACTATATAATACTAAACAAAGCTGCATAATGAATCCTGGGACGACGTGACGAAAGAATAAACAAAACAAAATCACTCACTTTCCTTAAGATGGCTGGCCATCCGTCTTAGTGTGGTATGCCATGTATTCCCGTAGGATTTTTGTGCTAAAATTGATTTTTTTGCAGTTCTGGCTTCTATAGGTATCAGATTAACAGAAAAAGATGGGGTCCTAATTTTCAGACCCCTCACCCCCTTTCTGGGGGGTCATTCCTCTTTTGGCACCCCCAGGATTGGTCTCTGGTAACACTAAGCAACAAATTTCAACATTTTCTTTGTTACAGACACGTGAACTACTGATTCCTACTAAATTGCTATTAAAGATAACTCTGCCAGTCCCCTGAGCGGCAAGAGCTGACAAAATGAAGAAGGCTTTCCACTTGATCGAGGTATGCTGAAAGGAATTCTGCAAACTCTCCAATGTTTTCATCCTCCTCCAGTGGCTTCACATTTCCAGCGTACCATGATCTGACATATTCATAGTCTTCAGTCATATCGGGGTTACGTGAATGAAGCTTGTCCTTGAAAGCATTGCACCGGACACTAACTGGGCCTTTTGAAAGAGTGGATAATATGACATCAAACCGCATCATCATAATTGCTAAACTGATTGTGATGTGGTATTCGATGCCTCTTTTGTATGCTTTGCCACTGAAGATCCCACGAAGGGCTGCTGATGTGTATGCACCACTTTCAATGGCACATATATCCAGGCCACTGCCATCTATCGTTTTCCCGAGAGCATGTAAAGCAGAAAATGCAATATGGAGAGCTCCTGCCCTTAGGATCCAATTGGTGTCCCCAACTGACTGCTGAATTTTCAAAGCACGTGAATATAGGTCCAGGTCCAGTGTTATCAAAGTTTTTCTCTGTAGACCAATGACAGTGGCAGAGATTCCCTGGGCTAACCGAAGAACAGTGTAAAGAGTCCCATAGTCAGTGGGTGTGGTCTTGAATAATGGAGCGATCACCTCTACATTCGTGCGTGTTGGGCTGTCGGATGACTGGGATAACAGCAGAGTTTTGGTAGCAGCCCAAGTTGGCATCACATCTTTCTGACCAATTTCCCTGGTTGGTTTGCTTGTTCCTTGACTGATAGTATAGCGTCGACTGGAGTGCTCTCATGGGGGCACTCTTCCTGATTCCTTTGCATGTCACTGTCCTGTGTTTGTTCCTTCGCTGACTCAGTTTCAGTGAAATCCACAATCATATCCGTGCCATCATCAGTTCCAAGGTAGTTTGCAAGTGCCCAGGTGTGAGTGAAGTCTTTGCTCAGAATATTCTTCCTCTTTCCCATTTCATAGACCGATAATCTCAATGGAGTGGTTTTGATGACTGGTTCTTGCACCATGTTCACGTCAAAGGCCAGAGGCTTTTGTGAGAGAAGCTTTTCTGGTATTTCAAGTGGTCGGTTCATGAACTCTCCATCTTTATCTTGCTGGAACATGACAACCACTGTGCCATGGAAGGTTCCTTGCCCCGTCGGTGTGTCTTCCAGGAGGTCAATATTATCGATCGCAAACCATGTGTTCAGGCCTTTCTTGACAAAGTTTGGGAGACAAAATCCACCAGCCTCCTTCATCCGCTGGAGAACACTCTGCTCAACTCGTTTCTCTAAGTCAATGATGTGAAGGTAGTCACTTCCAATATACACAGCTGAGAGGTTTTCAACAAGATTCTTGTCACGCACTCTAGAATGAACAGCAAGGGGAAGACCGATTGACAGAGGGTCTGGAACTGTTTGTCGGAAGGCACTGTTTTTCTTTGTCTGATGTTTCACCTGGCGATCAGTCCGAGTATTTTGGACAAGGAACTGGCATGAAACGTCGACAGTTTTGTCCACCTCCTGGTCTCGTATTCCGGACACTTTTTACAACATGGCTACCAAAGAGGAGGTGGGCTCATGAAGAACTGGAGTAAAGACGAATTTTCAAAATTACTGAAGCTGCCTGTAAACGACCAAACTGCGTTGTTGCAGCATCTCTTCTCGCAGAAGGTTGGCGACATTCTTCAGGTGACCAACTATCTCATCATCATTCATCATTGAGGACCTGTAATTCCATGGCCATCGTGACTGCAGTGGAGAGCACAAGACGGTCAGGCTCATTCCGTCTTAGTGATGTGACAAAACTTCACTTCTGGAAGGCGCTCGCTGATGAGTCTTTTGAGGTATTCCGATAGTTCTCACTCTCATTTACATCCACACGGTATCTTTTCAAAATTGACAAGTAGGCATCATTTACCTCAGCCATGCTCAGTGTAACATCCTCGTCACTCAAGGTGTTTTGAATAGCGAGGACCAATTGTGCATCACATACTGAGCGAATGAGTGCACATTACTGTGATCTGTCCTCGTTGATATTCGCTGTGCAGAGCGCAAACATGTCCGATGATAGTGCTTTTCAAGAGCTGATGCGTCGCCGGGTTCTTCAAGGTCCGCTACTGAAACTGTAACAAAGGTCATCTGGGGTTTTCTGCTTGATCTGTAGGAGTGTTTTACCCATTGAGTCAGTAAGAACACGGTGCAGTGGCTCTGAGTCATTCTTGGGACAGAAGTCACAGTTGAAAATAGACACACTTGTTCCTTTGAATAGTCTTTGACCGCTTTGGCCGAAACAGATCCCACAGCACTTGAAGGGCGCCCCGGTCCTCGTGGAGCGCAGACAGGTGAACGGTTCGGGATCTCTTCCTAAGACGTTCAATCTTGTTCTTGTTGACGATAGGTTTCCGACATTCACTATGATACCGAACGTACTTGAGTTCTCTCATTTAAACCTGACAAGTAATTTAGTAGTCTATGAATGTCACTTTCAGTATCACCAAGAGACACTCTCTCTTGACAGTGTTGTAAAATTTCATCTGTCATGACCGGATTGTTCACCAATCGCTTCTTTGTGTGTGGCACCTTCTTTACAGATCACGCAAACTCCGTCCTCCTCCGACATATTGGCGATACTACCACGATCTCAGTTCACAGGGATATCTGACTGAGCTCAAAACTGCTCCTTCAACATGCCTGAAAAAGAAAAAATGGAGTTAGACCCTATACTCTGAACCGGAAGTTTCTAAATCTGAACACGGAAGTGCTATAAGGACACTTCCGGTTGCTTTTTGAGTGCTATAAATCGACTCTGCATACCTGAAAACCTACAAAAGGATACTCAAATTATGAAAATCGGTCAATTATTGGCGGAGATAGGTGCATGGTCAGTGCCGGGGGCCCCAAAAGGGAAGTGACCCCCAAAAGGGGGGTAAGGGATCTGAAAATTGGGACCCCATCTTTTCTGTTAATCTGATACCTATAGAAGCCAGAACTGCAAAAAAATCAATTTTAGCACAAAAATCCTACGGGAGCCCTTTTCCTAACATTACATACCGCACTATCTCCCTCGTCAATCGTCACCCTCACAACAAAGAAAACGGGAGAACGGGAAACTTTAGACGTGACCAAAATAAAACATACTAAGATTAAACATGGGATATTCCTTATAGGGTACATCATGTGAAACAGCCGTCACGGTCGTGGCAACACACACACACACACACACACACACACACACACACACACACACACACACACACACACACACACACACACACACACACCACACACACACCACACAACACACCACACACACACACACACACACACACACACACACAACACACACACACACACACACACACACACTTATCAGAATATAAGTTTTTCAATTAATGTTACACATTTTCTATAATTTCATTACCTTTTTATTCTTATTTATTAACATTGTTCTTATATCATCGTCATAATAAATATTCAAATGACTCATCTATCATTAATTGACTATCGTATTGTATTATTAATATTAGTAGTAGTAATATCATTGTTATTATTATCATATTATTATTATCATTATTTTTATTACAATTGTTAAAAATATTATCATCATTACTACTATTATAATCATTATCGTTTTCATTATAAATATTAGTATCATTAGCATTCATATTATCTTTTACACTATTGTTGTTATTATCATTATCATCATTACTATCGCTATTATTACAGTTACCATTATTATTATCATTATTACGGTCATTATTTCATTTTTCATTATCATCATGATCTCTATTATTATCATCATTAATATCATTATTACTGCTATTAATTGGCAGCGAGCGAAGCGAACTGCTACTTACCATAAGACCCATTCGCGTAAGGGGAGTGGAACCAAGTTTAAGCCAAAAAGTTAATAACTACTCCTAAATATTGTCGGATTGAGCCGAAATTTGACATGTAAGTAGTGCTGTCAAAATCAATGGGGGTCTGTGTAACAAATTTTTTGCGTAGAACAAGCCCTTAATGAGTAATTAGCGTAATGAATTAATTAGTGCTAAATAAACTTCGGTTTAACAATAACTTCTGTTTCTTGTTGTAGACTTCTGTAACTTCTGTAGACTAGGTATTTTAAAAGCACTTTGAGCTCGCTGCCACGTTCCAGCCGCAAGAACTGAGCCAAAAGCAAAGTAGTCCAGTCAATCTAGCTGATTTTTTGGCAGAACCTCAAACAAATTGCTAACAAAGGTTTTTAACTTGGATATTGGGCATGAATAACCTCTCTTTCGGATAAAAAAAAGTTTACCAAAATTAACCTTGCCGAAAGGGGTCAACGGCCGCCATCTGTAAAATCCAACGGGGAAGATCTCCGACCCGCCGCCACAAACGGTTTTTTCCTCCTCTTATCCATAATAATTAAGCTAGGTCAATAATTTTTTTACACCAAATGCATGACTATGTACTGCCATTACCATACAATTTTCATCAAAATTGGTACAGTAGTTTTTGTGCAAAAAAATTAAAACCGATAAAGGGGTCAACGGCCGCCATCATTTGGCAAGCACTCTACCCAGCTTTATTTCCTTTAATCCTCATCTCTGTATTTCCTTTAATATTTTCTCCACTTTCTGTCCACTCTCTTTTTCTTATATTTCTGCTGTGAAATAGTCTTTCAGACTAAACAGCGTCAACTTCATTACTCACTCATTATTTTTGGCATGATTACTGAACATACACAGGGATGCCAGGCAAACTAATATGACACAACCAGCAATGACAGTGTTTGAATCCGCAGTTCATACATTTAATTTAAGAGGCCAACGATAGGTGGAATTCTTTTCTCTTTTGTCCAAATTGGACCTGAAAATAAAAAAATAATTAATTAAATATAGCTATGATGTAGCTATAATTTGACTTTGGCATTAGAATATCTTGGGAATTCCCTAGTCCTGGTATTTTACAATAACAGCGTAAATGTTGTAGTTAAAATGAATAGTTAGTGTAGTATAATTAAATATATCTACTTTATATAAATATATACCTGCTTTTCTAATCTTATAGTTATCCTTTTAATTTGTTATTAGGATCAAGTAGAAAATCAAGTTTACAATGCAAGAACTAGCAGGCATTCGTTATGGCACTAGTGACCAGCACCAGGAGGCTACTTCAGCAAGAAAAGAGCGAGATGTGAGGGATACATGGAAGCTCGTTGCGTTTCTCCAGACATATGACCCTTTCACGGAAGATCCGTCCATTCACAGCATTTCAAGTGGAGTAACTGGAGACAAAAAGGTGAATGTGGACAAAGCAAACTCCATAGGAGAGACAATCATAGCTTCAATGGTTGGAAAAAATGTCCACGAGTACACTTTTAAAAGAAAGGATCAGGCAATTACACTTGGGTCAAAAGTTTCGCTCAGCAAAGATGAAGCAGTTGAGACTGATCCACAACTCCTATTCCAGAGACTGTGTATGCTATCTACCAATGAACCCTCAACTCAGCAGCAGCAAAAACATTTCCAGTATGAGCTTTGTGGTTACCCACCTGCACTTTTTAATTCTTTCGGACTGCCGCGAGAGGCAAAGAAACCGGCTTTGGCAGACGCAATATGGGAACTGACTTCCCCTGTACAATCAGGTCCACAGTCTTCAGATCCACAGTATCTCTTAGATGGTGGAGCACTACTTCAACGCCTCCCATGGCAAAAAGGTCACACATTTGATGAGATCTGTGCCCGATACCGCAGATATGTCACAACTAGATATGGAAAAGCATGCATTGTCTTTGATGGATATGAAAGTGGTCCATCCATTAAAGACGCGACTCACCGACGCCGAGCAGGGGGCTCTGTTGGTGTTAAGGTGTTACTGACCCCTAAAATGGTGTTCAAATTAAAAAAGGATGTTTTCCTAGCTAATCAAGAAAACAAACAATTGTTCATCAACTTGCTGGGAAAGAGTTTGGAGGAAGCAGGTTGTAAAGTAGTCCATGCATCTGGAGACGCTGACGTATTGATTGTGAAGACTGCTCTAGAACTGGCACAGACAGGAAAAACCATTTTGATAGCAGATGACACTGACCTATTGGTCCTTCTATGTTATCATGCCAATAGAGATGACGGTTACAATATCTACTTCACGCCACAACCAAAGGCTAGTGCAAAAAGTGTGAAAGTCTGGAACATCAAAGAGATGAGGAAATCTTTGGGAGATGTGGTTTGTTCCAACATTCTTTTCATCCATGCACTTACTGGGTTGTGATTGTACATCCAGTGTTCATGGAATTGGGAAGGCAGCGTCCCTTCGAAAGGTGATGAACAATAGAAACTTCCTCAAACTGGCAGAAGTGTTTGGCAAGGATAGCAGTTCAGAAGAGGTTATTGAAGCTGGGGAGAAGGCTTTAGTGTGCCTGTACAATGGTAATGATGGGGAAAACATCAATCATCTCCGACTGAGGCGCTTTAAGGAAAAGGTTGTAAAAAGCTCAAAGTATGTTGAGGCCAAATCATTGCCACCAACAAGAGCAGCTACGAAATTCCACAGCCTTCGAGTTTACTTCCAAATTCAGGAATGGAAAGGTAGAAAACAGCTAAAACCTGACGAGTGGGGATGGAAACTTTCAGATGGTAAATTACAACCAATCATGACTGACTTGCCAGCTGGTCCTGTAAATTTGTTGGCTATAATTAGGTGTAACTGTACTTCAGGGTGTAGTACAGCAAGATGCAGTTGCAGGAAACATGGCATTCACTGTTCAAACTTGTGTGGTGATTGCAAAGGCCTCCACTGCACCAACTCACCACAGCCAGATCTTGATGATGATGAAATTACCTGTGACTAGTTCTTGACAAGAAATGTTCTTTGGTCCGTTCATGAACTTGTTCTGTGGTGGTTATGCAAGAGCCTTGCCCCAGCATTCGACCAACTGACCATTCATTATTGTAAGTTGTACTTATTTTGGACCTATTTTTTTATGAAATGTCAGGAATTAATGTGAAAATTGTTGCCTTGAAAAAGGCTACTTAGTCTGTTTTTGTACCCTTTTATATTCATATTTGTATAAGAAATAAAAAAAAGCATGAAAACAATGGCAGGGGCTAGTCATTTTCTGGTGTTAGTTTATTGTTAAGCATATAGCTACCTATCATTACAATTTAAAACACCAAGAAAATGTCAAGCTGGCTTGGGGTGGGCCCTGTGTGGGTTTTCATGCAAAAAATATTTTTTTATTTCTAATTTATCGGTTTTAATTTTTTTGCACAAAAACTACTGTACCAATTTTGCTGAAAATTGTATGGTAATGGCAGTACATAGTCATGCATTTGGTGTAAAAAAATTATTGACCTAGCTTAATTATTATGGATAAGAGGAGGAAAAAACCGTTTGTGGCGGCGGGTCGGAGATCTTCCCCGTTGGAGTTTACAGATGGCGGCCGTTGACCCCTTTCGGCAAGGTTCATTCTGGTAAACTTTTTTTTATCCGAAAGAGAGGTTATTCATGCCCAATATCCAAGTTAAAAACCTTTGTTAGCAATTTGTTTGAGGTTCAGCCACATTTTGACTAGACTAAAGGGGCCAGAGGTTGGACGCCTATACTTGATATTAATGTAATTTTCATCATCATCAATATTATAATAATTTTCATGTATGTGTGTGTGCGTATATGTGTGCGTATTTTTTTGTTTGCGTGTGTGTGTGTGTGCACGAGAAAAGTGAGGGAAGGAGAGAGAGAGAGAGATAGAGAGAGTGAAACGGGAGATGTAGGGATTAAAGGATTATAATGGAATGTGCCTGTGTGCGCGGGCGGGTGGTCTCTCTCTCTCTCTCTCTCTCTCTCTCTCTCTCTCTCTCTCTCTCTCTCTCTCTCTCTCTCTCTCTCTCCCTCCCCGGTTTTGGGTCCTATCTGACTCTGTGGCCAGTTCGAGTTGGGTCCGAATTGACTCGTGGCCTAGACGGTTTGAGGCCAAATTAACCTGTGTCCCATATGGCGCGTGGACGAAGTGAACTCGTGATCAGTTGACCTCAGTACCAAATGACCTGCACCCTACGGCTACGCCCTCTGATGAGCCCCAAGAGAGCATTCTTGTGGACTCCGGACCACGATGAGGCCTTCCGCCGCGTGAAGACAGCCCTCTCCAGTCCACCAGTTCTCGCTCCATTCGATCCAGCCCTGCCCACTATCCTACAGACGGATGCTTCGCGTCTCAACGGCCTAGGATATGCCCTCCTGCAAGATCATGGCAATGGGCAGTTACGTCTCGTTCAATGTGGCTCCCGGTTCCTTACCGATGCCGAGACCCGTTATGCCACCATTGAATTGGAGATGTTGGCTGTGGTCTGGGCGATGACCAAGTGTAAGTTCTACTTGGTGGGACTTCAGAACTTCACCTTGATGACTGACCACCGCCCACTCATTCCTATTCTTAATCACTACACGCTGGACGCTGTAGAGAACTCTCGCCTCCAGCGCCTAAAGGAGAAGCTCTCGCCATATGTCTTCACAGCCGTGTGGCGCGCGGGCAAGTCGCTCTGCATCCCTGACGCTTTGTCCCGCGCCCCTGTCAGTCGCCCCACGCTTGAAGACGAGATGCTGTGTGCAATTGCGGCCGCCTCCCTCAGAACCGTAGTGACTGTGAAGGCCATCAAAGCAGCGGAAGAGGATGACGACAAGACCCTCGATGATCTCCGAGCAGCAGCAAGAGGCGACCCTGCGTACGTCCGCCTACTCGACTGCGTGACTTCGGGATTCCCTGCAAACCGCTACGACCTTCATAACTCCTTGCTTCCGTATTGGAAGATACGGGACGAACTCTACGCCGATGGTGACCTCGTCCTGTACGGAGCAAGGGTTGTGGTTCCTGCCGCCTTACGCCGCCGCACCTTGACCCACTTGCATGACAGCCACCGAGGTGTCGAGGCGACTAAACGACGGGCGAGGCAGGCTGTCTTCTGGCCAGGCATTAATGCAGACATCACCAGCACAGTTCAAGCCTGTGAGCCATGCCAGATCCTCCTGCCGAGCCAGCAGAAGGAACCCCTACTGAGTGACGACCACCCTACGAGACCCTTTGAGTCCGTGTCGGCCGACTTCTTTGTTGTAGCAGGGAAGTCCTTCTTAGTCGTCGTCGACCGACTCTCAGGGTGGCCTGTGGTCGTCCCTTGCAAAGGCGACACTGTCCGTCGCTACCATCAGAATCTTCTGCCGCTTCTTCCGAGAAGTTGGTGTTCCCCTCTGCCTACGGACCGATGGAGGCCCCCAATTCACCAGCCAGGAGTTCCGGCAATTCATGGATCGATGGGGAGTTCGACATGTGGTCACGTCGCCACATTACCCACAGTCAAACGGTCATGCCGAGGCCGCAGTTAAGTCTGTGAAGCACTTCATACTCAAGGTGGCGCCTTCCGGCAACATTGACTGTGAGGAGTTCGACCGCGGCCTACTAGAACTGCGCAACACTCCCAACATCACAGGACGCTCCCCTGCCCAGATCTTCTATGGACATCCGCTTAGGTCTTGTGTCCCTGCCCACCCCCAGTCCTCTAAGGAGTGGCAGGCCAAGGCCGAAGACTGTGACCTCCGTGCAGCTGCCCGTGCCGAGGATGTTACAGCTCGGTACGACCAGCACGCCCTCCCCCTTCCCAGGTTGAATGTTGGCCAGCATGTCCGCCTTCAGGACCCAATATCTCACCGCTGGGACAAGGTCGGGGTTGTAATGGGTGTCGGCGACAGGTCCAGGGAATATCAGGTGCGTCTCCCTAGTGGTCGTGTGTATTGGCGAAACCGCCGTCCAGTGCAGTGCCATAGGAATGACTCCCTTCCCCAGTGTGAATCCCAAAGTGTTCATCTTTCCCCTGTGCCCTGTCGCTCTGTGAGGCTCCAGAACAAGGAGTCCGCTCGAGAATGAAACTACGAGCGTGAGAGGGAAGGGAGGTGTAGGATAGGGAAATATTCCACTGTTGTCATGTCCGTAGGATTACATATTATAGCGTACGACAATGTAAGACTCTACGTCTGGCAGCGACAATATAGCTCGCTGCCATGTTTAGTAGCAGCGTAGGATGGAGACCCGCTGAGGCCCCCCACGCCGTCTCCCCTCCTGTATTCCTGTAGAAGAATACGAACTTACAAGAAGCTTCCTAAGGAATTTCACTTATCCCTGGATTACGCGGATAAGGTGATACACCCACTAGCCCGCTTGTACAGCCGCCGTACAACAACAATGAACATATGCCAGCCACCAAGACCAACGTCTCCTGATGCACAGTGTAAATATTGAACTTTATAATGTTAATAATTGGATAAACTCTAACAAACTAACATTAAACATTAATAAAACCCAGTATTTAATCTTTCACAGAAATAAAAATATTCCTCATAATTTAGAGCCCTTATAATCGGAAACACTATAATAAAAGAAGAGGAGAGCATCAAGTTTCTTGGTATTGTGGTTGACAGACAGCTATCATGGAACAATCATATACAAAACATATATAATAAAATAAACAAACAGTGTGGCATTTCATATTGCCTATATTGCCATATTGCCATATTTTCCTGCCCCTATGCCATATTTCTTTACCTCACCCGTAACTACTTCAACACTAACGCCCTAAAACAGATATACTATTCACTTATATACCCATTCCTCTCCTACTGTCACACGGTATGGGGAGCGGCAGGCAAGACAAAGTTGTATCGCATAACAGTAGCACAAAAGAAGGTTGTAAGAACAATTACATACAGAGGTAAATATGCTGACACTAATGACTTGTTTAAGAACCTTGGACTACTAAAACTGGATGATGTTAATATTTATAGTAGTGGAATCTTCGTATATAAGTCAATACACAACTATAGTAATGCAGGATTGTTTAACTACCATACAAACGAAAGGTATAATTTACGTAACTCAAATCCCTTAGAAATCCCACTTTTGAATTCAAAACAATCACAAACATCGATCAGATACCATGGTGTGAAAGTCTGGAATCAAATACCACTTGATATACAAAATAAACCAACAATATCTAGTTTTAAGAAGTCCCAAAAATCTTACCTATTGCACAAGTATTAACATTGGAAGGTCGGTATTACTGTTCATTGTATTGACAAGATAAGCTACTTAAATTATATAATCATAAAATATGCATTATGTAACATGATATGGAAACTTGTATCTGTTGTTTATAAGGGTGTGTGTATGTGTTTATCATATTACAATGTGTGTAGGGTATGCGTGTAGTCATAGACCACTGTATACCTGGACTGTTGACGCGACAATGTTTTGAATAGGGGCCCGCGGGGCGCCCGACAAAGAAATATAGTGGTCTATGGACTGTCATATATACTGGTTTATCAGTATATATGATATACTGTAATCTTCGTAAATGTTTGTTCTATAATATTATCAAATAAAAAACAGTAAAACACGCTAAAGAAATGTCATTACGAGACTATGAAGAAATATGCATGAACTTAACATTCACATAACTCTTCGCCATTTAAAACTTTGCGAGTCAACTTTTATAATGAAGAGTATCAATAGAAGCGCAATTTTATTAGCTTTCCATTGCTATATTTCGTTATCTGATAAATTAATTAGAACCATGCATAAATTAGCGTTAAATAAATAAATAAAATCATCAATCGGGTAATTTTCCCGATTGATTATGTTATTTATTTACTTATATATTTCGTTTTCTGATAAATGAATTAGTACCGTGTATAAATTAGCGTTGACTAAATAAATAACATCATCAATCGGGAAAATTACCCGATTGATGATTTTATTTATTTAGTTAACGCTAATTTATGCATGGTTCTAATTCATTTATCAGATAACGAAATATAGCAATGGAAAGCTAATAAAATAGCGCTTCTATTGATACCCTTCATGATAAAAGTTGACTCGCAAAGTTTTAAATGGCGAAGAGTTGAAGTGAATATTAAGTTCATGCATATTTCTTCAGTATCGTAATGGCATTTCTTTAGCGTGTTTTACTGTTTTTTATTTGTGAATGAGTATACATTATGTAAGATGGTATTAAGACAGAGAGAGAGAGAGAGAGAGAGAGAGAGAGAGAGAGAGAGAGAGAGAGAGAGAGAGAGAGAGAGAGACGAGCGGAGGGAGGAGAGAGAGAGAGAGAGATAGAGAGAGAGAGAGAGAGAGAGAGAAGAGATAGAGAGAGAGAGAGAGAGAGAGAGAGAGAGAGAGAGAGAGAGAGAGAGAGAGAGAGAGAGAATATTCCAATCCTATATTCACACATACCAAAAATTCTCAAGATATGATGAAATATATACTAGAAAAACAACAAAAATAATAAGTACGCACATATCCAGACTTGTCCTATAAGACATATTTTTTTATTTTATATATGCAAATCAGGAAGGTATTCCACTCATATGTAAAACCCCTTTAGCACAAATTCACACTAGCCTTAAGATTCCATTTAAAAGCGTCCTTTGTGGGTTTGCAGAAAGAAGAAGAGGAGGAAGATTCCTTGAAGTCTTGAGGGTGACGTCTGATAATTTCTGGTAGTGGAGGACGAACAAGGAACGCGAATGAGGAGGATGAAAAAATGGAGTATGGGGTTGAAGGAGAGGGACAAGGGAAGAGGAGGAGGAGGAGGAGGAGAGGAGGAGGAGGAGGAAGTTAAATTGAAGATTGACATGGGGGATGAAGAAGAGGGACGAGGGATGATAAGGAGATGGAATAGGAGAAGAACAAGAACAAGAACAAGAACAAGAAGAAAAAAAGAAAAAAGAAAGAAAAAGAAGTAGAAAAAATATTGATGAGAAATGAAGAGTAAGAAGAAATAAATGAATATGATGAAGAATAACAACAACAGCAGCAGCAACAGCAAAAAAAAAGAAAAAACCCAACAACAACAACAACAACAAGTACAGGAGGAGATTACAAGGAAAGAGAAGATAGTGAAATTAAGAAGAAATCAATCAAATGATGCAAAGATGAATGAAAAATTTATACAAATCGTAAAGAAAGAAATTTGAGGAAAGGAAACTTAAAGACTTACCTAATAAAAGAAAGAAACAGCTGACTAAAAGTGAGGAAGAAACTAAAGAAAAAACAAATAAAGGCGAAAAATAACACACAAGCAAGTACAGACGATAAAAAATAAGTTAAGAAGGAAAGACGGAAGGAAGAAAGAAAGATAGGAAAGAAGGAAGGGAGGGAGGAAGGGAGAGAGGTAGAAATAACTTAAAATTAAAAACAATAAAATCAATCAGTGAGAGTGAGAAAAAGGAAAAAAAGTACGATACACAAAGTAATAGAAAAGAAATATAATATGAAAAGAGATATGATAGGAGCATTTCTCCCTCCTATCAACTAGGAGGGAGAAAAAATTGGACACAGATGCCACAGGACACCTAACTTCTTAGAAGCTGTTTTAGCAAGAGACGAGATGTGATATTTCCAGTTAAGATTTTTAGTAAAGGATAGTCCAAGAATGTTAATTGTAGAAGAGGGAGACATTTGAGTGTCATTGAAGAAGAGGGGATAGTTATCTGGTAGGTTTTATCGAGTAGATAGGTAAAGAAATTTGGTTTTTGAGGCATTGAACAAAACAAGGTTTGCTTTGCCTCAATCATAAATACTAAAAATATCAGAAGTTAGGCGCTCTGTGGCATCTCTCAGTGAATCACTTAGTTCCTGTCGAGATGGAGTCTATGTCGAGTCTAATGAACGACGTTGAAAAATGCAGATTAGAATTATCAGTGTAGGAGTGGATAGGGCATTGAGTTAGATTTAGAAGATCATTAATGAATACTAGAAAGAGAGTGGGGAATTCGATAGAACCCAGAGAAACACTACAATTGATAGACTTAGGAGAAGAACAATGACCGTCTACCATAGCTGGAATAGAATGGTTTGAAAGGAAACTTAAGATGAAGGTGCAGAGAGAAGGAAAAAACCAAATGAAGATAGTATGAAAAATATAGATTTGTGCCAAACTCTATAAAAAGCTTTTGATATGTCAAAGGTAACAAAAAGAAAATATAATTACCAAGGATCTTAATAATAGGCATAATATAGGCAGAGATTAGAGAAGAAGGAGAAACAAGGCCTTCATCAACCAGAGTGGAATTTTTGGCAAAGGTTTGAGCGTGAGCCTTGAATCACAGGCGTCACTATAAAAATCATGCCTGCGCCACCACGGGCGAGGGGCCAACACAACCATCACACTCCTCGAGTGAACCTCCACGGTCTACCATCCGAGCCCTGATGGTCACTACCTACAGGCGCTATGGGCACAAATGTGAAAAAACAACAACAATGGTACAAATAACTGAATAAGTGAAATGATAGAAACGAGGAGGAAATAATAGGAAAGGGAATAAGCAGAATGGAGACAGGCAGAATCAAGGTGGGATGGGAGCGAAGGATGGAGTGGAGGGAAGAGAACAAAGATAGG
>JACEEZ010013982.1:27500-47500 GCA_016584305.1 Chionoecetes opilio
CAATCTTGCCAAGTGCCAGTTTGGTCTCACTTCCATCACCTTTCTCGGCCATCGAGCAGCACGGGGCTGTGCCACTTCCATCTAAAGTCGAAGCCATCCGTAAGTTTCCGAAGCCCACTACGTTGTAAGGACTCCAGGATTTTATCGGCATGGTGACCTTCTACCACCGCTTCGTGTCGGCAGCCGCCAGGATCATGTAGCCGCTGTTCAGGGTTCTAGCTAACAAGCCTAAGGTGCTCCTTTGGGACGATGCAGCTACGTCCGCATTTGAGTGCGCCAGAGGCATTAGCAACGGCAACTATTAGCGCGTTTTCGCGACGTTTACCAACCTGGTTCAGTCTAGACTAGAACAGTCCAGACTGGAATGATGCTTGCGAAAATACATTGTGACTGGCCCCGTCCCATTCGTCGTTCCTATTGGCTGGGAGATCAAGTGGGTGGTCCTACCGTCATGCAAGTTTTACCCTCCCCCCCCTGCTACTTGACTTCTCAATGGGAAGTCAAGTAGCAGGGATGACTATGAAAAATTGAATGATGAAATCTCATTTCATTTACCGTCAATAACACTGTCTATAGTCGCCACTGCAGTAATGTCGCAGGGGGCATATATTACGAGTTTTAGCATCACTACAGACTTATATGTGCCACTGAAGACTGAAGAGACGTGCACGTACGTAGTTTAGATTATCTACATAACACTATACATCTCTTCAGTGACACATACAAGTTGTAGTGATGCTAAAATTCGTAATATATGGCGCCTGGTGACATAAGTGCAGTGGTGACTATAGTGTTGTTGACGGTACATTCATTTCACAAGATGTTGTTTCAGCAAATTGCGAATATTGTAATTTTTCGTGAAATGACTTTAGTCTTATGGTCGGCCATCATGGTGTTTCATGTCTTATCAGCGGCACGAGAAGCTCCTGGTCATCTTCCTCGCTGACTGTAGTGTGCATGCGCCAGCTCTCCCCACGCTGGTCCAAGGTGGTCCTGCTCTCTGGGCTGCACCGATCTGGACTGATCTAGACTGGTCCAGCCCGCTTCGCGAAAACAGTGTCCTCCCCGGACTAGTCCAGTCCAGACCAGGCTAGAACGGTCGCGAAAACGCGCTATATGTTGGTACACCCACGAGTCAACGCACCAACAGCTCTCACGGTCGACGCATCTGACACAGCCGTAGGTGGAGTACTAGAACAACTTATCAACGGTAACTGGCAACCTCTTGTCTTTTTCACTCGTCACCTGCGACCCCCGGAGCGGAAGTACAGCGCGTTTGATCGGGAGCTCCTCGCTCTCTACCTGGCCATCCGTCATTTCCGTTACTTCCTCGAGGGCAGAGCTTTCACAGCTTTTACAGACCACAAGCCACTCACCTTTGCTTTTGCCAAAGTGTCCGACCCGTGGTCAGCCAGACAGCAGCGCCACCTGACCTACATTTCAGAGTACACTACCTGCGTACAGCACGTCTCTGGGAAGAATAATAAGGTCGCAGATGCGCTCTCGTGCACCGCCAACAATACCGTCCACGCTCTGGCGCCAGGCATCAACTATACGGCCCTGGCGGCTGCCCAGCAAGATGATGAAGAGATGCTCGCCTACCGCACTGCCATCTCGGGTATGGTATTGGAGGATGTACGATTTGGGCCGACAAACACGACACTCCTCTGTGACTTGTCTACTGGAAAGCCCAGACCCATCATCCCCGCTGCCTGGCGCCGCCGGATTTTCGAAACTGTGCACGGCCTTGCTCACCCTTCCATCCGAGCGACAAAGGCACTGATGGCAGCTAAGTTTATGTGGCACGGGCTGCGCAAGCAAGTTGGAAACTGGGCAAGGGCGTGGATCGCTTGTCAAACTTCCAAGATTCAGCGACACACCAAAGCACCGCTACAGAGCTTCGCGCTGCCGGAAAGACGCTTCGACCACATCCACGTGGACATCGTAGGACCGCTTCCCCAGTCCAGAGGAGTTACTCACCTGTTCACCATCGTGGACCAATATACAAGATGGCCGGAAGCAATCCCGCTCTCGGATACTTCCACCGCCTCA
This sequence comes from Chionoecetes opilio, assembly GCA_016584305.1. Taxonomy (NCBI): domain Eukaryota; kingdom Metazoa; phylum Arthropoda; class Malacostraca; order Decapoda; family Majidae; genus Chionoecetes; species Chionoecetes opilio. The sequence goes on from JACEEZ010013982.1 coordinate 29,553, forward strand.
TGTGCACGTGCTCTCATCGCCTACTGGATCGCCCGCTTCGGTGTTCCAGCAGACATCTCTTCAGACAGAGGTGCACAGTTCACCTCTGGACTATGGTCAGCAATGGCCCAGCTTCTCGGTGTTAAGCTGCACCACACAACTACCTACCATCCACAGGCAAACGGTCTGGTGGAACGTTTACACCGGCACATGAAGACATCCCTCATGGCAATACTAACGGGCCCCAACTGGCTGGATGAGTTGCCGTGGGTCTTGTTGGGCATACGCACAGCTCCAAAGGAAGAACTGGCAACCTCCTCGGCTGACCTGGTATTCGGCGCCCCGCTTGCATATTCCCGTGATTTGAAAGAGTACGTGGTCTAGGGATATCAACAGCCAATCACGCTTGTCACAACTCGTGACGTCACACAAAGGGGTGGAGCTAACGTGAATCGCCGTGAAGGCGTGAACTTCCTTCCCTTACCGCCCTTCAAATTCCTCCCTTCACCCCTTCAATACCTCCCCCCCTCACCCCCTTAAACTTTCCCTTTCATACCTCCCTTCACCCCTTCAGGTATTGGAGAGAGAGAGAGAGAGAGAGAGAGAGAGAGAGAGAGAGAGAGAGAGAGAGAGAAGAGAGAAGAGTGAGAGAAGAGTGAGAGAAGAGTGAGAGAAGAGCGAGAGAGCGAGAGAGAGAGAGAGGCGGTAAGGGAAGGAAGTTCACGCCTTCACGGCGATTCACGTTAGCTCCACCTCTTTGTGTGACGTCACGAGTTGTGACAAACGTGATTGGCTGTTGATATCCCTACACCACGTACTCTTCCAAATCACGGGAATATTAGCGCGTTTTCGTGACGTTCACCACCCTGGTCCTGTCTTGTTCAGACCGGTGCAGACTGGACTGATGCTAGCGAAAATGCATCGAGATTGGCCCCGTCCCATTCGTCGTTCCTATTGGCTGCGCGTTTTTACTCAATGGGAAGTCACGTAGTAGGGATGACTGTGAAAAAATGAATGATGAAATTTCATTTAATTTACCGTTAATAACACTATCTATAGTCGCCACTGCACTAATGTCGCAGGGGGCATATATTACGAGTTTTAGCATCACTACAGATAACATCACGTGCACAGTACGTAGCTTACATTATCTACATAACACTATAGCTACATGTCTTCAGTGACACATACAAGTCTGTAGTGATGCTAAAATCTATAATAATATAAGCGAAAGTGTGTGTGTGTGTGTGTGTGTGTGTGTGTGTGTGTGTGTGTGTCCGCGATAGGTGCCGCCCCCGTGCCCCAATCCCATCATATGGCACAGTTTTGGAACCAGCTCGACCAGGGGCAACTTTTAAGCCCACATATGAGATGATCCGATCACTTTTTTTTTTTTTTTTAGCAGCCTATTACCGAGAATTGTGGGGAAAAAATGTGAGTTGCGAGAATTGAGGAAACCTTGATGTAGGGTGATGGGTAATGGGTGAGTGAATGGGTGGGGTGATGGGTAATGGGTGTGGGGTGATGGCTGAGTGAATGGGTGGGGGGTGATGGGTGATGGGTGAGGGAATAGGTGGGAGGTGATGGGTAATGGGTGAGTGAATGGGTGTGTGGTGATGGGTAATGGGTGGGGGGTGATGGGTAATGGGTGAGTGAATGGGTGGGGGGTGATGGGTAAGGCGTTAATACATACATTTCTACATCCATGATTTCAGGAAAGTTAGAAGGGGCTATCTGGAGAGTCTGTGTTTGGTGGGCCGAAGGCCCACCAAACACACACTCCAGAAAGCTGTGTTTGGTGGGCCGACCAAACACAGGTGGTGTGCCTATAGCCCTCCGCAGGAGCTAGCCAAAAAGTCCGCCCGGAGGGCGGCTTTGCGGCTAGTTCGTAATATATGGCGCCTGGTGACATTAGTGTAGTGGCGACTATAGTGTTATTGACGGTACATTAATTTCCCAAGATGTTGTTTCAGCAAATTGCGAATATTGTAATTTTTCGTGAAATTACTTGAGTCTTATAGGTCGGCCATCATGGTGTTTCATGACTTATAAGCAGCACGAGAAGCTCCTGGTCGTCTTCCCCGCTGACTGTAGTGCGCATGCGCCAGTTCTCCCCACACTAGTCCAACCTGGTCCTGCTCGCTGGCCTGGCCCAGTCTCGCCCGTTCCAGCCCGGTCCAATCCGCCTCGCGAAAACAGTGGCCGTCCGGGACTAGTCCAGTCCAGACCGGGCCAGAGCGGTCGCGAAAACGCGCTATATGCCTCCGGTACTCCGGTTCTGGGGGGGTGGGGGTTATGTGGCGGCTCGCACCGCTGAGGTTTGGAACCGTCGCTCATCCAGCTCGAGCTCTCTCGCCACCGAGGCCTCGGACCATCGTTCACCGAGCTCGAGCACACTCGTTAGCCTGGCGTGATTGAGGCTGACCAATCAACGCCGACCAGGGAAGAGAGGTGCTGGAGAACGCCTGCTGATGGAACCAGGATTCACCTCACAGCCAACACGTCCACACCACCTATCTTGTACTTATTGTTGAGTTGTATTACTTGTCCAGTAAACTGAATCGCTTCACTAAGTGTTTTCATCAGAACCGCTATATATATATATATATATATATATATATATATATATATATATATGTATATATATAGATATATATATATATTTATATATATATATATATATATATATATATAAATATATATATATTATATATATGATATATATATAAATATAATATATTGTATATAATATATTATATATGTATAATTGGTATAATAAAATCAATATATATTATAATTGTAGTATATATATATATATTATATAGTATATAGATATGTAATAATATATATATATTATATAATAGTTCATATATATAAATATATATATGATCATTGTATGATAGTACTATATATAGATATATGATATTGTATCATAGTGTATATATATATATTATATATAGTATTATTTATGATAGATTAATATATATATATATATATATAATATTGATATATACTATGATGAGAGTATGATATATATTGTATATATATATATATATATATATTATATATATCTGATATATATATATATTATATAATAATAGTAAATAATATTATATATATATTAGTATTTAATATAATATATATATATATAATATATATATATGTATATATGATATATATATTATATAATTTAATATAATATTATAATATATATTACATATATATATATTATATATAATATATTATATATATATTATATATATATATACAAACAATGAATCATCCTAAATATTTCCTCCCACTCATGTTAAATGGGCATTCCAGAAGAGCCAAAATTTAAGGAATAGAAAACAGTAGTAGGACAGCTCAGAAACAATATTATTATGTACAAGTCATCCACCAGTCACTCACACATATTCCTTCCACCCCTTGGCAGTGCAGGACAGTGCAATTTTCATGAAAAAAATCGGTATCATGCGAAGAAATAATCAATTATAACCTACCTCAAAGTCGGTCACACCACGCTGGAGGTGATGATTCGGAATGTACAGCTTATATTTTCACTGTAAACATAGTAGTCTGAAATGTTAAGCAAGTGAAGTTTAATGAATGTTGTTTTAAGACACCGAAAAAACAACTTTTTCCCTGATGTGAATTTTTTTTATTTCAGCAATATAGGGTTAAATCAATTACTCACTTCAAAAGTTGTGGACTTGGCAGGTGGCACATAAAACAGACGCAAGGAACGACGTACAAGGGAGCTCACGAAATGTCTGAACTTCACCACTGAGAGGTCCGAGCAATAGTTTTCAAGAAGTCTGCCTTCTTACCTGAAAAAAAACTCACCCGCCCCCGGGAAACATTAAACAGCAAGTTTGGGTGAAGCTTTGCACAACCACCCTGTTTCAAACCAAACAGTCCCCACCTAAAAAACACCCAAAAATGATTTCCCCTTAATCAGGGCAAGAAGGAATACAGAGACAGCAAATGATAAAAAGAAAACTAGAATACTAGTGGTGGGCGAACGGGTTACTTTTTCGAACGAAAAAGTATTTCAGTCGGATCGGAAGTATCAGTACCGATCCAGTCTTTTGCTTGAAGTATCGGATTAGAGTAATGGAGTATAAAAAATATAAAAGATAATAATAATAAAAAAAAAAAATAAAAAATAAAATTTATAATATGATAATTTTATTAATATTTTTCTTTATCTCAATTTAATTTTCTTTTAGCTAATATCATCTCTCCCCCCCTGTAGCAGCAATACACAAGGATAACCCCCCCCACAAACACAAACAAAATATGAAGGTAGTTCTGAGGGGAAATTATGGTCATTTCCCAAACCGGTATTTCAGTACTAGCAGAAGTAAACCTCCCCATTTTGAAATTACCCCCCAAACACACACACACACACACACACCCCAACACTGCGTAGGGATTTTCCCAGACGAAAAAAAAAATTTGGTATGTGGCATTTTTTTTACTTCTGTAAAATTTTACAAAATTTTTTGCGTAGTTTCTTGAGTACCTAATACCGATACCAAGAAAATATCGAATTTTCATAAAATGGTGGTATCGAAAGATCGATATTTGATATCGATAGCGATAGCCCAGCACAAAGGCGAATTTTGGTGAGAGAAGCCGTAAGAGGGGCCCTTCTTCGACTTTTCGGCTTCTCCCGTTTTCGTGCCTCCCCAGAACGGCTGAATGGTGTTCGGGGCTCGCCCGTGGGCGCCACAGGTAATTGTAAACAAAACAACCACACTGACAAAGTGTCCGTCAAAGGGGCCTTAATAAGTCGATAACTGGCGTATTGTGGGATCACAACAATATTTTCAAAAAAAAGTTTTTTTGCTCTAAACCCAAAGGATATAATAGGAAAGGGTAAAGAGGGGGCACCTACGGACATCATATGGGTGGGGGGGGTCGAGTTCCACATTAGGACTTATTTTTTTTTTTAAGCTGCCCCTGATGGGGGGTTTCAGGTATAATGAGGATTTAAATTAAAATGGCCATCATTGCCCGCCAGTGCCCGGGGATTTTCCGCTTTGGGGGGTTGGGGGATTTATACTTTGCTTGGAAGATGGGCTTTTTTTTCTCTTGGCTAATTTTTTTGGCATAAATTAATCTCTCTCTCTCTCTTCTCTCTCTCTCCTCTCTCCCCTTTTTCTCCTCTCTCTCTCTCTCTCTTTTCTCTCTCTCTCCTCTCCTCTCTCTTCTCTCTCTCTCTTCTCTCTCTCTCCCCTTCTCTCCTCTCTCTCTCTCCCTCTCTCTCCTCTCCTCTTCTCTCTCCTCTCTCTCTCTCTCTCCTCTCTCTCTCTCTCTCTCTTTTCCTCTCTCCTCCCCTCTCTCTCCTCTTCTCTCTCTCTCTCTCCTTCTCTCTTCTCTCTCTCTCACTTATAAATTTACTGTATGGGATAGGGGACTCAACAAATACTTTTCTCAACTTTTTTTTAGCTTTTTAAAACTGAAAAAATTTTGCAGTAAACTAGCTATTGGAGTAAAAGAAGGATCCTTTACCCCTATATAAAAGATTTAAAGGTTTTAACAATTAAAGCCCGATAATTTTGAAAAATTTTCGCTGTTTATAAGGCTGTAAAGGGTTTTGTATCGGAGTGGTACTGTTTTCAAATTGTCGGGAAAAAAACAGCCAGTAAAAAGGGCCCGCAAAAAGATTTTTTGTGTCAAGAGCCAAACAGGCGGGTGCCAGCCCCCTCACGTCAAAGGGCCCTTAAACTAGGGAACAATTTTTTTTCATGCATTTTAAATTAGGGAGGCTACATTTTAAGTCTTGACTATAAATTTATTTTTAAATTTGACCCTAATGAACTATAATTTTTTTCCCCATATAAAATAGCAGTTGCATATGTTGTTTTTTTTAAAGATTTTTGAAGTGTTTTTGTTTTTTTGTTAATTTAAAATTTAAATTTTCCCTTTTTAATGTTTTTTTTGACTTTCTTTTTATGTATTTTTTTTTTTTGCGTGACTTTCAGAAGAAGTTTCATTTTAGATATTTGCATAGAACTCTGTGAGTAATTTTGATAAAAAAACCATGTTTCATGGAAATAAGATATTTATTTATTTATTACTCCCTCTCACCTTCTCTCAGAGCTTCTTTTCATCTTGGGTCGGAAACCTTTGAACCGGGAAACATACTACCGAAACATAGAGTGTACTATTGAGATTAAACCCTTGCCATAAAAGGAAATAGAGACAGACAGATATGAGGTTTTTTCTACATGACAATGTCATGTTCATAGTTTCATTCTAAATTTTACCATATTGCCCCCTTTATAGATAAACGGGGTAAATATAAAAGGGAAATGCAAAAAATAAAAAAAAGTATGTTTTTTGATGTGTCCCTTTATAGAAGTTTTATAAGGACAAGTAAAAATTAATAACAACAAAAAATCCAACATACATAAAAAAAAAATGTTTTTAAAAACTAAAATTTAAAATGCACAAAGGGCCAGTGTAATATGTTTTGGTCAGATAATTGCAACCAAATACCCGTAAAACGATTAACTTTAATTCAACAAATACAATTTCTAAACTATTTTCATAATTTGTATTTCCTATATGCAGAAACACTCTTGCCCCATAACCTAACCCATTAATTCAAAAAACCGAACGTATTAGGTATATACACTATGCCCGTATTACTTTTTCAAAGTTTAGTGTATACACCAACCCCGCTTTTACGGGCCTTTATATAACAAATATCGGGTTCAAACTTTTTTGCCAGTCCGTTTTATTGTGCTATTACCCAATAAGTTCTATTTTTTTGTACGGTTCTGATTTTTTTTAATTTCCCCGTATTCGGAGTATTTGGTGGCTGCATTATGTAAGTATACGAACTTTCGTCAGGTAACGGACAAAGTTCCGATACCGGAATTTTGAGTCGGAAAAGGGGAAATTTCACCTAATATAAAAAGACCACAATTTTTATATCCCCCCCCAAAAGTTCGGATCACTGGATAATTTTAACCCCGCATCCTTCCCCCCAAATTTTTCGTCAAACGAGAGGGGAAACATTTACCCATTTAATTTTTGTCAAACCTAAAAAACGGTCACCAAAAAAAAACCCTTAATCCTTCTTTAAAAAATCTAATTTAAAACCAAAAATATACAGAAATCACCCTATATAAATTTAATATTTATATGGAAAACTTAAAAAAACAAAGGGGTCCACCCCCCTCTTCTTCTTAAGCCAAAAGTTGGGGGCATGGGGAAACAGGGGTTTTTTGGGGGGGGGGCACAACATAAGGGGAAAAATTTGGGCCCCCAAAAAAATCCATAAACTAGGGAAATTTCCCTAGTTCATAGACTTATCGGGGGCCATATTTCCTTTTTGTGTGCTCCCCCCCCCAAAAACCCGGGTTTTCCCCAGTCCCCAAGCTTTTGTCTAAAGAAAAAAGAAAAAGATAGGAGGTGAGCCTTTTTTCAAAGATGACAAAACTCTACGACCTAATGCACCCCCCCCTCGGCCATCGGGTGTGACTAACCCAACTAACCCAACCCGATAACTAAACCCCATGGGCTTTGTTTTTCTAAAAACCCGAAATTTAAAATCGGGGCCCGTGGCAAATAAAGGGCGGCACTCATTAAATCTAAACAGATGTGTTTAAGGACAGTAATAAAACACATAAGCCAACCCTTTTGGGGCAGCTTACCGTGGAGCCCTTTTTCTTTAAAATTTTTCCCCCAACCAATGCAGCATTTCCACAATACCCATCAGCACCTCTACTACCTTTAAATTGTTAGCCCCTCAAAAGTAAGTAAGATATTAATATTTTTGCAATGTTTTTTGGTGGAATTTGGATGATGGTGAAGGTTTATGGTATCTCGTCTCCGTCGGCGGAAATTTCCAACTTTTTCCCTTTTAACAAGTGTGAGAGATCTCTAAAAAACAAAAATTTGGAGCATAAAAAAAGCGAAAACGTTTTTCCCGGGTTTGGTTTGATAGCATAATTTGTAAAATAGAAAAACACGTCTGGGGTTTTGGTCAAAAAGCTAAGAAAGTTATTTTACCCGCGCGACGTTTCCACACCCGTCTTCCTTTTTTGCTCTATTGTGTGGTCCCAAAATTAAGCCGTGCTATAAATGTCAAAAAAGGTAATTTTTGCCTTTTTCAGCGAAATTCAGCAAAAAACTACTACTCGCGGTAGGGCCCCATCGTCAGCCTGAAAAGACAGATCATTCTTTCACCCCGTTTTAAAGTTGTCCGTCGTTCATTAACCGAATTCTTTTTGTGGTCTTTAAGGGGAAATGCAGCTTCGAAGTAATCTATGTGTTTTCTTTTGTCCTTTTTTCTGAATTCAGTATTTCTAACGAACTCACTGTTCAGAATCTTCCCTCCCGCAAAATTTTTTTTTTTTTCTAGTACCCAAGGGGGCCTTACAGCCCGGCCCCCATGGGGGTTTACGGCTTAAAACCCCGGGGCCAACGGAACCCGGTTTTAAAATCCCCCTACGAAAACGCAAAAAGCAAGAAAGGGGTTTTTAGGCTTTTCAAAAAATTGCCTTTATGAATCCAGTTATTAAACGGGGAAATCCCCAATGGCTGCCTTTAACCCCCCGCCCGCGCCTTTTGGTATACTTTTTCCACCCTAATAAGCCTCCCCCGGCCGTTTGGCTTAATATAAACTCCCCAAAAATGTTTCTTTTACGTTGTTTGAGCCTGAATGATCCTTCAGATTGCATATAACCCAAATGTCGATCAATAGTCTTGTCATAAAATTAAAATGAAAGTGACATGAAGGCTTATATCTCGTGTATCAGCTGTGTAAAGTAATAGGCTGCGATTTTTATACCTCGCATTCGGAACACCACTCAACGTCTTATCCCAAGTGCATAACGCTTTCTCTCTCTGTCTCGATTTTTCTCTATATATCTATTAATCTATTTATATATAATATATATATATATATATATATATTTTATATAAAATTTTGTGTGTTTTGTGTGTGCTGTGTGTGCACGCGCGCGTGCGTGTGAGCACAGACATATAGATTAAGATTGACAGATAGATTGATGGATAGAGAGATGGACTGATTGATTAAATTAAAAAATAATGTGTATAAACTGAAAATATCTATCAAGCTTGCACAAAGTAAATTATTGAATTACATGACAAAATATTTCACGAGTAGGTTGAATTTCATGACAAGATTTCATGACAAGATTATAACTTGTCATGTGCAGAAGAAAATGAGGAAGAGATCTTGTCAGTGTGACGAGTTTTCTTGTCAGACTATAATGACGAATGCCGATCTTGTCATAGTGAGAAGATTTCGGCAATTCTGTGTTTACAGTGCGTTTAAGGCGCTTTTTGTTCCAAAATATGTCTAATTATAACTTTATCCATATTGACGTGATGCTTGAAAGTGACAAGAAAGATATTATCATTCTCCAGAGTGTTGGGGGAACCTGTCGAATTTGTGACCAAGGCATCAATCATTACGAACTATTAAAGCTTACACATATATTATCCGTTTCTGTAGTAAAAACACACGCAGCCTATTAAATTTATGTTTTTATCAAAATTTTCCGTCATAACTTCTTATCAACAACTCAAAACTTAACTATATATCTAAATCATACGTAAACAAAATATAAATAACACGCATGTACCATATCATACACGTGTCTTGTGTATATAGAGTAAAAACCGGTTTATTTCTCCTACCCTACTCTACCAAACACTTTCTTTTCCTCCTCTCATCTTTATTTTTCTCTTCTTATCTACACCATATTACTATTACTATACAAAATTATACAGCTATATTCCCTATGTAGCTACAGCACTTATTTCCCTAAACATATCACATGGAGATGCTACAACATCTCTTGACCACCCAAGATTGGTCATTTCTCTATTTCACTGAAATGTGTAGTTCGTACAAGTCTTGCGTGGCGTCGGCTGCTCCGAGATGTAAACAAAGATGCCAGGGGCCGGATGTTCGAACGTTCGTAACGCTTCTCTAAGATCATCTTTGCACTTAAATTGATCTTGGAACGTTCGTAACGCGTTTAGAGGTATTTTCAAACGATCTTTGCGAACATCCATCCGCCATATTTGCTTGTTTTTCCACCATATTTGTTCATAGTGCTAAGATTGCTGAAGAGCACTCGCACACTGTTCGTAGGGTCGCATGGTGAAGGTTTTTCTAATATACAAGCCATATAAAGTTATGTTATTAGTTGTTTATTTCATGTTGAGTTGTTTATGGTTGGTCAGAACGCTGTAGGGGGAATGTGAAGGGTGCAATGAAAAAAGTGAGATTGGAACGAACGAAGGGTGGGTACGCAAGGTCATAGACCACTGTATACCTGGACTGCGCACGAGACAATGTTTTGAATTGCGGGGCTGCATAGGGGCCTGCGGGGCGCCCGACAAAGAGATATAGTGGTCTATGGACTATCATATAGACTGGTTTATCAGTATATATGATATACTGTAATCTTCGTAAATGTTTGTTCTATAATATCATCAAATAAAAAAAAGTAAAACACGGTAAAGAAATGCCATTACGAGACTATGAAGAAATATGCATGAACTTAATATTCACTTAACTCTTCGCCATTTAAAACTTTGCGAGTCAACTTTTATCATAAAGGGTATCAATAGAAGCGCAATTTTATTAGCTTTCCATTGCTATATTTCGTTATCTGATAAATTAATTAGAACCATGCATAAATTAGCGTTAACTAAATAAATAAAATCATCAGTCGGGTAATTTTCCCGATTGATGAGGTTATTTATTTACTTATATATTTCGTTTTCTGATAAATGAATTAGTACCCTGTATAAATTAGCGTAGACTAAATAAATAACCTCATCAATCGGGAAAATTAACCGATTGATGATTTTATTTATTTAGTTAACGCTAATTTATGCATGGTTATAATTAATTTATCAGATAATGAAATATAGCAATGGAAAGCTAATAAAATTGCGCTTCTATTGATACCCTTCATGATAAAAGTTGACTCGCAAAGTTTTAAATGGCGAAGAGTTGAAGTGAATATTAAATTAAGTTCATGCATATTTCTTCAGTTTCGTAATGGCATTTCTTTACCGTGTTTTACTGTTTTTTATTTGATAATATTATAGAACAAACATTTACGAAGATTACAGTATATCATATATACTGATAAACCAGTCTATATGATCCGTATATATATATATATATGAATCCGAGCGGCCCTCCGATTACAGGCCCTTGCGCGACAGGCCGATATTCCGTGCGCAGTCCAGGTATACAGTGGTCTATGGCAAGATGTATGAAGAATGGATAGAGAAGCAGATTAAGTAAAATGAGTGCTGGAACGGCAGATAAACTAGGTAACCTTGATGTGTGTGTTTAGGGGAGGAAAGGACTAGCGTATTAATACAGGGAGTTTCGTACACAAGTTGTTTCGTACCCAGGTTTTGTTAGTTGTTTCGTACACTGATTTTGAGTTTTTTCGTACATATCTGGTGTGTCGTTTCGTAACTCTAGTCATCAAGTTAAACTCTGAGCTGAGTGTACGAAACGACTATAGTTTCATATAGACTACGAAACAACTTTTAGGTATACGAATCTACTGGTGTACGAAACAACTTGTGTACGAACTGACTGCATCCTCCTCTCATCAATGCTACGGAGAGGCAAAGATAAGAGACATTCGAGCACCGGTGTACTAGTGCGTGGAATGCATGTACTGTAGGTGGAAAAGTGAAATACATAAAGGTATAAGTGCAGTTTAGACCAATACAATACAACACAACCAATCGGTGGTTTTAAGTATCCTGAACGTTTCGTTCTTATTATAAGGAGTATTTCTAACCCACACAAAAGCTGTCGGAAATGACAAAATAACACTTGGGGATCTGGGGGGGCAGTGAGGATAGGTTACGTAATCAATGCCCGGGTTAGATTAGTTAACTAGCAGGGTGTCTTGGGGGGCGTAGCCCCCCCCCCCCAGTTATGTCAGAAGAGTATTGGTCAAAAGGGAGTATTGGTTGAAACTGCATATTTACCTAAAAGAGTATGCAGAGGATAAAGGAATGTGTGATTGGTGGGCAAGGATGTCTGAGAAGAGTAGGTACACTTGAATGGTAGAGTATTGGTCAATAGGGAGTATTGGTTGTAACTGCATACTTACCTAAAAGAGTATGTAGTAGAGGGTAAAGGAATGTGTGATTGGTGGCCAAGGATGTCTGAGAAGAGTAGGTACACTCTACTCCAACTCTAAGAGATGGTATGTGAGTAAAGCGAAAGTATTGAATTAATGGTTCAATGATGGAAGCTGGGGTAGTGAGATGTTATTCTAGGCAAGTTCACGACCACTGAAATTGTGGGGTTAAAGCACATAAAAATCACTAGAATGCAGGCTTTCATTTCAACCTAACCCATCTACTGTAATATGTCAAGTCGGTATTATTTCGATGCTGAGCTCGGGGGGAATCGCCCCCGCTCAATCACTAACCTAACCTAGACATATAGTCAACTGGCCAACCTAACCTAACCTAACTGTTCAGGGTATTGCTGGTATTTAATCCCTGAATTCAGAAACATGGTTAAATAGGAACAATCGCCGACGAAAAAAATAGGAACGTCGGCGAGAATTCCTATCGGCGACAGTTCCAGGTATTGTCTAGTTACTTGGATAATGTATCCCATTAATAATACCCACCCTAAAATGCGTGGGTATTAGATTGGTAGTGGGCTTTCAAAAGTCCTAGGATTCTTACCTACATCATCGTGTAGATTTCTTCATTCTGAGTATTTTGAACCCCATTTCCCATGGTACAATTGAATAATAATGGCGTTACATGTACGTACTACCGAAAATCTACCGTTATTTCAGCCATAAACGGTTAAGTTAGGTTAAATCAGATTAGGTTAGTTTAGGTTAGAGGTGGGGTTTGGTTTAGTCGTCTAAGTTAGGTTAAATCAGACTAGGTTAGGTTAGGTTAGAGGTGGGGTTTGGTTTAGTAACATGATATCAAGAAAAACATAAAATTATCAATAATATGGCAGTGCGAAGCGATGCAAGGTTTGCGGGGCATACATTCCCCCCTACCTGTAAACAAAAAAATATTTCCGACAAAAACGAGTGCCATATTCATTCAATACACATTAAAACGATTCAGGAAAACTAAGTTTCGGCTTCGAAATCGTTGAAAGCCCACTACCGAAATTTTACTAATTGGGTGTAAGTGGCAGCTATTAATCATTCAATTCATATATAATTATTCGCGCTGGCTAAAACGGTAAAATTATAATCCTTTCCCGCCCTTATTAGTGTTTTTTTCTCTCCAGACCTTCACAAATCCCTTCAGATACCTCTAAAACGAAATTATAAAGTGGGAGAGTTAACCCCTTTAACATCCCCTTACCCCACCTAAAGTCTTAAATGACCCCCAAAATAATACTATCCTAACCTCATTATAACCTTATCTAACCTTACCAATAACCTCCTAGCGAGACCTAAGGGCAGAAAAGAAATAGAATTTTACCAGTTCAGGTTATATTGAGGTTATAAGTTTGTAATTTGTTGTGTGGGGACGCGCCAGGAGGTTATATAGTGAGCATACGTCTTCAGTCTTCAGATGTTTCCCTTGGGGAGGCATAATATTTGTTTACATTCTAACTGCATTATGATTGGCTAACAATCTCAAAGGTTGATGAAATCTTTCCTCTGATTGGCCAAGCGACAGTCAGCTGAGTTTCATTCCTCATGGTCGGAACGGAACGGTACGAGCTTGAAGATCGCATCATCGTGAGCTAAGAACATTCTAGTGCAGCAGATAATCATAACAATTGTGCAAATTATGACTAAAGCATGACATTTTTACCAGTGTTAGTATATACCATAAGGTTCATTTTCAGATCGGGAGGTAAGTCAGATTTGACCTCTGAGGATAGTGAGAGGTCAATGACCTCAATTACATTGAAACTGTCATTTTTTCACGATTCTGGTGCAGTTTGTTTGTTTTGGGAATCATTAAAAAGGTATGTTGCCATGTGTTGGTCCCTTTATCTTCTGGAGAGCCTATTTATACATAATCACAGGATGCAACCATGACTGAACAAGTGCTTTAAATGAGGCCAGTGACCTCAGAAAACAAATTTATTGAAATACACATTTAGGTTATTGTGGTGTCCAGAACAGCTTGCATGAAATCGTGTTGTAAGATCATCTGTGCAACCTTAATTTTCAATGTGCACTGAACATAGTCTATAAGCTTAAAGTACAGTGAGGTCAGTTACCTCAGACACATGTATAGTACATACCGGTACATGTAATACACACACATTATCCATATAGACGCATAAATATAAAGGTGTCTGATTGCACCTAACAGTCTCCCGAACATGCACATAATGCAGTGCACTTGAGTGCAGCCTTGGTGCACTTGCAGCGGCCGGTACATCCCTTCTTGCAGCCGCAGTGGATCAGTTCGTGGCAAGATTTTGATGCCTCTGGCAGTGTCGTCCAAAGAGGCTGCCACCCAGAGGCCTCCTTTGTCCAGCCCCAGTCAGATGGGATTGGTAACTCTGGATTCAGGACCAGAGTTTGGTTCCAGCAGTTACCCTGGAGAGATGCACGCTTGATGTGCTGCTGGAGTGCTGCCTGCGTTGGGGGAATGTTTTCTAGAGCCCTAGACTTGTGTGCGAAGAGCTGTTTCCTAGCATCGTTCACTTCCATGGTGTCACTGGTGCGGTCATACATTAGCACAACGGAGCGCTCCAGCAGTGACATTGACTCCTCACTCACATCACTTGGCATGCGTAAGAGTTCTTCAAAGGCATCAGTCACCTGTGGGAACACTTTCCAAGTCTCCCAGGCAGTCTTCTTCCCTCTGCCAGCGAAAGAAGACACAGTGTCGCACCCTGTGAGGGCATGGAAGATGGGGAGAGTAGCACATTGTCTTGGGTTCATGGCGGCAGCCAGTTGGTGAACAGCTATGTACCGGAAGCTGGATCCAGTTCCAAGACCTATCCACAGCTCGTCAGGATTGATGTTGTTGAATGAAGCCACAGCCAGTACCACAACATCAGTATCCACAGTGCGTATGGCCACCTTTCTGATCCCCTTCTGCACAGCATCTGCCACATGTAGAAGCAGGCGAGTGTCCGCCTCCTCGTGTGAACATGGGGCGAGGCTGGTCAAGTCAGACTCGGCAGGAGAGCACAGGACCTCAGTTCCACATGTTGCATACATTTCCTTGCCATCTGCTATTGGAAGACGAATGGCCTCTCGTGACAGGAAACCAAAGAGCTCAGTCTTGTTTTGATCCACACGAAGGAAGTCCTTCCAGTTCTTAGGCATGACGGTAGAGGGATCCACTCTCTTCCTGACGCCCTTGCCCCTCTTCTGTCTGGTCGTGCCTTTCAGGCTGTCAGGTAGAAATACATCCCAGACGAGGGCGAGTCTGTTGACCTTTTCGAGTTGAGTGGAGATGTAAGGTGCAAAGACTGTGTTCACATACTCTTCAAAGGTCTTTGCCGTTACAGGATTGAGCATTTGAGCAATAGCTGCTCCGTCAAGGATTGTGGCATCAACCCCAGGTGCGCTTGTGGTTCCGGGTTGGTCTGATTTCAGGCAGTGTAGTAGATCTGCTTTGACTTCAAGGCGCAGTTTTCCTACTGTTGATAATGCTGGTGGGGCTGCCTGGTTCTCGTGGCAGAAGAACTGGTCCAGATCCCCATCACGTGATTGGCAGGCAATATACAGCCTCGAGAAGAGACTCGTTGAGTTCCATTGGCATGTGCCGAAGTCCCTTGAACTGGAGGAGGTCTTCTGTCAATGATGTATAGCCACTACCACTCGGTTTCATGGTTGATCTTAGTGGGCACTGCAAAGGTTCATCTGTCTCTGCTTGGCAAAGAATACAAAGCTCCCAGTTAGTTCTTGGGGGTGGTCTTGATTGCTTGGACGTAGAGGGCTGGGCTGGGTCTATGAGGATATGACGCTTTGCCATAGTAACGATCAGGTCTGGGATGCTTGTATCTTGGCTTCGATCATCAGGCAGGGAATCCTGTAACACACAAGTACAACAATTGTGTTAGTACCAGCCACCACAGTTTACATTCATTGGCATCAATATTTGATATGTTGAGGTAATTGACCTCTCACTGTCCTCAGAGGTCAAAGCTAGACACCTGTAAATAATTACCAACGCTGTGTGGAATATGTAGACACTTTTATTGGAACACAAATGCATGGTTTGTAGACATCATAAACATGTTTACCATTAACCAATGACGCCAAACATCAATATTTTGATACTTTGAGGTTATTGACCTCTCACGGTCCTCAGAGGTCAAATCTGCCTTACCTCCCGATCTGAAAATGAAGCTTATGGCATGTAATAACACTGGTAGAAATTTCATGCTTTAGTCATAATTTGCACAATTCTTATGATATGAGAGATTATCAGCTGTACTATTCGGACGATCCTTTGAAAATACATTTTTGTGGTGTTCGTAGCCCAAGATCTAAGATGGCCGCTATGAACACTCTAAGTCTAAGATGATCTTGGAGGCGGAAAGTTACGAACGTTCGAACATCCAGCCGAACATGCGCGACTTCGCGTTTGCTACCAAAAGATGCCGGTATCAGGCATCAAATGGTAGCAAAATACCAAAAGATGCCGGAAAAAGTGTCTGTGGGACATGGCCGTAAATCGGTTATATGATATATGTTATACTTATATTATATGTTATATGTAATATGTTATATTATATGGGTGGGTGCTGCACTAGCTGCAACGGGTAGGGTGCTACACCAGCTGCTCTAGGTCCTGGAGGATAGCAAAGTTGTAGGCTTGTTCACCAGGTTAGTCAGTGAAAGAAAATGAAAACCAAAGCTGGTGGTGAACATTGAAATCCTATGAATGGAAATTTCAGCAAAAGGAAAATGAGATGTGATGTGCTTCACTTCACTTTGGAAGTTAAATAGTCGAAAAAATTTACATATTCCGAAGAGTTAGTTGAGAGATATACAGCACAGATAAATTTAATAAGAGAGTGACATTGAATTCGAAGCCAGATGGTAGAAAAATCTCTCCTAAACAGAAACAGCTCTCCTAAACAGGGTTGAGTCAAAAGCTTTTCATCACATCAAAACCCCTCCTCTGACTGACTGTTTTCAATCTTTAAATCACCGCCGCAATGTTGCTTCTCTTGCTATCTTCCACCGTCATTTTCATGCTCACTGCTCTTCTGACCTTTCTAACTGCATGCCTCCCCACCTCCCACGACCTCGCTGCACAAGCCTTTCTACACATTCTCATACCTATTCTGTCCATCTCCCTAATGCAAGAATTAACCAGTATCTTCACTCTTTCATCCCCTTCACTGGTCAACTCTGGAACTCTCTTTCTGTTTCTATTTTTCCTCCTTTCTACGACTTATTTTTTTCCACGAGAGTAGTAACAAGACACTTCCCGAACTAAGTTGGCCCACCTCCGTTTTTATATCATCTTACTGTGTACTTTATAGGTACTGGCAACTAAGCAGGTTTTATGTTACTTCTTTGTTTTGCCCTTGGCCAGTCCTTTGTGATGTAATAAAAAAATGACAATGAGTGACATTGAATTCGTAGGTAGCCAGATGGTAGAACATTCGGAAGATTCAAGTCCATGGGCACGAGAGCAAGTGATGTCGTTGCGTACATATACGCATCAGCCAGCTTTGGATTGAAAATGGAGAATAGAGCGATTGAGAGGAAACAGAAAAGGGACTGCTGTCAATCTTCACAGACACCTGGGTTTCGGTGAGGAAAGGTAGATGAGGTTTAAAGGAGGAGAGGTGATGTTCCACAGTTTGAAAGAATTATAATTACTTAGAATTAGGGTACTTAGAACTACGTACCTTAGAATTATGATTATTAGAAGGGATTATTTTGGTGTTTTTGATGTTTGCAATGGTGTTTTGAAAGTAATAATATTAACAAAATATTAAGAGTAATGAA
>JACEEZ010013982.1:52500-72500 GCA_016584305.1 Chionoecetes opilio
AGATGGTAATTGGTTAATGGTTAGATTGCAACGGACATATGCAACGGAAAGAGGTCAAGGAGGAGGACAGGATGGGAGGAAGTGTAAGAGGATAAGAAAATGGAGGAGGACAAGGAAAACGATGACAGGTCAAAAAGGAAAACAATGGGTCAGAGATGTCATATTGGATCTCAGATCATAATTATTCATGCACTTGTCGATCTGTATGTTCATCCATTATCTTCTTTCTCTGTCTATCTGGCTGTATCTCTCCACCACCAGCATTATCCCCACCACTACCACCACCACCACTAGCATTGCACACTACCATACGTGGAACATAAAAACACACAGGCTGAGGCAAAGGTAGGCAGGAAGGCACTGAAGGACTTATGTTTTTTAAAGTAATCGTCCAGACCCAAATTTTTTTTGCCGAATTATGTTGATTCAAAACACCTAATCCACCAAAAAATAATTGATTTCCTGGCCTTATTTCCGTAAAAACACGACTTTTGTAAAAAGCGCGCGAAAAAAAAAATCTTCCCTCCAACAGGGCTACGACTGTTATTGGTGACGTCAGAACAGGGACGCCTGCAGACACTCTGTCTGACACCTGTCGGCAAATGTTATGATGAGCGATTGTACTTCGGTGTCAGACAATGAATCTGTCGCTGTGACAGATCTAGAGAACGATGCTCAATCTGACACCGAAAGAAATGACGCTGGTCGCGTATACTATGAGGAAAACGAACCTCAGATTGTCATGGGATCCTATGTTTGAGCCCGAGTACGAGGTGGATGAACAGGTGTTAGCAGAGCCTGAGGTTCAGCAGGAGGACCTGGCACTTCTCCAAAACATGGATTGGTAAATAAGGTTAAACCATGTGTGTATGGGAATCACAATGAAGGTACTTTCGAAAAAATCCTATGGTTAGTTTTGGAGCTACAGTCAAACGCCATTACTCGGAAACCACATACTAGCATTAACTACAGCATAGAGTTGGAAAATATGCGGGCGGGAAGGCAGAAAGTGTGACAGCCACACCACCACAGGGTCTCTCACCACAGGGCACGCCCACTCCACAACTGGTTTACTTGGTCTTGTTAAGAGGCAAAGCCTCACAGTCGTGGTGGTCCACCGCTGCTGCCAGTCTTGGCGTCCCTGTCTAACAGGGCCACCTGGTCTGGTATGGTGTTGGACTGAGTCACTGTCTTACGGGGGGGCGCCGTTTCTCAACACAACTGCTCGCCCCAACACACTATAGGCGTGCATCACCCTACACACGCCACTCCTTTCCGTGTGCAAACTTTTCTCGAAAGGCACAGCTGTCTTGCTGCACCCATAAAGGATGCATGCATGTGGCATATAGCAAAAAAAATCTATCAGAAACACCCAAATATCTTCAAGTACTATATTTATCTCTGTGTTTACGTGCCTCTCTGATCAGCGCGGGAAGATGAGCCTCCCTGATGCTACGTCACCGAGCCTGAGCGCATCGTCTGCAAACCTTGAGAGCGTTTTGAAAACTCGGGGAATTTGCAGATTTTGATTGCGGATTATTTAAAAACGGCTGACTGGATACAAAAAGTGACGACGTGTTGTTGATATACTCGTTAATGGCTATGCTTTGATTGCATTAAATCAGGAATGATGAAATGGTCTGGACGATTACTTTAAGAGGTAGTAAACTATCCTGCGACTCACTTAGCGTTCCCTGGCCAATTGTCCTCTAGAGTCTAGACGGACGAACTTGGTGTCGCATTACGAGAAAGCTATGACTAATCAAATAATTGTGGAAGTGTCGGTACTTTTTGTAGATAGCAAATGTACATAATCGAGCGTTTGAATACTTGTTGACGGCGTGTTTGAGGGCGTAACATTATTATGTATATAGATATTTTGATTTCATATCGTATTGTCTCTCTACCCTAAACATCAGAGGTTAATACATAATGACGTAGATTGAGAGACAGAGTAATGCACTCCGTTCCAATCGTGTAAGGCTCTTTCTGTCCTAAAATAAGCCTGATAACTTTATCCATATTGACGTGATGCTCAACAGTGCCAAGAAAGACCATTTTACAGTGTTGTCCCACCTGTCGTATTTGTGACCAAGGCATCAATCATTACGAACTATTAAAATACCACAACTTAAGTGTGAGTTATCTTATATTCACACTGGTACAAATAAGAAAAAAAAGTGGAATAATAGTTACGAAAAGAAAATACTCGGAGGAGAGGAAAAAAAAAAGGGAAAAAAAGATAGACACAGAGAATGAAGGTGGAATGGCAGCGAAGGAGGAAAGGAGGAAAGAAGAGAAGAGAAAGGGAAGGAAGAGAGAAATATAAATCGACTGACGTTCTCTGTGTACCTCTGAAAACAAGAATAGTTCCCTAGTACTCTCTCTCTCTCTCTCTCTCTCTCTCTCTCTCTCTCTCTCTCTCTCTCTCTCCTCCTCTCTCTCTCTCTCTCTCTCTCTCTCTCTCTCTCTCTCTCTCTCTCTCTCTCTCTCTCTCTCTCTTATTTTTTTATATATATTATATATATATATATATATATATTATATATATATATATATATATATATATATATATATATATATAATAAACTGATGATTACTGAAAATATATAGTTCAAGTTTTGTTTTAGTAAGCTTTGCAAGTAAAAGCCCATATGTCTTTTTGAATGATCTGTTTATTTTCTTGTGTTCATATTGATCACCGGTATCTAGAATGACATCTCTTCCAATGCAAGTTTGTTTCTTCAAAGAGGATATATTTTCATTGTATGCCCTAATTTGAATCCTGCAAATCAAAATAGATAAAACAAATAGCAGGAAATTTTCAATAAATACATTTTATTAACAAGCACATAGTAATACATTTAATAATAATGTACGATAAAGATTACGATAATTTTTAGGAGCCTGTACGATAATTCTACTGAAAAAAACATAATTTTGAAGAGCCAGTACGATAATTCCCAACTGAAAGTGTGGCAACACTGCTAACTGACCAGTGAATCTGACCAGTCACCACTCCCCAAAAGTCACCAGTCAGTGCTAGGGTTGTGCGGTATCAAGAAAATACCGGTATTGCCGATACCGGTTTACGGAAATAATACCGGTACGTCCTCACACCGGTATCAGTTACGATACCGGTATACCGATACCGTGCCAAAATACCGGTATTACCGGTATCAGTATTTGATTTTTTCGGGTTTTTTTTTACTTGTCCATTCTCAGACAATTATTAACCTCTACAGCATCGACCCCCCATAAAATAAAGTTTCCTATAGCGTCGGCCATTTTTTTTTTTTTCAATTCTTACCCCTACCGTACAGCATAGACCCCCCTTAAATAAAGTTTTATGTGGCGTAGGCCATTTTTTTTTTTTTCAATTCTTACCCCTACCGTACAGCATAGACCCCCCTAAAATAAAGTTTTATGTGGTGTAGGCCATTTCTTTTTTTTTCAATTCTTACCCCTACCGTACAGCATAGACCCCCCTAAAATAAAGTTTTATGCGGCGTAGGCCATTTCTTTTTTTTTCAATTCTTACCCCTACCGTACAGCATAGACCCCCCTAAAATAAAGTTTTATGTGGCGTAGGCCATTTCTTTTTTTTTCAATTCTTACCCCTACCGTACAGCATAGACCCCCCTAAAATAAAGTTTTATGTGGCGTAGGCCATTTTTTTTTTGTATCAGTAATTAGTGTATGTATAATGTAACCTCTAAATAAGGAAAATAACAATAATTTGATTCAAATTTCCTTTTAACATTTATTTTTGGACAAAAAGTTCCTAAGATTCCTGGGAAAGGCAGTTTAGATAGATCATAGACCACTATAAGATATAGTGGTCTATGGATAGATATATAGCCAGAGCTGGGCAGTATTTGCATACATTTGTATTTAAATACATTAATTTGTGTATTAAGAAATCTATTTATAAATACACTAGTTTTCATGTATTTAAATACAGGAATTAAATACTTTAATGAGTATTTAAATACATTGTATTTTTATACATATACTATAAAAATGTAAATACTTTTTTATTCTATTTATTTATTTTTTATCAGTTAATTTGGCCATAAACCCGCCCAACTATCTGGCAATCCTGATGTTACAGTGAACCTGTGTTCCCGCTGTCAGGAAATTTCCTTATTTTAAGGAAATTTAGGCTTGAGAAGGAAACTTCTAAGGAAACGCAAAATCTAAGGAAATCCTAAGGAAATATATATTTTTTTTCCAGACATTTCTAGAGATATGTAGATTAAGATTAAATAGCCAGGTGAGATGATAATATTAACACATTTTATTTGCCTTTGGCAAAATGACCAAAGAACAAATTCTCGGTCCTAATTTTTTATCATATTCATATCTATAGCATTTACCACAGCAAGGATATTGGGGAATGGGGAGGAGGGAGGTGGAGCAAAGGTGGTGGGTGGCGACGGGCTGGTGTGAGCCGTGGGATAGGGGGTTAGAGCTCTAACGACAAGTTCAGTTCCTGTCCTGGGGTTGGATTCAGGAAACTTACCAGTCGGGGCATTTCTTGTAGATGCCACCAGTGGAGGTACGACGGTGGAGAATCTCCACCGGCCGGGATTTGACGAGCATTCTTGAATATAGCCCATAATCAGGACCATGACGGTGCTGCGCATTGCATTGTTGGCGCGTTCGTGGTTCCATTATGGAATGTGTGAAGGGGGCTTTACCGCGTTTATCAACGTTGTTGCATATTCATTATGTCGCCCTTAGCGTCCCTTGGTGTGATACGGAGTCTAACGCTGGCCACTGGCGTAGACCAGTGACACAAGGGAGGGCCTCAGAGGGCTAGTAGTTAAGGTGAAATATCTTGAAAAAATATTATTTTGTGTTTTAACATTTTCTTTTCATTCATACTTTAAATTTAATAAGTCTGCCATGAAAAAAGTCCTACGCGCATCAAAATCGGTCTCTTTAACAGTTTAAATGGCCAGCCGATTGCAGCGCATATGGCTGGACATTTAAATGCCCATGAATGATGAATTTATCTTCATAATGCTATTTGAATGGATTTAGAGTAATTTTTGCACTTTATAGAAGTCTATCCTTTCACAACAACGTTTTCTCTTAGTCCACCTGAGAGAAAGAATGTGTGTAAACAGAATCACCAGCTACACACAAGACCTTCCATCCTTTGTGTGTCTTCGCTTGGATTTTACGCATATTATCATCACTCATCAGTTAGAGATGAGCAAGAGGTCTGAATTATACAAGAAGAGGTTGGCAAGTATTTCAAGAGCATGGGAAGCAAAGAAAAGCAGCCATGGAGTTGAAGGGACTCTCGCCAAGGCTGAAACACCCCAGGTCCAGGAAATATCTCAGCTGCCAGCTGCTAGCAGCAGCTGCACCCACAAACCTTCGCCCCTTACAATACGTGAACAATTGTTGCAAGATGTTTGTGGACCACCACTTAGTCCTAAAAGCAAGGATGAGAACATTATAATTGATAAAACTGTTATACCTACTGAGTTATGAGATAAAGCGAGTAAATTTTTTCAACGCTAATTTCTGACAAATAATACTTTGCTAGAAGAAAAAAATCCCACAACACTTATTTTTCAGGGGATTTTTAAAAATCTAAAAGTGTTATCTTTTTCAACCATTTATCTAAGTTTTTCTCAAGAGGAAATTGTACTTTTTTAATTCCATATATATTTTTTTTCTTTCAAAAAAAAATTCGAAAATATTTTAATCACTAAATCTAAATAAGAAAAAAATGAAAATTTACATTTTTCTCTTGACAAAAATCTAAAGAATACATTGATCTTTAAAATCATATACAAAACATTATGTTTTACTTTAAAGACATGAAACTGGGAGCCTTAAAAGTACTATGTAAAACTGGGGCACAGAACGACTCCTTAAAGGAAGCACCAAGGGTGGGAAACCTGCTGTTTGGGACAGTTGAGAGACCCTCACGGTAGCTCCACTTGTGTCCTGCGGCGCTCATTAGTGGGCGGGGACACGCTAGTGTGGTAGCGGTAGGCAGAGATTTTGTATTGTATTTTGATAGTGGTCTTGTTTTTGTTTTTACAACTATTATCATCTTGTTTTGAGGACTTTAGTAATTAATGTTCCTGCTATTTCTTTGTGGCAGTTGGATTACTTTTTCATGACAAGGAACTTCTCGGTTTGATGCCGTGATGGATCGTGTCAAAACAAAGAGAGATGAAGATGATCTCAAAATAAAAATTGAAGAAAAAATCCATGGATAAGCGGATATGAAATTAAAAGTATTTTCAAATTCCCTAAGGCTCCTGTTATTCAAATTATTTTCAAACAATGTTATTGCAATGAAATAGATGCAATTGATACTAGACTGATGACATTTAATCTGAGTATACCAGCACGTGACATAAAACACGAATCGTATATTCCCATAATGTGTTGCATGAGACACTACAAACTTGATTTTATGAAAAAAGACTAGTAAAGATAAAAATAATATAAAATCTTTGGAACAGCCTAATACCGTAGCCTTGGTACAACCCAAGAAAACAGCCCAATAAACAGCCTAAGAATAAGCTTTAGCAGAACCCAAGAAAGTATTGTCAGGACATTCAAAGAATGCTTTGTTAAGATAACCTTTAAAAACAACCTTAGAAAAGCCCTCAATATAAAATAATTTTCTTAAAGAAATAGCCTGAGTACCGCCGAAGAAAGCACGCAGCCCTTAATATTGCTTAAGTAAGCAGTGTAGGAACAGCCTAATATATAGTCTTAGAAGAGCCTAACAAATACCCATACCCTCATGACAGCTCAAGTCTGGCAGGCGCGCTGGCAAATGCGGGGCGGAGCGGGGCGGGGCGCACTTGTTTTCGTATTTTCGTATTAATTCAGTCACTTCCCTGGTTTTTGAGACACTAACTATTATTTCCCAACCAAGTTTCACTGATTTTTCTGAAGGAGATACATTGTTGTACAGCACAGACGTGGCATAGTACTCCTTCCGGCATACCAACCTTACCGTGACGGGACTACACGAAGGGAAAAGATGTGGAAGGATTCAACGTTAAGCCCCGTCCACACTGTGCCTCATGCAGAGATACACGAGGCAGGTGGATGTGTTGAATGCCCACCCGAGCGTCCAGACTGTGCTTCACTGCCATGGCAGGGAGGCGACGGTCTGTCACAAGTTTGATTGATGTTCATTGCAATTTTTGACCACCTATATATTTTTGCATTGAGACGTATCACATACCATCAAAATTGGAAAAGTGTGCTGATTCCGAGACAGTAAATAAAAATTCAATGCAAGCAAAATTACAGGAATAACGAAGTTTAATAAAAAACGGTGAGAGAGGAAAAAATGTGTATGCACTATTTCCTTTTGGTCTTATAATCTTATTCTTGGTATAGTTTACTGTAATTTATTTATATTCATGACACACAGTAATGTCTCGTGAATATGATGGTATGTTCAGTCTTCCTAAATATCATCTCATTCATATGGTAGTTTGATAATACCATGTATTGATATACATCATGGAGCGCAGCGAGCGGCATCTTCCCTCAATGGAGCAAAGTGCAACACTGAGGAGCTCTGCATGCCCATGCAATCGAGTCGGCTGGATTAGCTCAGCACGACGCATGGCGCTGTTGAAAACCGATTTTCAACACCGCCACTAACAGAGCGCGCGTCATGAGGCACAGTGTGGACGGGGCTTTACCCTGGGTCCCCGTGTAGCGTTGAGAACTCGTCATGTGGTACCGTCAGCATATTCCCGTTTTCTGGAATAGTATGTGGCGTTTACTCTTGAACACGTCAGGTTAAGTTATGTTAGGTTACGGATAGGATAGGTTAGGTTTCTCTGGACATGTTATGGTACCTTTGCGTGGGAATCAGTGAGAGTATTTTCGAGAAAATCCTATGGTTAGTTTCGGAGCTACAGCCAAGCGTTTTCACTCGGAAACCACATACTCGCATAGAGAACGGGAATATGCGTCCCGTCATGGGACGGGAAAGGTGACATTTAATAATCTGGCCCCAAGTCACGTCCAACACATGCTTAGGTTAGCGGCGTCGGTAGCCATGTGGAGCTGTAAGGTGTTTTGTTTACATTCCTTCCGAAGAGGCGACATTGCTGCAATCTCACCGCCCGCCTGTACATGGCGCCGGGATCGACCCCTCCCATTGGAGATCTCCTTCCTCTTGTCTCTACCTTTCTTGGGCAGAACTGAACCAGCAAGGAGTATTCAGATCGAAACAACGTAGCAAATACCCAAAAGAGGCAATAAAACGAGGCCCAATGAATAAAAACAAAAAATAGAAGAGAAAGAGAAGAGATAGAGAGACAGAAAGAGAGAAAGCAAAACTTTGTGAGAATTCTATACTAAATATATATATGAATAATTTGTTATGTATGTATGTATAAATGTATGTGTGATAAACCTACAGGCTGATCATAAATACAGAGAGTTCATTTTCATCTTCCTACAAGCAAATATACAAATAAACTATTAACTACGAAATTATGCCATTTGAGAACTCCTCGGATTCCTATCTCCCCCACACATTAAACACCTTTCACCATCATCCCCACCACCACCACCATCACCAATCGTGTTAGGACCTTTCTGACCTAAAATAAACCTGATAGTTTTATCCATATTGACTTTATGATTAAACTGATGTGACATTCACATCTTGGTACTGTCCACTTTAACCTGTTTTGATGTTTTGAAAATACTTTGTTTCAAATATTGAAAAATTGGACACGTGACGCTCAACGATATCATAAACGTATTTGAGGTACAAACATATACATTAACATGATATCATGGTCCTCTTTCAAAGTTCATGAGTGGACTTTGATACGATGAATGGAGGTGAAGTGAATAATAGTCAAAACACTACATACTAGTGATGGACCGAATATTCGCATTCGCATTCGCAATTGCGAATATTCGCATGTTTTTTTAATATTCACATTCGCATTCGCATTCGCACTCCCACTCGTAGTTTTTTGCGAATATGCGAATATTTTGCCCAAATTATTAACTTACAAAAATAAGAAAAAATATTACAAGTGAACATAATATTACACAAGCAAACATATAAATAAATGTATAATTTAGCCGAGCGTAAGTCAAAAGAATGAAGTGAGGAGGCGTACTGGTAGCCAAGGCTATCCTCGGACACTAACTCCCTCCTCCACCCTTCAATAGAGTGGCAGCCGCTACTTTCAAGGTCACTGTTACTGAACTCGACTCTTTTGCCTCGTGCGCCATACTGCAGTAAGTATACGCGCTCTTCTCTCTCACTCACGAGCACAATCAACTTTCTTTGAAAGAGACCAGTATTGCAGCAGCCTACTGCGTAATGGCGTCCAGTCACACCAGTGTGGTTTGGGATTATTTCGAGATTATTTCTAATAACATTACAAACTGTAAACTTAGCAATAATAATTATTCATGTAAGATATTATCATGTTAAAGTTCGAAATACACGAATGATCATATTCGTGTAAGAGTGGGTCCTCGTCCCGCAACCTGGAAACATTGAAAATTGAGTGGAATTTTCATTAAGGCCGTGTCACACGGACACTTTCCTGGCATCTTTTGGTATTTTGCTACCACATGATGCCCGTAGTGGTGGCAAAAAAATGCGCGTTCGTCGCATGGCGTTTCGGCTAGGAGCATCTTCTTGCATGATTCATAACACTGGGGAACAATTTGAAGAAAAAAAAATTGTTGAGTTAGATTTTTGAGCTTATTTAGACTAAAATTGGCATGCTGATTCCAAATCTGTAGTCAGTTTTTTTCTAGCACGTCAAGTTTTTTCTCCACAGCTTACCCTCCAGATAATGCAAAATTCCACTTGTGAGCTGTAGTAAATTTGTTTGGCGCAGTCCCTATTGGGCATTCGGTCTGTCTTCGTGAAGAATATGGAGATGTAAAGAGAGTCATTGAGTTATTGCAATATGACAAACACAATTGGATCATCTGTGTTGACCTTAAAATGGTGTCCTTCCTTCTTGGTCAACAACGTGGATACACAAAGTATCCCTGCTTTCTCTGTATGTGGGATAGCAGAGCTCGAGAGAAGCATTGGGTTCAGACGAATTGGCCTCCGAGATCTGATCTTAAACCTGGAGATCCTAACATTGTACATGAGCCACTTGTTGACAGGAAGAAAATAATATTCCCACCTCTGCACATAAAACTAGGTCTCATGAAACAATTTGTAAAAGCATTGTCAACTGATGGCGACTGTTTGAAGTACATCATCTTGGCATTTCCTGGACTGTCAATTGAAAAAATCAAGGCCGGTGTGTTTGATGGTCCACAAATTCGACAGCTCATCAAAGATGAACATTTCAACGGTACTATGTCAGACCTTGAAAAGAATGCTTGGCTATCATTCAAAGACGTCGTCAAGAACTTTCTTGGAAATACACGTGCAAGTAATTACACAGAAATTGTTCAGAGACTATTGGAGAGCTACAAAGCGCTTGGTTGCAACATGAGTATTAAAGTACATTTTTTGCATAGCCATCTTGCCAACTTTCCGGAAAATCTTGGTGCTGCTAGCGACGAGCAAGGTGAACGATTTCACCAAGATTTGAAGGTTATGGAAGAACGTTACCAGGGTAGATGGGATGTGCATATGATGGCTGACTATTGTTGGAGCATCAAACGCGATAGTCCTTAAGTTGAACACTCCAGACAAAGCTACAAACGTAAATTTTTACCTTAACCTGCACACAATTATAGCCTTATCCTTTCTAAAAACATGATAATGTTAAATAAACATTCTATTCATGCCTATTTCTTTCATTTTTCATTGTATGTTAACATTTGCAACTTTTTATAAGATAACCACTGTTACTGTTATGTACAGTATTTTTCATATTTTTTAAGAAAACGAAAATCCTACAGTTCAAAAACTTGACGTGATAGAGAAAAACTGAGATCAGTTTTGGATTCAGCACCCAAAAATTACTTAATAACAAGTGTCAGACCTAACTCAACAAAAATTTGTTCCCCAGTGATAATTATAATTCTTGAATTGAAGAATACGATTGAATTGAATACGATTGAAGTCTTCTTGCACGATCCATAATGTTAGTTTTGATTGCGGGTCACGGAAGATGCCAGTAGAAGATGCTCGTAGCCGAAACGCGTGTGACGAACGCGCATTTTTTTGCCACCACTACGGGCATTTTTTGGTAGCAAAATACCAAAAGATGCCGGAAAAAAGTGTCCGTGTGACACGGCCTTTAGACATTCATATTTGTTATGGTTGAGCTCTTACAATACATACAAAATATTTCAGTTACCTGTATGATATCAAACAGTGTATTACTTGTAATATTATGTAATATTCGAAATTCGCATTCGCATTCGCGAATATTAAAACCAAATATTTGCATTCGCATTCGCATTCGCGAATACGGGAAATAGACATTCGGTCCATCACTACTACATACCTACAGAAAAATACACATTCACGTACGTTCTTGAAAAAAAATGTATATACCTACCACTCTTATACATATTACGCAATACTTGGTAACCGTACAATTCATGCGTCATTACGAAATGCACTGATTACATGAATGTTCTCGCTCTATTCCTGCGAGAAAGGTCAAACAAACGAACAAAATGTTAAAGCTTTATGTGAATTTCGCGAGCAATAAAAAGTGATAAGTGTGGTGTGAAAATAACAGCTTAGAGAATAGCACAGCATTACCTTGTATCATTATGGTGTAATCATGATAATTGTCTAAAAATTATGCATGTGTTGTTTTGGTTATCATTATCAATAATGTTGGTAATTTTATCATTATTGCTATCAATATCATTATCGTTATAATTATCATTACTATCATTGTTATTATCATTATTATCATCATTATTATCAAAGTTATCATCATTGAAGCAGTAATATAGTTGTATTGGTAGTGGTAGTATTGTTTTGAAAATAGTTACAGTAGTAGTAGAAGTAGTAGTGTATTAATAGCGGCGGCATCATTTAGCAACAGCAGTAGCAGTCTAAATTGCGTATATTCGATGACATCATCGCGGTACCATAACAAAAGTCGACTAATACTCTTACATATCCGTAAGCATATAAAGAACGCCCACCTGCCACCTGCCCTAACTGCTGCCATTACCTATGCATGCCTGGGAAACACGTCACTGCCATTCATCAAACACGTTATTGTCATTCATCAAATACGTCACTCCCCATATAGGGTGGTGGCGGCCAAGTGGTTAGCGTCTTGGAGTAGTGAGCCCGATGTCCCCAGTTTAAATCCTGCCGGGGGAACTCTTTTGGCCATCTTTAACGCGGTGGATAAGAAGAGTATGGTAGTTGTGAGCACACTGTCCTTTATTTATTTATTATTTTTTTTATTTTTTATATTTTTTTTATTTTACAACACAAGGAACTGGCCAAGGGCACAACAAAAATGGGTAACACAAAGCCCGCTTAGTTGCCAGTCCCTATAAATAAGACAGTAAGAGAATAAAATAAAAAAGAGGGGCGAGCCAATTTAGTTCGGGAGGTGTCTTGTTACTCTTCTTTTGAAAAGATGTAAGTCATGGGAAAGTAGAAAAATAGAAACAGGAAGAGAGTTCCAGAGTTTACCAGTGAAAGGGATGAAAGAGTAAAGATACTGATTAACTCTTGCATTAGGAAGATGGACAGAATAGGGATGAGAATGAGTAGAAAGTCTTGTGCAGCGAGGCCGCGGGAGGGGGGGAGGCATGCAGTTAGCAAGTTCAGAATAGCAGTGAGCATGAAAATAACGGTAGAAGAGAGCAAGAGAAGCAACATTGCGGCGGTGATTTAAAGATTGAAGACAGTCAGTCAGAGGAGAGGAGTTGATGAGACGAAAAGCTTTTGACTCAACCCTGTTTAGGAGAGCTGTATGAGTGGATCCTCCCCAAACATGTGAGACATACTCCGTACATGGGCGGATAAGGCCCTTGTAGAGAGCAAGCAATTGAGAGGGAGAAAAAAAAGGACGCAGACGCCACAGGACACCTAACGTCTTAGAAGCTGTTTTTAGCAAGAGATGAGATGTGAGATTTCCAGTTCAGATTTTTAGTAAAGGATAGTCCTAGAATGTTCATTGTAGAAGAAGGAGACAGTTGAGTGTCATTGAAGAAGAGGGGATAGTTATCTGGAAGGTTTTGTCGAGTAGATAGGTGAAGGAATTGGGTTTTTGAGGCATTGAACAAAACAAGGTTTGCTTTGCCCCAATCAGAAATTATAGAAAGATCAGAAGTTAGGCGCTCGGTGGCATCTCTCCGTGAATCACTTAGTTCCTGTTGAGTTGGACGTCTAATAAACGACGTTGAAAAATGCAGGGTAGAATCATCAGCGTAGGAGTGGATAGGGCTTTGAGTTAGGCTTAGAAGATCATTAATGAATAATAGAAAGAGAGTGGGTGATAGGACAGAACCCTGGGGAACACCACTATTGATAGATTTAGGAGAAGAACAATGTCCGTCTACAGTAGCTGCAATAGAACGGTTTGAAAGGAAACTTAAGATGAAGGTACAGAGAGAAGGATAGAAACCGAACGAGGGTAGTTTGGAAATTAAAGATTTGTGCCAGACTCTATCAAAAGCTTTTGATATGTCAAGGGCAACAGCAAAAGTTTCACCGAAACCCCTAAAGGAGGATGACCAAGATTCAGTTAGGAAAGCTAGAAGATCGCCAGTAGATCGCCTTTTACGGAAACCGTACTGACGATCAGATAGAAGATTGTGAGCAGATAGATGCTTAAGAATCTTCTTATTAAGTATAGATTCAAAAACTTTAGAAAGGCAGGAAGTCAAAGCTATATAGGACGGTAGTTTGAAGGATTAGAAAGGTCACCCTTCTTAGGAACAGGTTGGATGTGAACAAACTTCCAGCAAGAAGGAAAGGTGGAAGTAGATAGACAAAGACGGAAAAGTTTGACCAGGCAAGGTGCAAGCACAGAAGCACAGTTTTTGAGAACAATAGGAGGGACTCCGTCAGGACCGTAAGCCTTCCGAAGATCTAGGCCAGAAAGAGCAAAGAAAACATCATTCCGAAGGATCTTAATGACAGGCATAGTATAGTCAGAGGGTGGAGGAGAAGGAGGAACAAGTCCTTCATCAACCAGAGTGGAATTTTTAGCAAAGGTTTGAGCGAAGAGTTCAGCTTTAGAAGTAGATGAGACAGCTGTGGAGCCATCTGGGTGAAGCATAGGAGGGAAAGATGAATAAGAAAAATTGTTAGAGATGTTATTAGCTAGATGCCAGAAGTCACGAGAGGAATTTGATTCAGAAAGATTTTGACATTTTCTATGAATGAAAGAGTTTTTGGTAAGTTGAAGTAAAGATTTGGCATGATTACGGAAAGAAATATAATAGGCATGAGTATCAGGAGATGGATGCTTACGGTACCGTTTGTGAGCCACCTCTCTATCTCGGACAGCATGAGAACAAGCAGAGTTAAACCAAGGTTGACGGGCTTTAGGATTAGAGAAAGTGTGTGGAATGTACGTCTCCATGCTAGAGACTATGACCTCAGTTATGCGTCTCTGCACAAAGAGATGGGTCTTTGACATGGAAGCAGTAATCAGTCCATGGAAAATCAGAGTAGTACTGCCTTAGGTCTTCCCACTTAGCTGAGTTGCCAGAAGCACCTCCGCTTAGGTGGGTCCCGAGACGGTACCGGAGCGATAGGACAGGTTACAGAAATAAGATTGTGATCGGAGGAACCCAACGGAGAGAATAGTTTCACAGAGTAAGCAGAAGGGTTAGTAGTTAGGAAAAGATCAAGAATGTTGGGCGTGTCTCCAAGGCGGTCAGGAATACGGGTAGGGTGCTGCACCAGCTGCTCTAGGTCTTGGAGGATAGAAAAGTTGTAGGCTTTTTCACTAGGTTGGTCAGTGAAAGAAGATGATAGCCAAAGCTGGTGGTGAACATTTGAGTCCCCAAGAATGGAAATTTCAGCTAAAGGAAAATGAGATGAGATGTGCTCCACTTTTGATGTTAAATAGTCGAAGAATTTTACATAGTCAGAGGAGTTAGGTGAGAGATATACAGCACAGATAAATTTAGTAAGGGAGTGACATTGAAGTCGAAGCCAGATGGTAGAAAGTTCGGAAGATTCAAGGCCGTGGGCACGAGAGCAAGTGATGTCATTGCGCACATATACGCAACAGCCAGCTTTGGATTTAAAATGAGAATAGAGACAGTAAGAGGAGACAGAAAAAGGTCTGCTGTCAGTGCTCACAGTCACTACTCAGTCATATAAAGTCCCGCCAGGAGCAACTGTTTTTTCCATCGTCGAGTGGCCGAAGATACCCACATACTCCATGAACCTTACCTTTAGACTGCGCTACAAGTGTAGCGGAGGGCACCAAGTGGCACCATGAGCCTCAAGTCAAACTATCACAGGTGTCACTATAAAAATCAAGTCTGCGCCACCACGGGCGAGGGCTAACCATCACAGCTCTCCATACTGTGAAGGGCCAACCACGTGAACCCTCAAGGAAGAAAAGAATAGCCTGCAGGCGCTTTAGGATCCAACGTAGAAAAACAATTCATGGAACACGTCACTGCTCCTCATCAAACACGTCATTGCCATTCACCAAACACGTCACTGCCATTCATCAAACACGTCACTGCCATTCAACAAACATTTATCTGGCATTCAACAAACATGCCACTGCCATTCATCAAACATGCCACTGCCATTCATCAAACATGCCACTGCCATTCATCAAACATGCCACTGCCATTCATCAAACATGCCACTGCCATTCATCAAACATGCCACTGCCATTCATCAAACATGCCACTGCCATTCATCAAACATGCCACTGCCATTCATCAAACACGTCATTGCCATTCATCAAACACGTCACTGCCATTCATCAAACACGTCACTGCCATTCATCAAACACGTCACTGCCATTCATCAAACACGTCACTGCCATTCATCAAACACGTCACTGCCATTCATCAAACACGTCACTGCCATTCATCAAACATGCCACTGGCATTCATCAAACATGCCACTGCCATTCATCAAACATGCCACTGCCATTCATCAAACATGCCACTGCCATTCATCAAACATGCCACTGCCATTCATCAAACACGCCACTGCCATTCATCAAACACGCCACTGCCATTCATCAAACACGTCACTGCCATTCATCAAACACGTCACTGCCATTCATCAAACACGTCACTGCCATTCATCAAACACGTCACTGCCATTCATCAAACACGTCACTGCCATCCATCAACACACGTCACTGCCATTCATCAAACACGTCACTGCCATTCATCAAACACACGTCACTGCCATCCATCAAACACACGTCACTGCCATCTCATCAAACACACGTCACTGCCATTCATCAAACACGTCACTGCCATTCATCAAACACGTCACTGCCATTCATCAAACACGTCACTGCCATTCATCAAACACGTCACTGCCATTCATCAAACACGTCACTGCCATTCATCAAACACGTCACTGCCATTCATCAAACACGTCACTGCCATTCATCAAACACGTCACTGCCATCCATCAAACACACGTCACTGCCATTCATCAAACACGTCACTGCCATTCATCAAACACGTCACTGCTATTCATCAAACACGTCACTGTCATTCATCAAACACGTCACTGCCATTCATCAAACACGTCACTGCTATTCATCAAACACGTCACTGCCATTCATCAAACACGTCACTGCCATTCATCAAACACGTCACTGCCAGTCATCAAACACGTCACTGCCATTCATCAAACACGTCACTGCCATTCATCAAACACGTCACTGCTATTCATCAAACACGTCACTGTCATTCATCAAACACGTCACTGCCATTCATCAAACACGTCACTGCCATTCATCAAACACGTCACTGCCATTCATCAAACACGTCACTGCCATTCATCAAACACGTCACTGCCATTCATCAAACACGTCACTGCCATCCATCAAACACGTCACTGCCATTCATCAAACACGTCACTGCCTATTCATCAAACACGTCACTGTCATTCATCCAAACACGTCACTGCCATTCATCAAACACGTCACTGCCATTCATCAAACACGTCACTGCCATTCATCAAACACGTCACTGCCATTCATCAAACACGTCACTGCCATTCATCAAACACGTCACTGCCATTCATCAAACACGTCACTGCCATTCTCCCAAAACACGTCACTGCCATTCTCCCATAACACGTCACTGCCATTCATCAAACACGTCACTGCCATTCTCCCAAAACACGTCACTGCCATTCACCAAACACGTCACTGCCATTCATCAAACACGTCACTGCCATTCATCAAACACGTCACTGCCATTCATCAAACACGTCATTGCCATTAATCAAACACGTCACTGCCATTCATCAAACACATCACTGCCATTCTCCCAAAACACGTCACATGTTATGGTGAAACCAAC
This sequence comes from Chionoecetes opilio, assembly GCA_016584305.1. Classification (NCBI taxonomy): domain Eukaryota; kingdom Metazoa; phylum Arthropoda; class Malacostraca; order Decapoda; family Majidae; genus Chionoecetes; species Chionoecetes opilio. Next base: position 69,970 of record JACEEZ010013982.1, read on the forward strand.
AACTTTCGAATCAGCATTACACCACCATCGCTTGGCTTTCTTGCTCATACTATGATACCTACTACTATCACCATCACCATTACAACCGTTATCACTACAACTACTCTATGAATACGTGATGTTAACGTTACACCCCTTGAACTCGGAAAGAGGTGCCATTGAAGGTCACAAACATAACATATATATACAAAAAAAAGAGAATAATGATCAACGCGGCTATCAGTGGAGGCAATAATAACCGGTTTACATACAAACAACCAATACTCAATAAAACGATCCGATGCATACATAAACCCAACTATTATGGAGGCTTATGTTGGTTACTCACAATAACTACAAAATAATGGACCATCACAGCTACGATTTCAACTTTTACTTTAATGAAACTCCCTCACCATTACAATATTTCGATCTTCTTATCATCATCACCACCACAACCATCCCAGTCACCACAAGCTAACAGTGAGTTTCCCCTCCCGCCCTTCCCTTTTATCACTTGTTATAACTCAGAGGAGGGCGAAAGGGGCTCAATATATACCACGTTATTCCAGGCGCCCAGCCAAAAATCGGATCGGAAGTTAGGCAAGTCGTAACTGGCTCTCGTAGGGAGGGACCAATACCCAGTTCCAATGAAAACGGGGAGATTGTCGTGTTTACATGGTTGCCTCACTTCCCATTTTCTCTCCTGCTGTTTTTTTCTCGTTTTCTATTCTAAGGGTTAGGAAGGAAAAACATTCTTATCGTTTTTACTATTGGTGTTTCTTTGTACCCGTGTTATTTTTTTATTTTTGGTGTGTGTGTGTGTGTTTCACACATTCACCCATGGTCTTGTCCACGCGAGCTGAATCGCGATCGCCAGTTTCACCCTCCTGCCTGGAGCTCATTATTACCGATCTTTGGATAATGCTGGGACCTCACATACCACACACCTCCATCCCTTTGCTCAAGGGGGACAGTAACCGCCCGAATTTCTGAGTGGAAAAATCCCCGGGAACGATCGAACGCTGGACCACAGCATGGCGCTTGACGCTCTAACCCACCGTTCTAACGGCTTCTAACGGAAGCCGTTCAGGTATTCTTTTTTTTCTTTTTTCTTTTTTTTGTGTATGTGAATTTTTTTTTTTTTAAAGTACGAAAACCTTTGTTGTGTCAGTCTTCATCCTTATACACGTTATATAATGCTTAATCGTATTTTTCCTTTTAATTTTTCTATGTATGATATATATATATTTTTTCCTATTTAAGATTTTCAAAGAAAACTTATATGTTATTATTTCTATTAGGATGCATTTTTGCATCCTTTTGAAATAAAAAATAAAAAATCTATATATGAAGCAGCACAAATAAATATTACAGCATAGCTTGTCATTTAGATGTTGATGCCTTCAAGGCCTAGTGACTATTTGTGTTCATATATTTTAGAATCTCAACTGAATACATAAATCATCTGGAGTTTCACGACACCAGAAGTGCGTCCTATAATGTATTTTGACAATGTCTTGACGGGTGATAGCAACAAAATGTAAACATGTTATAGCAATTCAGAATTTCTTGCTTCACTTTCTCTGTTGTCCATAATTGTCAATCCAGTTACATAAGAATACAAAATTGCCCGTAAAAAAAAGAGAAATGGACCTGCGACAAGAATGCATTTTTGCTTCACACATAATATATAACCAGGTCACAGTTTTGAATAAAAATGGTTCCATGTAACGAACAAGAATAAAGATCATGAAAAAGCATCTCAACTCTCCACAAGTTTTGTGAGAGCGTCACGACAACTCTCCTTAGTGCGTACAACACAATTTACCTGGACAGCGCTAACGACCACCTGAATGTCGGCCATAAATCCTGCCAGCTCTTCAGAAAAATGTAATCAAGACTATCTTAGGCCTGCTGCACGCTCGCTAATACTAAACAGTTTCCTCAAAGCACTTACTAATATACATATAGCACTGTCTGGGGACTTGGCCAGTACATTTGTGACCCTTTTTACAAGACCCTTCGGACCTCAAGACACAAAAAGAAGCTAATTCCTCTCGTGAAAGGAAACAAAGGCGTCCTCCTCTTTGCCGACATCCCGCGTCGCACCACCTCGGACTCCTGCTTATGGCTTACCTCATTCCCGCCATCACGACGGCTTAATTTCCTTCTAAGGGAAGTCCAGAATGGTCCAGCTAATGGCCACTCACAGTACCATCTTAATTAGCTTCTTAAGAAATAGGACAACGCGTACTACACGTTAGTATTCTCCCACGCACCGTTATGCCTTTGGACACCTCTGAAAACCTACCCTCCATATATAGACAAAAGGCCGCCATATACAACTACCTGACTGACTTAACGTGATGTTTCATCGCGCAAACTTCCAATATGCTTCGGTTGCTTGCCTTTACGGGAGAGGTAGTTGGCGGGAAACACCTCATAGTTACATATTTTTACCTCCTGACACTTCAAAGGCACTCAGTAGGCTGACACGATAAATTGTTGATAAAATTGTATGAATATAATTTACACATCTAGACTCCTGA
>JACEEZ010013982.1:80000-82500 GCA_016584305.1 Chionoecetes opilio
TGTATATAAAGGTGACTATAATAACAATAACTTCATTTATTAAATGTTTTAGGTTAAATATGTTATCTGTTAATTAGAGTTGAGTAATAGTTTGGGTGAGAACGGCGGCCACGTAGGGAAGAACGAGGCCGGGAATATTATTTTTTGTATTGGTTGCTCTCTTTATCCTGGAGTGTATATTGTATTACAGTTTTAGTGCAATTGGTAAACTACGATTCCGGCCACAACACGAGCTCTTTTGAACACTTTCAGTATCAATTAATTTTGCAAGGTCCTTCATCCTACGCAAACAAACATGTTATATTCAATGATACTCACGAAGGGAAGAAAATAATGCAATACAAAGTTACGTTTGCAGAACAGATCCACTGCGTTTAATGAAAAATAAAAGATGATAAAAATACGTCCTTACATTGCTTTCTTCAACCATATTTTATTGAGTGTATATTGTAAACAGTTTATTACATGTCATCTCAAAACAATCGATAATTTACATAATGATGGCCTTGTGTCGATCCGCCTCCTGCCCACCACTAATCACTATCTATTACTATCTATAACTATATTATATATATCAAGTATAGACGTCCAGCCTCTGGGCCTTTGCTTTTGGCTCAGTTCTTGCGGCTGGAACGTGACAGCGAGCCACGTTCCAGCCAATTAACTCATTACGTGAATTACTCATTAAGGGCTTGTTCTATGCAAAAAGTTTGTTTTACAGACCCCCGTTGATTTTGACAGCACTACTTGCATGTCGACTTTCAGCTCAATCTGACAATAATTAGGAGTAGTTTACGCTTATTACTCATTAAGGGCTTGTTTTACGCAAAAAGTTTCTTCCGACGACCCCCATTGATTTTAACAGCACTACTTGCATGTCAAATTTCAGCTCAATCCGATAATATTTAGGAGTAGTTATACACTTTTTGGCGAAACTTGGTTCCACGGGTCTTATGGTAAGCGACAGCGAGCGAAGCTCGCTGTCAATTATATATATCAAGTATAGACGTCCAGCCTCTGGCCCCTTTGCTTTTGGCTCAGTTCTTGCGGCTGGAACGTGACAGCGAGCCACGTTCCAGCAAATTAACTCATTACGTGAATTACTCATTAAGGGTTTGTTCTATGCAAAAAGTTTGTTTACAGACCCCCGTTGATTTTGACAGCACTACTTGCATGTCGAATTTCAGCTCAATCCGACAATAATTAGGAGTAGTTTACGCTTATTACTCATTAAGGGCCTGTTTTACGCCAAAAAATCCTTCCGACGACCCCCATTGATTTTGACAGCACTACTTGCATGTCAAATTTCAGCTCAATCCGATAATATTTAGGAGTAGTTATACACTTTTTGGCGGAAACTTGGTTCTACGGGTCTTTTTGGTAAGCGACAGCGAAGCTCGCTGTCAATTACACTATCTATCACTAACCTATCTATTTACAAAAGATTATAGAAATAAATACTTTAATAATAATGATACAAAATAGATTCAATAACAATAACAAATAATAAGAAAAATAGTAAGAAGAAAAAGTAAAGATATTTGTTGCAGCTATTAAAATGTCAGTAGCAGTAGTAGTAGTAGTAGTATAAATAGTAGTAGTATAGCAGCAGTAGTGGTGGTGGAAGTAACATCATCACACTACAACATAGTAAAGAAAGCAGCGATGCAAGGCCCAAACACGTCAACCATTTCACACTGCACACATTAAGAAGGAACACCAGTACAACACGTGCTTGTCAACACTGAGGGCGTGCAGTGCGGCGCCGCGTGTTGGCTTCATCACTGTCAAAAGTCTACCGTGCGGCCTTTATCACCGTCGAAGCAGCTCCCGGAGGCGACATTAGCGTCAGGGCCACACTGCCACCAGGGTTCCTATATAGCGAAACACAACAACAAAGATGCTGCTCGGACAACACTTAACGCACCTCACTCAAACACTTCACTTGTCTCTGGGGCACCACAAAACACCACTAATGCTGCCTGTACTACCTCACCAACGGAACAGTGCACGATACAGCTCTAACCAACCAGACTACACAATACATGAATCACGGCATTACATCGGCAACTACTATTCATTTAGAACTTCGCAATGATGAATTATTAAATAAGTATTGTCACAGCGTCAAAGCTTGGAGGTTGAAGTGTTTTTCAAATAAGTATAGTCACATAGCGTTAAAGTTTGGAGGCTGAAGTGTTTTTTAAGTATAAGTATAGTCACATAGCGTTAAAGTTTGGAGGTTGAAGTGTTTTTCAAGTATAAGTATAGTCACATAGCGTCAAAGTTTGGAGGCTGAAGTGTTTTTCAAGTATAAGTATAGTCACAGCGTCAAAGTTTGGAGGCTGAAGTGTTTTCCAAGTATAAGTATAGTCACAGCGTCAAAGTTTGGAGGCTGAAGTGTTTTTCAAGTATAGTCACATGAAATAAAAATGTGGATGCTTCAGTGTTTTCCCTCACGGCCTTGTCCACCACCATCACCACCGTTCTGGACACACGA
>JACEEZ010013982.1:92500-135000 GCA_016584305.1 Chionoecetes opilio
AAACAGAAGTGGTAACGGCGGTAGCGACCGCGCAGTTCTCGTCCATTATAACCAGTATTTATTAAAATTATTATACATCATGCTATATTTGGTATGCTAACTATCCCGCACCTCCTATACTACAAACTTTGGTTAAATTTTTTTAGTAACCTTTCACAAAGACGGCGAAACTATTCACCAAAGTATTTTACCAAAGTTTTCAGTATCAAAATGAATATATTTTATTATATGTACAGGTATAAAAGAATATTACAACAGCTATGCACATCCTCTTATTTTTGTATTCTACCTAAAAATAAATGAATATATCTATATTAATTGTGGTAGGTTATATCCTTGGCCATTTAGAATCACTCAGTTTTTCCCACAAAAAAAACATCTCTTGCTGTGAAAACAATGTATAATTGTATTTCACGTCTTCTTACCCCATGAAAATCTACCGGAAATTGATATTAACGCCGCTGCTATAGGTTAAGCTATTTAGTTACGTTCAGGCAAGTTCCAATTAACACTTCTTCAAAGTTAATATATACGTAAATTAGAAAAATAAATAGATCGAACTGTACCTGGGCTAAACATTATCACTGCCAAGCATTGAATGTCAGCTGATCCGAATTGTGTTTGTAATGTGTACGCGCCAACAAGAGAAGAAAATTACTTATGTTTTCTTTAATCCTCTCTTTGAGTTAATAAATTAGCTTTCACTGAAATTTGAGCTGTTGGAAGTAACGAATGCTACTTGAATTATCATTTCTTATCACATCCTATTGCAATTAGGTAGTCCAAGCAATATTTTATTATTTTCCCCCAAAATGCCAATTTCTTAAAAAAATGCCAACCATCAAATTTGCTATGCCAAACACTAAGAAAATGCCAAATATGAAGAATTTGGCATAAAAACTCCAATCTGGCAACCCTGTTGCGAACACCTGGTTACTCATATGAAGGTAAGGATACCAAAATTTTAAAGAGTTTGTCTTTAAGATAGGAAACTAATTGTATTACCTTTAGCCTATAAAAATGTCACAATATTTTATATAATGTAAATGGTAACATTCCTTGATATTTTTTGTAACTAAGTAGAAATAACGAGAGAGAGAGAAAAAAAAGAAGAAGTTAGGGAGAGATAAATGCAATTGATAGAATTAGCAGCAGCTGGAGTAGGAGGTGGCAAATGGAGTTTGCGGCGGACAATCCCTGACAATTTCGCGAATGACTGACCGAAACAGAAACTCAGCACTTACCCTAGCGACAAACAAATTGAAAAAAAAGAACGCTTATCAATCCTCGGAGTGACGTTTGACAACACCTTACGTTTCAACAAATAAAAACAAAATATTGCAAAAAGTGGCATCAATGAAGATTGGACACCTCCGCAGAGTTGCACATCTCCTCACTCCAGAGGACATTAAAACTCTATTTAAGTATCAGATGAGGTCTAGCCTGGAATATGCCATGCTAGCCTGGTCAGGGGCAGGTCCAACACCAGTCGATCCTGGACATAATACAGGACAGAGCTGGGAGGCTGGCACGCACCAGGGCCACTAACACCAATACCTAAACCCATGAACACGATGCAGCTGCGCAGCATCCGTGGAATTTAGGAGATATTTTCAATCTATAAAAATCCTATATTAAAGGAACTGAACATAGACATCAAACAGCTACCACAAACAAAAAACTGTCCGACACGAGCGGCCACGGCTGCTAAGAAACTACTGTGGTAGTTCATCGCCCTAGCACTACCCAGTTCAAAAGGGCATTTGAGTATAAATACAACGTAATGTGGATTGATATAAGTATGAATCTTAATCCTACCATATCATCAAATATAGATACTTTCAAGACAAAGTTGAATACCTTCCTCACATGAAGGAAGGATATGATATAATAGGTTGTGATAACAGGACTCTGTTTGCATAATCTATTAATTTGGCTTTAAATTTCAGGTTGTAAAAAGAGAGAACGAGAGAGAGAGAGAGAAAGAGAGAAGAGAAAAAAAACCGCTTATTAAGTCTAAGGAAGAGGAGATAAAAAAAGTAAAAATGTTTTTTATTATAGCTTCAACTTTCTCTCACTTTCATCCCTATCTTAGCCTTCCTTATAATTTCCCAATCCCTCATTTATTTATGCCATTAAAACCTTTCCTTCTATATCGCATTTTTCATCTCCTTTAGCATTTTTTACCTCTCTATATTTTTCCTTCCCTAATTTCCTCTCTCACTTCTACACATATGAACCAGCACTTTCCTTTCTTAATTTATTTCTGCCATCTGCCTTTCTCTTCATCTGTTCCTTTCCCTTTAGTCCTCCCTCCATATCACCCTTCCTTCCTTCAATATATCTTCTCCTGTTAAGAATCCCTCACACCTGACATCCCAGGCTTACATACAATACGAGGTCAAGTTAGGTCACCATGAAATATAAGCATCTTTATTTTATTCTCATTAGGAAGAGTTTTTCAAATATATTCACTTTCAAAACAAAATTGAATACCTTCCTCATATGAAGGAAGTCAGCCTTAAGGTATTATAAATTGTGATAACAGGACTTTGTTTGTACAATCTATTAATTGTGCTGTTAATATTAGGTTAAAAAAAAAGAAGAGAGAGAGAGAGAGAGAGAGAGAGAGAGAGAGAGAGAGAGAGAGAGAGAGAGAGAGAGAGAGAGAGAGAGAGAGAGAGAGAGAGAGAGAGAGAGAGAGAGAGAGAGAGATTTAGGATACTTAGAAAGGTAGTAATTTAGTTATATATTAAACATTCAAGTCTAACTGAAACCAACTAACTTAGTGTTGCACGAACACTTCTCATCACTAGGAAAATTTTGGAGACTAATTTAAACAAGATATAAATATACACCGATGAAAAAAAAAATGTGATCAGAAATAAATCCAATACCTCACTTATTTTCTTATCTTTTGGTCATAAGATGATTGACGTGAATGAAAGATTGAAGGATTAAAAGGGACAAGTTTCTGACATGTCAAGACGTGTTACCTTTCCCCCTCAACTAACCTCTGACATCCTTCCTTTCCTCCTTCTCTCGTCCGATGGTTGGTTAGGGATTAAAATAGCGACACCCTCCAGACCCTCTCTTCCTTGCACCCTTCTCGCGATCCCTACCTTATTAAAACTTTGAAAAATTATTGCACATAAAAGTCTTGATACTCCACTCATTCTTAAAGCATGAAAAAGTTTAACCCGCCACTTCTTGCTCCTTACTAATATACTTCCTTAGTTCCTTCCTTTTCTCCTCCACATATTCACTTTAGCCTTTTCCTTCTCACCTCTTCCTCCTTCCTCACTTCCTCTTCTCCCAGTTTATGATTTCATATGCAATCTTCATCTGCCTCCTCTTCCTTCCATTGCTTCTTCCTTCAGTTCCTCTAATCCTAATCTAAAAGGATAATTACATGGAAACAATGACAAAGTAAGTACGGACCCACCAAAGAGAGAGAGAGAGAGAGAGAGAGAGAGAGAGAGAGAGAGAGAGAGAGAGAGAGAGAGAGAGAGAGAGAGAGAGAGAGAGAGAGAGAGAGAGAGAGAGAGAGAGTCTTCTCTCTTGTGGTTAAGATTAGGTTTTAAGATAGGTGGTACTCACAATACCACCTTCAACCTGTAAAATATATTTCCTTGTAAATAATTATACATTATGTAAGATAGCATAGATAAAATAAAAAAATAAAAAGAAAGAGAGAGAGAGAGAGAGAGAGTTTCCCTTCCTTAAATATGTATTACCTTATTTTAGGCCAGAGGTGGCAAACCAGTCGATCGCGATCGACTGGTTGATCACAAACCCTTTTCGAGTCGATCTTAAGTTCGAGGCTTAGCATGCGTTCAGATTTTCTCGGACATGTCTGGAATTTTAAGCATCAAAATCTGCGTCCGGTAAGCATATTCCCCAACTCTATGCGAGTGCGTGGTTTGCAAGTAAAGACGCTTGGCTGTAGCTCCGAAACTAACCACAGTTTCTCGAAAATACCCTCATTGTGATTCCCACACAAAGTCACCACAAAGATTTCAGGTATCCTAACCGTAACCTAACGTAACCTAACCCGACGTGTTCAAGAGTAAACGCGAAATACTGCTCCAGAAAACGGGAATATGTGTCTAGGGAAGATTTTGCAAATTCTCGAAATATTCGGAATTTCAGCTTCCATTGTTTATTTCTCCAAAAAAAATGTAGTCTGGGATGATGAGAGAGAGAGAGAGAGAGAGAGAGAGAGAGAGAGAGAGAGAGAGAGAGAGAGAGAGAGAGAGAGAGAGAGAGAGAGAGAGAGAGAGAGAGAGAGAGAGAGAGAGAGAGAGAGAGAGTAGAATCCATGAGTGGCAGCAGCCTGCTCGACGGTAGCACAATTTACATGTCCTAATCCTGAATACAGTGGCGACTCTTCTAACGTGTATCAGTTATTATCAGCGAGCGAAGCGAGCTGCTTCCTACCATAAGACCCGTGGAACAACGTTTAAGCCAAAAAGTTAATAACTACTCCTAAATATTGTCGGATTGAGCTGAAAGTTGACATGCAAGTAGTGCTGTCAAAATCAATGGGGGTCTGTGAAACAAACTTTTTGCGTAGAACAAGCCCTTACTGAGTAATTAGCGTAATGATTTAATTAGAGCTAAATAAACTTCGGTTCTACAATAACCTATGTTGCTTGTTGTAGACTTCTGTAACTTCTGTAGACTAGGTATTTTAAAAGCATTTTGAGCTCGCTGCCACGTTCCAGCCGCAAGAACTGAGCCAAAAGCAAAGGGGCCAGAGGCTGGACGCCTATACTTGATGTATGAAGTGGAATCTACCCGCCATCGCTTCACGCCTCGGTAGTCTTCTTGAACCAACTGGCGTGGCGTTTGGAATAGTTTGCTTGTTGGTTGCCTTGTCGTAACACCTGCTACTTGCCACAAGTAAAATGCCCAAACGAAAAATAATTGGCAGCGAGCGAAGCGAGCTGCTTCTTACCATAAGACCCGTGGAACCAAGTTTAAGCCAAAAAGTGTATAACTACTCCTAAATATTGTCGGATTGAGCTGAAATTTGACATGCAAGTAGTGCTGTCAAAATAACTGGGCGTCTGTGTAACACACATTTTGCGTAGAACAAGCCCTTAATGAGTAATTAGCGTAAATTACTCCTAAATATTGTCGGATTGACCTGAAATATGAGATGCAAGTAGTGCTGTCAAAATCAATGGGGGTCTGTGAAACAAACTTTTTGCGTAGAACAAGCCCTTAATGAGTAACTAGCTTAATGAGTTAATTGGCTGGAACGTGGCTCACTGCCACGTTCCAGCCGCAAGAACTGAGCCAAAAGCAAAGGGGCCAGAGGCTGGACGCCTATACATGATATTCACTGTAAATATACACTACATTACAGCAGTATGATTATTGGCAGAGAGCGAAGCGAGCTGCTTATTACCATAAGACCCGTGGAAACAAGTTTAAGCCAAAAAGTGAATAACTACTCCTAAATATTGTCGGATTGAGCTGAAATTTGACATGCAAGTAGTGCTGTCAAAATCAACGGGGGTCTGTGAAACAAACGTTTTGCGTAAAACAAGCCCTTAATGAGTAATTAGTGTAAACTACTCCTAAATATTGTCGGATTGAGCTGAAATTTGACATGCAGGTAGTGCTGTCAAAATCAATGGGGATCTGTGAAACAAACGTTTTGCGTAGAACAAGCCCTTAATGAGTAACTAGCTTAATGAGTTAATTGGCTGGAACGTGGCTCACTGCCACGTTCCAGCCGCAAGAACTGAGCCAAAAGCAAAGGGGCCAGAGGCTGGACGCCTATACTTGATTGGCAGCGAGCGAAACGAGCTGCTACTTACCATAAGACCCATTCGCGTAAGGGGAGTGGAACCAAGTTTAAACCAAAAAGTGAATAACTACTAAATATTGTCAGATTGAGCTGAAATTTGACATGCAAGTAGTGCTGTCAAAATCAATGGGTGTCTGTGAAACAAACTTTTTGCGTAGAACAAGCCCTTAATGAATAATTAGCGTAATGATTTAATTAGTGCTAAATAAACTTCGGTTATTGGCAGCTCGCTTCGCTCGCTGCCGCTTACCATATGATCCGTGGAACAAAGTTTCCGCCAAAAAGTGAATAACTACTCCTAAATATTGTCGGATTGAGCTGAAATTTGACATGCAAGTAGTGCTGTCAAAATCAATGGGGGTCTGTGCAACAAACTTTTTGCGTAGAACAAGCCCTTAATGAGTAATTAGCGTAATGAGTTAATTGGCTGGAACGTGGCAGCGAGCCACGTCTTGCTCCGCAAGAACTGAGCCAAAAGCAAAGGGGCCAGAGGCTGGACGCCTATACTTGATACAATAACTTCTGTTGCTTGTTATAGACTTCTGTAACTTCTGTAGACTAGGTATTTTAAAAGCACTTTGAGCTCGCTGCCACGTTCCAGCCGCAAGAACTGAGCCAAAAGCAAAGGGGACAGAGGCTGGACGCCTATACTTGATTGGCAGCGAGCGAAGCGAGCTGCTTCTTACCATAAGACCCGTGGAACCAAGTTTAAGCCAAAAAGTGAATAACTACTCCTACTTCTACTATTGTCGGATTGAGCTGAAATGTGACATGCAAGTAGTGCTGTCAAAATCAATGGGGGTCTGTAAAACAAACTTTTTGCGTAGAACAAGCCCTTAATGAGTAATTAGCGTAAACTACTCCTAAATATTGTCGGATTGAGCTGAAATTTGACATGCAAGTAGTGCTTCAAAATCAATGGGGGTCTGTGAACAAATGTTTTGCGTAGTACAAGCCCTTAATGAGTAATTAGCGTAATGAGTTAATTGGCTGGAACGTGCCACGCTGCCACGAAGCACGGGCTTAACTTTCGGACCACACTAATAGAGCTACAATGGTATGACATGATAGTCCAAGAGCTAAAACCCGGAAATTTTGGCGAACAAGCTGACATTTTCAGGGTAGGTCTAAAAAAATGTGTAGAATCACATAATAAAAGTCCTCAAAAATTCCATTGGTGCTTTTCTCAAAATCCAAGATGGCGTCCAAAATAACCGCTGTTTCAATATTTCTGAATAACTTCGCTTCTTGACAGGTTAAAAACTAGCACAAAATGTCTGAATACATGTTTTAAGGTACGGGGAACGCAATATATTATTTGCAGGTTACACACACTAGGAATATTTAATATAATACCCAAACAAGAATGCAAACTCCTGAAAATACTGTATTTTCCACAACTTTGCTTCCAAGCAAGATATAAAAAAGAAATGATAGTCATACATAACTAATTTTGATTGGTTCTCATCTTTATATTGTGCACACAGCAAATAAGTGCACACTTGGTATTACATTGATTCAGTACATCAGTAGTTTTGGAATCCGTCATACAGTGTTGTGTCTTCAACACTCATGTTCATGGCATTGACTCGAAGTCATCATCGTTCACATCTAACATCGGTGCTGTGTTGGTGCAAGATTGACCGCTACATTTCCTGCACATCGAGCTACAATATAATCCAAGCTTTTTGCAGCTGCAAGTCATGGTGCTGCACCTATCCTGTTTGCATCCAAATGACACCATGTTAAGTAAGGTGTCGGGTGCAACAGGGATATCTGTTTCTATGGGCACGAGAATTCCATCTTGTGACCGCCATCCCCATTCTGTTGGAGGTAGACTATTGCCCATCCATTCTTGAACAGTATGATACGTGCGGTATGAATGTTGCTTTGCAGCAGCGCTCGTTGGAGGTAAGCTCGCTAGTTGAAATGATAAACTCAAGGAACTTCGAGCTATGGCCCATTTGTACGCGATGTGTCGGAATTCATCTAGGGACTCAACGTTGCTCGCACCATACAACTTCAGAGTGAAGGTTTCAACAACCCTTTTCACGTTATCATGGGTGCTTTCTTGGTTGGTAAAGGTATCCAACTTGTCGTATTCGCGCTTCGTGTGGACCATGTTAAAAGCCTTACGCTTGCCCTGTCGATAGATTGCAGACACCGTATCACAGCCAGTCACAGCATGAAGGAAGAGGAGGTGGTGTCTGGTATCTCCTACAGCATTCTGAATTTCCTGAATGTTGAAGGCCGTTACAGGATTGAAGGAACATAGCATGAAGATATCTGTAGTAGTGCTTGCTCGGGCCACTAGTATTAGCGTACTGGTTATATATTATATGTATGTGTTAATCTAAAATCTATACTAAGACAGGATGTCCGAGTGTCTGTGTGTCTGCACTGGCGCCTAGCGGATGCTAAGTGCTGACACCTTTTGATGAGGTTATGTTGACGAAGTATCACGCCATGACCCATAAGAATGACGTGGACAGTCAACCCGTTGTCTTGATGCAACACGTAGACACACCTCGCCCTGGTTCCGGACTGCACGCACAAGTTGTGTGTATGTCATCTCAGCGCTCTGCCCAAGGATGATGACGCTTACGAGAGTGCAACAGGCCTGAGAGACATGTCCATCGGAACCTGCCAGTTTCGGCAGCGTTCCTTATATGCAGCAACTGGCCGGGGAAGAGGGGACAGAACACAGAGATTACGAGGAGACGCGTTACAGGGCGCTCCTACTCACGACACCTTTCAGAGTGTCTGTTTGTACTCCACACCCAGGAGGTGTGAGAGTACCTTGTCACGAAACTAACTGTTCTGGCTCTGTCTATTAGACATTAGTTTCATTGGCCGTTACTTAACGAACTGCGTGACATTACTTAATGTATAAACCTTCACAAGTGTACATATATATATATATATATATATATATATTATATAATATATATCTTTTGTAGTATATTGTCCTACTCGAATCCTTTGGCACTAAGAATACTTATAAATTACGTAAGAACCGCTCCACCACGTTTAGCCCATACATACCACTTTATTTGATGTGTAGCTCTGGGCAACGAAGCAAGTTACCAGCCCGTCAAGAGGGAGGGAATCATCCGGCAATCACCCCTTACAGGTTAGTCAACCAGTATCAACATGGTGTGAACCCGTTACCCGTAAAATAACCATACTAAGAAGGGTAACACTAGCATGACGAGTAGATCCGTGTCTGTGCCAACAACAGCAACTGGCCGGTTCTTAGACTCAGCTACAGTTAGTGCTGTTGAAACAATCAGTGTGTCTGCGTCTGCATCTGCTTGTTTGACATATATGCCAGCCAATCGCATTTTTTCTCGAAGACTTTGTATCAGTCTCTTTTTGTTGTTACTGTTTCCTAAGAATGATCTTTGAGTTGTAGTGGTTGGCGTGTCATCTTCGAACATGATATCACTAGCTGTGCACTTCTGAGCTCTCCGTCCCTGTTCAGCTACCTTTGTTGAAGTCAAAAGTTTGTTGAAGTTTGTTGTTGTTTTCATACCTATCGAACACCACAGTCGACTCAGCTCCATAATGTTTGAAGATGTAAGTAATGTAGGCCTGGCATACATCAGCATAGGTGGACTGCTGAGGCCAAGCAACTGAGTGAAGAAGGTGACCACCATCCAAGACGTACAGACAATTATCTGGCAGGTTGGATGGCTGGGTGAATGACTTTAACACAAGACCCAAGGAACTCTTCACTGGTTTCCGCATGACACCATCTTGGAAGAGCGAAGGTGGTTGAGGCGCTAGTTCATAAGTCAAGAAAGATCTCATATCTCTGCTGTTGTTTAGGACGCATGTGATTCTGTTGAACAGTATAGTTGGATTCACTTCTGCCTGCTGTCCCCTAACTTTTACCAACTTCTTCTTTGCTCCGATTGTCTTCACTTTGTCATTACGGCGTAGTTTTATGTCTGTGAACTTCTTATCTGACATTTCTGATGCTAGTTTCTGGCCGATTTCTACCGCATTATCACAATTTACGGATGTATCTGCAACAATTCCAGTAGACAGAGACACCAGCCGATCAGGTTGATAGCCAGCAAACGGTGGGTGTGTTTGCAGCCATCCGATAAAAACATGGCGGTCCGCGTTATCCCTTGACTGGACACTTTGCCGCATATCTTTGTGTTGTTCTGATGTACCAGTGTGAACTCCTGTAAACAGCTCCAGTCTATCGCAAATGGGAACGCAGCGAGGTAAGGCATGCACCCATGTAGCCATTGTGCTCTCTGTAATTCCGCAACCATGGGTCATACCTCCCGACACTTCGAAGATTTTCAAAAAACTGCTCTATTGTTTGATCCGAGAAATTTCCACTCCAGAATAAATCCTGACGGCGAATGGTGAAGTATCCCTTCTCCGTAAACAGACTGTACTATTCTGTCGGCATTGTTTCCTCCAGGCTTTCCATTTGTTGCCAATACTTGGCAGACTTGGCGTAGTGAAGATGTCCTGCAGCATGAAAATGTGGAACCATCTCCCTCGCACAACTGAGATGAAGCTCCCAGTCCCCTGTCCTCTCAGCACGAATGAATCGTTGTAGAAGAGCCACTTGCCTGATATACTGCACCCACAGCTTGCCGGTTCTGTTTTGACTTGCAGCATGGTCTAGGAGTTGTGAAACAGTATGGCTCAACTGCTTGATATATTCATCCTCAGCTACATCAGCAGCATTTATGTCATGGTTTAGAAAGGCCCTGTGCAGGTTCTCCAAGTGGCTTTTGTCTACGCCATCCAAGGTGCCAGTTGTATCCATCAAGACACTAATGAGGGCAGCTGAGCTGAGAAAATGAGCACGCAGAGCGCGACTGAAGGCATGACCAGATAGCATATGCATCACGGATCCCTTGGCATATACTGTCTCCCAAAGCTCTGCCAGTCCGCTACCTGTCATGATATGACCCATGCTACCCAGATACGACATGAGAAAATGCAATCCACCTAGTCGGACAATAATCCTGTCAAGATCCTGTGAAGAAGCTACAATCTCTGCAGCTTTGGTGTACAAAGGCTGGTCGAATATGACTGTACATATCCTCAAGCCATGTTTTTCACACTATTGCTGTGCGAAGCATAATGCAGTGTAGATAGTGCTTAAATTTAAGGGATCCATATTTATGAAGGGTAGAGTTTCTATCCTGGTCCTCTCATATTGGTCACCCTGCATGGCCATTTTCATGAAGCCGCTCCACGAAGGACAAGGTGACAGTTCCATGATACAGCTAATGGCCCAGAGGTAGTCAAACGCAATTGCTGAGCGCAGAGATTTAAGCTGCTGGTCAGGAATCATCAGGGGATGTACTACTACAGATTGTAAGGCAGGCACAGCTGGGTTCATGTATGTTTTCTTAGGGATACTTCCAAAGGCTCCTGCTGATTCAGGAAATGATACTTTCACTTTCCGCTTGATTGGTTGGGTATCCGTATTTCCAGGTGGAGTTACACATGGAATACCACCCATACTATGGAAGGTATTGTGACGACTAACAGTAGCTACATTGAAGTCTGCATTGTCGAAGACAAACTGTGTGAAACCATTCAAATGATAAGATGGTTCACCTGTCATGAGGGCATGTTGAAACCTGTGGACCACCTTGTAGTCATCTGCAAAACTCAAACTACTGAAGATGTCGATCAGCTCACGGGAAGCGTACTTGCGATGAATGTACACAGCTATTGCTAGGAGGAGAGATGTAATGAAGGATCGCGGTCGGCTCGCTGAAATTATTGCATGGGCTATGGCTGTACATTTTCTTTGTGAGACTTTGTGATCTCCACCCTTGCCATCCACGACTTTATCCAAGAAGCGTTTCAAAGAACTGGGTATCAGTGTTTCTCCACTATTGGTTGTTTCAAGTGTTGTGAATTCATCGCAGTCGTACACTGTCATTCTGATATCATTTTGAATGATGGAAGCAGCCATGTCAATGATACGATCACTTTGTGTCCTTGCATCAGACACTTTGTCAGTGATCCATCTGTCATGGAGAACCTTGTGTGCCGAATTACGAAAACCCACTACAATTCTGTGCCCTCCAATGCTTGTGACAACAATGTCATCACCATAATATTCCTTAAGCTTAGTCTTGAGATGTTTCAATGAATAACCCTCATGTCCATGTAGATACTCGGCCATTTGATCTGAGAGTTCTTGTAGTGAATAATGACACTCATCGTGATGGTCGAGAAACTCACATAGCTTATTGAATGCTTCCTGCCGAAAGTTAACATCTGGTATTTCCTCCGTCTTTTTCATCTGAAAAAAAGATGTTGCACACTGCCGGTGATATTTAGCTCCAGCTGCAACCAGATCATGCACTTGCTTCACTCTGTGTGCGACATCGCTGCCCCACTTATCATTTCTGTCTCTAGCTTTATTGAGTACTGTTGCCTGGAATTCCAGAGTTTCTACATTGCTTACAGGCCTTCTTCTAGAAAAAGGGATCTTATTACCCTGAGAAACAGAGTCAGAACAAAATAGGCAGTCAGTTTTCAAGTCAAAAGTTGTTATACATTTTGCCCGGAGTATGGGCACTTCATGTTCCTCATGACACACAAACCCTCTTTTGGAAGATAATATGGAACTTTTTCTGGTGTATTGTTTCCGACACTACATGGACACTTAGTGGTGTTGCCTTCTCAAAAATTTCATGAAGTCCATCTCTTCTCTCCAAACTTGAAGACACAAGTGTACTTCGTCCTTTGTCCCCAACTACAACAGTCTTGGGTGTGCTTTCTTAGCAGATGATACACGTTTCTGCCATACCGCAATTTGGAATAATAAAGAAAACATAAAAATTAAAAAGTCTAATCAGCTCTAAAAATAAACAAGCTGCAACATTGGCAATTCATGGTTGCAAGACGTCGAGAGATAAATTTCTCCATGTAGCTCTCTAAATGTCACCAGTTATATCGCCAAATATTCGAAAACTCGGTTGTTATCCCAATTAAATGAAATTTTCAATATTTGGATCACCTAGATAGCCACTGTAATTCGTTCCTAGTACCTTCTAACATATACTTAAGCACTTTATTCATGTTTCTAACCTGTCTAAACCATTTATGTGAAAATATGAAAAAGTGACCATTTTGGACGGAATCTTGAATTTTGAAAAATGCACAAGGAGGAATTTCGAGGACTTTTAGTATGTGATTCTACACCTTTTTCTGAACCTACCCTGAAAATTTCAGCTTGTTCGCCAAAACTTCCAGGTTTGGGCCTATTTTGGGCTAATGCTCTTGGACTATGACGGGAGAACGTCAAGTCTGGTGAAATAACTTTCGCGAGTCTTTTAACCCTAACACCAGACGTTGTCTTTCTAATTTTACTAATTATGCTATCAAAAGCATACCGGAAACGTTTTCGCTGATGCATTATGCTCCAATTTTGGTTGTTAGAGATCTCTCACACTTGTTGAGAACGTGAAAATGTTGGAACTCGCTGACGGGGACGAGATACCTGGTAGACGAGAGTACCATAAACCTTCACCATCATCCACTTAGAATGCCACCACAAAACATTGCAAGATATCTAAGTATGCATGAGATTACTGTTGATGGACATGAAATAAATTAATTGGTAGGTAGAGGTGCTGATAGGCACCACCACAAAACATTGCAAGATATCTAAGTATGCATGACATTACTGTTGATGGACATGAAATAAATTAATTGGTAGGTAGAGGTGCTGATAGGTTAGTATTGTGGAAATGACTACCTAGCATTGCGTTGAGTTTATTTGGTTCAACCTCAGTTTGGTATCGGTGCTTTGTAAAACGAAAATTTACAGTAATATACCGAAATACACAAATATACCAAAACACACCTATACACATACCGCAACATACCGAAATACACCTAAACACATCGAAATATACCGGAATACACCAAAACATATACCGAAATACATCCATACATATACCGAAATATATCACAGTATACAGATATACGTTTTTAAGATATGTCTTATGCCTCCTAAAAACATATTGAAATATATTTTGGTATTATAAGACAATATATATATATATATATATATTTTATATATATATATATATATATATATATATATATATATATATATATATATATATATATATATACTAGCCGCAAAGCCACCCTCCGGGCGGACTTTTTGGCTAGCTCCTGCGGAGAGCTATTGGTGGGCCTTCGGCCGACCACCTGTGTTTGGTGGGCCTTCGGCCCACCAAACACAGACTCTCCAGATAGCCCCTTCTAACTTTCTTGAAATCATGGATGTAGAAATGTATGTATTAACGCCAACCCATTCACATCACCCCCAACCCATTCACTCACCCATTACCCATCACCCCCCACCCATTCACTCACCCATTACCCATCACCCCCCACCCATTCACTCACCCATTACCCATCACCACACACCCATTCACTCACCCATTACCCCCCCACCTATTCCCTCACCCATCACCCCCAACCCATCACCCCCCACCCATTCACTCACCCATCACCCCACACCCATTACCCATCACCCCACCCATTCACTCACCCATTACCCATCACCCTACATCAAGGTTTCCTCAATTCTCGCAACCCACTTTTTTTTCACAATTCTCGCTAATAGGCTACTAAAAATAAAAAATATAAAAAAAGTGATCGGATCATCCCATAAGTGGCCTTAAAATGTTCCCCTGGTCGACCTGGTTCCAAAACTGTGCCATATGATGGGATTGCGTCACGGGGGGCGGCACCTATCGCGGACACACAGACACACACACAGGCAGACAGACACACTTTCGCTTATATGATCTATGCAGGATCTGCATAGATCTAGCATAGATCTAGGATCTAGGATCTGCATAGATCTAGGATCTATGCGGGGCGGGGCGGGGCAGGTAAAGTTTGTCATTATTTACATATCTACGTGAAAATGATGTCAGCAACAATTGTGTATAATAATGGTGTAAATAAATGCTATTCTATTTAATTTCCCCAAACATGAATATTAGTGGAGATTTAATAATGTTTGTATGTATTTATAAGGGGTAAATAAGCGTAGAAAGGTAAACAAATTGCGTTTAGAATAATATTTTGGGAAACAAAGACCAGATTCGTGATCGGCATCAGTAGAATCCCCTATACACCGAGTTTCATCCAAATTTGGATATATTTATGTTCGCCCAAAATCTGCAGGCTTATTTTATAGGGGGCCCAGGATTTTTTTTAGAAAATCACATTTTCATTAATATCACAGTAACCATAAAGGTAAGGACAAACTGGTATTGAATATAAAAGATGCAGCTCTTGAGAGAAGATCCAGTGGTATACGCAGAAGTAAAATTCATGCATAAATAAAGCCAGAAATCAATGTTTTCGGAAAAGTAAAAAAAAATAAAACTATATATCTCGAGAACGTGACATGTTAGGACTAAATGGACTGCGCCATTGTGTAGATCTCGTCGAACTGGACAAAAATAATTGACGGCATGTTTCTTTTTAGGTAAACAGTTTAGTCGGAAAAGGCCAAAAACCAGATGAGGGCAAAATTTTGAGGAATTTTGCAGACAGAAAGTATGATTTTTTTTATTTACATATATACGTTGAAATGATCTCAGTAATAATTGTGTATAATGACGGTGTAAATACTTGTTAATCAATATAATTTCCCCAGTGATGAATGTTAGTGGAGACCGAATAATGTTTGTATGCATTTATAGGGGGTAAATAAGCGTACAGAGGGAAGAAAATATCGTTTATAACCAAATATCGGAAAACGAAGACCAGATTCGTGATCGGCAGCAGTAGAAGCCCCTATAAACCGAGTTTCATCTAAATTGGGATATATTTATTTTCCCCCAAAATCTGCAGGCTAAAAAAATTCCTTGGCCCCATGCCCAGGAATTTTTTTTGAAAATCACATTGTCATTAATATCACAGTAACCATAAAGGTAAGGACAAAATGGTACGGAATATAAAAGATGCAGCTCTTAAGGGCCGATCCAGTGGTATACGCGGAAGTAAAATTCATGCAGAAATAAAGCCTTAAATCAATGTTTTTTAAAACCTGGAAAAAACTATATATCTCGAGAACGTGACATGTTATGACTAAACAGACTGTGCCATAGCGTAGATCTCTTTGAACTGGACAAAAATTATATACGGCATTTTTCTTTTTAGATCAATAGTTTAGTCGGAAAATGCCAAAAACCAAATTAGACCAAAAAAATTAGGAATTTTGCAGCCAGATATTATGATTTTTTTTATTTACATATATACGTTAAAATGATCTCAGTAATAATTGTGTATAATGACGGTGTAAATAATTGTTATTCTATATATTTTCCCCAATAATGAATATTTGTGGATCGGGAAAAACCGTAACGTAAAAATCATACTCTAACTCCCAAACCGTAAGTCGTAGAGCATTTGTACTTGACCGCCAAAAGATAGTAAACCCTACGTTGCTCAAAATATGTTAACGGTTATTGGGCCGACAAAAATTGCATAAACTCGTCAGAACGAAAAAACCGTAAAATTCATACATGGTAACTCGCGAACCAAAAGTCACAAAGCATTGCTGACGATTTCAGCACGTCTCAGATCTTAAACCTGTGTCAAAAAACCATACCTAGCTTGTTTAAGATCTGCGACGTGCTGCGCACGTCTCAGATCTTAAACCAGGGTCAGGAAAGCAATACCTAGCTTGTTTAAGATCTGCGACGTGCTGTGCACGTCCCATATCTTAAACCTGGGTCAGAAAAGCTATAACCTAGCTTGTTTAAGATCTGCGACGTGCTGTGCACGTCGCAGATCTTAAACCTGGGTCAGAAAAGCCATACCTAGCTTGTTTAAGATCTGCGACGTGCTGCGCACGTCTCAGATCTTAAACCAGGGTCAGAAAAGCCACACCTAGCTTGTTTAAGATCTGCGACGTGCGCAGCACGTCGCAGATCTTAAACCTGGGTCTGAAAAGGTCAGAAATCTAGCTTGTTTAAGATCTGAGAAGTGCTGCGCACGTCTCAGATCTTAAACCTGGGTCCGGAATTTTGCAGCCAGAAACTATGATATTTTTTATTTACATATATACGTAAAAACGATCTCAGTAATAATTGTGTATAATGATGATATAAATAATTGTTATTCTATATAATTTCCCCAATGATGAATATTTGTGGATCGGGAAAAACCGTAAGGTAAAATTCATACTCTAACTCCCAAACCGTAAGTCGTAGAGCGTTTGTACTTGACCGCCAAGAGATAGTAAACCCTACGTTGCTCAAAATATGTTAACGGTCATTTGGCCGACAAAAGTCGCATAAACTCGTCACAACGAAAAAACCGTAAAATTCATACATGGCAACTCGCGAACCAAAAGTCACAGACCATTGCTGATGGTTTCCGCAAAACCGGCAACGGCCGCACAACAAAACATGTATTCCAAACGTTGGCCGTTAAATGTCAAATAAACGCGTCATAACGAAGAAAATGGTTGAAATCTCAGCTCACGTTCCTCTATTATATATATACTAGCCGCAAAGCCGCCCTCCGGGCGGACTTTTTGGCTAGCTCCTGCGGAGGGCTATTGGTGGGCCTTTGGCCCACCACCTGTGTTTGGTGGGCCTTCGGCCCACCAAACATGGACTCTCCAGATAGCCCCTTCTAACTTTCCTGAAATCATGGATGTAGAAATGTATGTATTCACTTCATTCACCCATTCACTCACCCATTACCCATCACCCCCCACCCATTCACTCACCCATTACCCATCACCCCCCACCCATTCACTCACCCATTACCCATCACCCCCCACCCATTCACTCACCCATTACCCATCACCACACACCCATTCACTCACCCATTACCCATCACCCCCCACCTATTCCCTCACCCATCACCCATCACCCCCAACCCATCACCCCCCACCCATTCACTCACCCATCACCCCACACCCATTACCCATCACCCCACCCATTCACTCACCCATTACCCATCACTCTACATCAAGGCTTCCTCAATTCTCGCAACCCACTTTTGTTTTCACAATTCTCGCTAATAGGCTGCTAAAAAAAAAAAAAAAAAAGTGATCGGATCATCTCATAAATGGGCTTATGACCTTCCCCTGGTCAACCTGATTCCAAAAATGTGCCATATGAGGTGTTTGCGCAACGGGGGGCGGAACCTATACCACACACACACACAGACAGACAGACAGACAGACACACTTTCGCTTATATTATTATAGACTAGCCGCAAAACCGGCCTCTGGGCGGACTTTTTGGCTAGCTCCTGCGGAGGCTATTGGTGGGCCTTCGGGTCACCAAACACAGACTCTCCCGATAGCCCCTTCTAACTTTCCTGAAATCATGGATGTAGAAATTATGTATTAACGCGAACCCATTCACATCACCCCCCACCCATTCACTCACCCATTACCCATCACCACACACCCATTCACTCACCCATTACTCATCACCCCCCACCTATTCCCTCACCCATCACCCATCACCCCCAACCCATCACCCCCCACCCATTCACTCACCCATCACCCCACACCCATTACCCATCGCCCCACCATCACCCTACATCAAGGTTTCCTCAATTCTCGCAACCCACTTTTTTTTTCACAATTCTCGCTAATAGGCTGCTAAAAAAAAAAAAAAAAAAAGTGATCGGATCATCCCCAAAAGGGCCTTAAAACCTTCCCCTGGTCAACCTGGTTCTAAAACGGTGCCATATGATGGGATTGCGCCACGGGGGGCGGAACCTATAGCGCACACACACACACACACACACACACACACACACACACACACACACACACACACACACACACACACAGACATACACACACACTTTCGCTTATATTATTATAGACTAGCCGCAAAGCCGCCCTCCGGGCTGACTTTTTGGCTAGCTCCTGCGGAGGGCTATTGGTGGGCCGAGCCTTCGGCCCACCACCTGTGTTTGGTGGGCCGAAGGCCCACCAAATGTCCCGTTCGGCCCGTCCTTTTCTAAGAATGAACAGAAAGTCTTGTGCAGCGAGGCCGCGGGAGGTGGGGAAGCATGCAGTTTGAAAGTTCAGGAGAGCAGTGAGCATGAAAATAACGGTAGAAGATAGCACGAGAAGCAACAATGCGGCGGTGATTTAAAGATTTAAGACAATTGGTCAGAGGAGGGGAGTTAATGAGACAAAAAGCTTTTGACTTAACCCTGTTTAGGAGAGCTGTATGAGTGGATCCCCCCAAACATGTGAGACATACTCCATACATGGGCGGATAAGGCCCCTGTAGAGAGCAAGCAACTGGGAGGGAAAAAAATGGACACAGACACTACAGGACACCTAACTTCTTAGAAGCTGTTTTAGAAAGAGATGAAATGTAAGATTTAAAGTTCAGATTTGTAGTCCAAGAATGTTCATTGTAGAAGAGGGAAACAGATGAGTGTCATTGAAAAAGAGGGGATAGTTGTCTGGTAGGTTTTGTCGAGTTGATAGGTGAAAAAATTCGGTTTTTGAGGCATTGAACAAAACAAGGTTTGCTTTGCCCTAATCAAAAATAATAGAAAGATCAGAAAGTTAGGCGCTCTGTGGCATCTCTCCGTGAATCACTTAGTTCCTAACTTCCTGTTGAGTTGGACGTCTAATGAATGACGTTGAAAAATGCAGGGTAGAATCATCAGCGTAGGAGTGGATAGGGCTTTGAGCTAGAAGATCATTAATTAATAATATATAGAGTGGGTGATAAGACAGAACCCTGAGGACTTCCACTAGTGATATAATTAGGAGAAGAACAATGACCATCTACAGTAGCTGCAATAGAATGGTTTGAAAGGAAACTTAAGATGAAGGTGCAGAGAGAAGGATAGAAACCGAATGAGGGTAGTTCGGAAATTAAAGATTTGTGCCAGACTCTATCAAAAACGTTTGATATGTCAAGGGCAATAGTAAAAGTTTCACCGAAACCCTTAAAGGAGGTTAACCAAGATTCAGTTAGGAAAGATGGAAGATCGCCAGTGGATCGTCCTTTTCGGAAACCGTACTGACGATCAGATACAAGACGTAGAAGATTGTAAGCAGATATATGCTTAATAATCTTATTAAGTATAGATTCAAAAGCTTTAGAATGGCAGGAAGTTAAAACTATAAGTCGGATTGATGCATGGATTAGAACAGTTTCCCTTCTTAGGAACAGGTTGGATGTGAGCAAATTCCAGTAAGAAGGAAAGGTGGAAGTAGATAGAGAAAGACGGAAAAGTTTGACCAGGCAGGGTGCAGGCACAGAAACACGGGTTTTGAGAACAATAGGAAGGACTCCGTCAGGACCGTAAGCCTTTCGAGGATCTAGGCCAGAAAGGACAAAGAAAACATCATTACGAAGGATGTTAATAACATGCATAATATAGTCAGAGGATGGAGGACTAGGAGGAACAAGCCCAATATCAACCGGAGTAGAATTTTGGGCAAAGGTCTGAACAAAGAGTTTAGCTTTAGAAATAGATGAGACAGCTGTGGAGCCATATGGGTGAATAATAGGAGGGAAAGATGCAGAAGAAAAATTGTTAGAGATGTTATTTGCTACATGCCAGAAGCCACGAGAAGAGTTTGATTCAGAAAGATTTTGAAATGTTCTATGAGTAAGTTTTGGTAAGTTAAAAACAATATTTGGAATGATTACAGGCAAAAATATGAAGGGCATGAGTTTCAGGAGATGGATGGTTACGGTACCGTCCTTGAACCGCCTCTCTATCTTGGACAGCATAAGAACAAGCAGAGTTATACCAAGGTTGACGGGTTTTAGGATTATAAAAAGTGTGTTGAATGTACGCCTTCATGCCATATACAATGACCTCAATTATGCACTCTGCACAAAGAGATGGGTATCTGACATGGAAGCAATAGTCATTCCATGGAAAACCAGAGTAGTATATACTACCTTAGGTCCTCCCACTTAGCAGAGTTTAAATGCCAGAAGCATTTCCGCTCAGGTGGGTCCCGGGGTGACACCGGAGCGATAGGACTGGTTACATAAATAAGATTGTGATCGGAGGAACCCAACGGAGATAATAGTTTCATAGAGAAAGCAGAAGGGTTAGTAGTTAGGAAAGGATCAAGAATGTTGGGCGTGTCTGCAAGGCGGTCAACAAAATGGGTAGGGTGCTGCAATAGCATCTCGAGATCTTGAAGGATAAAAAAGTTGCAGGCTTGTTCAACAGGTTTGTCAGTGAAAGATGATGAATGCAAAAGCTGGCGGTGAACATTGAAATCGCCAAGAATGGAAATGTATTGATGCTTCCTATAGGTGGCAAAAATGGTGTTAGGTCCCACCTAATACAGTGATGACATGAGTTACATAGAAGATAGCACCCCTGTGACACTATCCTACACTCAAGTAGCTAATTAAGACCTTCTGAATTAAGAATACGGCTGTCGTGGCCGCATCTATGAACTCCTACCTACGACGGCGACCCATCTATCCTTTAATCACAGGCGCCACTATAAGAATCCTGCCTGCGCCACCACCGGCGAGGGCGAATCATCAAAGCCCTCAAGTGAACCTGCTGCAGAGCTTACCATCCGAGTTCCCTGGAGGTCTACAGGCACTATAGGCCGAAATGAAAGAAAAAAAATCCAGCTGACCACTATATCACAACATTTCAGTGGTCGTAGCTGGCATCACACAACACCTGTGCATGTAATGCTGTGATACCTGTGCCTGACAACATACAAAATTGCATTGTGCACATCTGCAATTTTTTTCACATGAGTTTCAGCAATACCTCCTACCACACCTGGAAACCTAGTAATTATCTGGAAGAGGCGCACATTTCTATTCATAGGTTCTTGAGTTACTGGGGAGTCTATGAGCTGAGCTACGATATTTGGGCACGCTAGATCATAATTTATTTGAGTTATCAATAGGCACTCCCAAAGAACACTCCCAAATCATCACCGGGACATAATTGTTATGCGTTCAGTAGACATGTAAAGTGAGATAACAGCCACTGTTGGCAATGGGGAGACGGCTAGGTTCCTATTGGTCCCACTTACACTCTTATCTTTGATAAGGTTAGTGGTGTAGAGTATTCCTGCTCGGTCAATTCACTGCAACTGCAGTCTGTCACCACATCACGAGTTGGACGAAAAGCTCGTCCTCGTCTTCTTAATCTATCGTCACGTCCTTCCTCTGCCACGCCTCGCCGTAGTTTACGCTTCAGCGGTTTCTTCGGGGCAGCAATCACTAATTTATATACTTTGCAGGGCTATATCTTTGCCTAATACCCTGGAAAACCTTGCTTTTTATTGCTCAGAGCAACTTGGAAGAGTCTTCCGAGTTGCTATGGGACGATCCCGCTACTATTAGCGTCCTTTGGCCACTTACGAGTAATTCATAAAAATGTGATGCTACTTTTATCGGCTCTTACTTTTATCGGTTTTGAGTTGCTCTGAATAGATATAGGTAGAACAAATCTTTATATATACCACACATTACCCTAACTTAATAATATAGTTATAGATTTATGTTTTTCCTCCTAGTCGTGTGTAAATACACATATATGTGTATTTACCTAGTTGTATTTACCTAGTTATATTTTACAGGGCCTGAGCTCTGTATGGTCCCGTTCCCATATCTACATTTTATTTTGCTTCCTTAGTGTTTGTTGGCCGAAGCCACCACCCCGGGAGGCGGGACACAACCCTTGGCTAACATCCGGTACCCATTCATTTCTGGGTGTACAGGAGCTCAGGTTTTAAGAAGACCGTCCATCTTTCTCAACTCCGCCCGGGGATCGAACCCAGGATTTCTCGGTTGTGAACAGAGCGTGCTAACCACTACACTACGGAGAACCCCGTGTATCATTCACCCATGGTCTTGTCCACGCGAGTCAGACTCGCGATCGCCAGTTTCACCCCGGTGCGAGCTTGGAGCTTATTATTACCGATCTTTGGGTAATGCTGGGACCTCACCACCCCCCCCATCCCATTGCTCAAGGGGGTCAGTAACCGCCCGAATTTCTTATTTGAAAAATCCCCGAGAATGAGCGGGGTCGGGGATCGAACGCCGGACCACAGAATGGTGCCGGACGCCCTAACCGACTGAGCCGTTCAAGCGGTTCGTGTGTGTTTGTATGTGTATGTATGTAATTCACTCATGGTCTTGTCCACGCGAGTCAGACTCGCGATCTCGGTCTCAGAGATATCAAAGATCGGAAATAATGAGCTCCGAGCTCGCACCGGAGGTCATTATTACCGATCTTTAGGTAATGCTGGGACCTCTACCCCCCCCCCCCAATCCTCTTGCTCAAGAGGGACAGTAACCGCCCGAATTTCACAGTGGAAAAATCCCCGGGAATGAGCAGGGCTGGGGATCGAACACCGGACCACAGAATGGTACCTGACGCTCCAACTCACCAAGCCGTTTAGGCGACTTGAAGAGAGAGAGAGAGAGAGAGAGAGAGAGAGAGAGAGAGAGAGAGAGAGAGAGAGAGAGAGAGAGAGAGAGAGAGGTGTGTGTGTGTGTGTGTGTGTGTGCAATCTTGCAATGTTGTTTTGATATTACTCTAAGGAACTATTACTTAAATAGAAAACAAAAATACACACACACACACACACACACACACACACACACACACACACACACACACACACACACACACACACACACACACACACACACACACACACACACACTAATATACAGATAAGCAAACAAGCTCTTTTTTCTCTCATCATCATTATCCTCCTCATTTTCCTTATTTCTCTTTCCGTGCTTTCACCTTTGCTAATATCCTTTCTCCTCCCATATCTCCCTCCCTCCATCCTTACATCCTCTCTGCCTTCCCTTCTTCCCTCACCTGCTCCTTTCCCTGCTCTCTCCTGCCTTTAGGGAACAATATAAAAACATTAAATTTAGTTCAAACAATAAATTTTGCTATTTTTTGGTTTTGTGGCAATGGATTGGATGGCGCTGGACCAATAGGCGATGGCGAGGCATCAGGAGAAATAATAGAACAATTGGTGTGTTGGGAGGGAAGAATACAAAGGAATACAAAGGGAGAACAGACAGCAACAGCCCTACTGGGCGGGCCAAACGAGGTTGCCTGTGTGACTATTTTCTACCACTTGAGTTTTTTCGTGTTAGAGGTAAATTTTAGCAAAGCTGATGGCTCCTCCCCACCCACCTCTCCCTCCAAACAAGGTCGGCAAGAATAAGAAGTAAGAAACAAATCACCATACAGTATTGAAAAACTGCCATGGAATTTGATAGGAAAGAATATAAGAGAAACATACTCTAAAATCTAAACTAAAGCTAAAGCTACAGAAAAAAAAATACGTAGGGCCGAAGTGATCGAGTTGGGTAGTTGATGCTAGTGTGAGAAACTACAACTGCCTCGTTCTCTCTTACCTGATGACGTGACTGCCACTTTCACCAGCCGGCGATTGTTCACCTCTCAAGTGTTTGTTGGCCGGCTTTCACGTCAAAACCTCCACCTCCTTGTCCAGGGGTATGGATGTGGTCTAGCCAAGGTGATCCCAGAGCAACACAACTCTGAGATAGTCAGACAGCTCCCGCTCTTAATCCGACAACACCTCCACCACCTGCTGCTGTTTTCAATGTCCTGAAGGCACTTCTGGTGACTTGGGCTCCTTACCAGACTGACCTTCGACTGTTCCGACACCATTCAACACTCCCATCTGCTTGAGGTGTTTACTACGTTGCTGAGTGTTGTTGCCGCACGTATCATCCTCCAGGCTGCTGTACAGAGTTATTGTGTGCCAAACTTCTGCTCTCATATTACTATTGTTTAGTACCACGAGTAGTTCGTTGTTTGATGTTTTTGGCTGTTAGCCGATTATTGCCAGGGTTTGTTGTGAACATATATTCGGGGTATAATACTCCATGACTTTTCTTCCCCACCATTCTCAGGATACGACACCATTCTTACTACTAAAGTCTGGTTCACACTGGGCAAAAGTCGGCACTTTAAAGCGCCGGGAAGTCGGCCTCTAGCGGGCTAATGCGGAGATTACGTTCACACACGCAATTCGTTCCGGGAAACAAATGCTGGTTTGTTGTTGATGGACACCTGCCGCTGCCAGCAGTGGGTGGGCAGGTCACAGGTGGTGACGTTCAGGGCGAGGAGTTGAGCGCGTTATATTTACACTGTAATTAACAGGGTGGGCGAGGAAGCGTGGACACTGCAGCAGCAAGTGAGCAATGGTTTCCGGGACGTTCTTGTACCAGGGGCAGTGAGGGTCAGGCAGCAGGGTCAGGGGTCACATCGACAGGCTAGTGTGGCTGGCTTGTGTGTATTTGGCGCGTGAAAGATACGTTTTCGCGCACTTTATTATGAAGTAGTATTGATAGTTTAATTTTTTCCTTGATATCATCTACTAAATCAAACCCCATATTTAACCTAACATAATCTGATTTAAACTAACAACCGTTTCTGGCTGTAACTAAAGCGGAACATTTTCGGTATTATAATGTTTCGCCATTGGCATGGAAATTGGGGAAATTGGGATTCAAAGTAAGGATGAAAAGATCTACACGATGATGTAAGTTAAATTTGTTAGTTTTTAGTGCCCAATACCGAAATTATACCAATAATTGGGGTGAGTGGGGAAGAGGGTGGTGCTGGCTTCTGCGTTTGTTTGAATTTGGCGCGCGAAATTCTCGGCCACTCGGCATATAAAAGACCGATCGAACGGTGTGGGATTTTTTGGAAAAACATAGGCCGAGATGACTCCCAGCCTCAGTCCCAGACCTCTTCTCAGCCTTCTCAGTTTGTTTGCCGACAATAGCCCAGTGTGAACCAGGCTTAACACTGTGAGAGATGGCTATAAGTTATGTGTTGGTCCCCAAGGCTACGATACCAGGAACGTTCAGTTCTTCAGAATTTCGCGAGGTCCAGAAGGTTGAGAATTGCCGGTTCTTGGTATCAGAGACCAGAGCTGCACTGCTGGACATGGTATAGTACTGCCGGAGGGGTAGCTAAGGTGATTGACCACATACTCGTTAGCACTCGTTGGAGGATCTTCCATAACTGCAGGGTTACCAGGGTGTTGAGTTCTTTGCAACTGATCACAGACTTGTTGTTGCTACACTTAACCTTCATGTCAAGTGAAGGAATACCTAGGGTACTCCGTAGTGTAGTGGTTAGCACGCTCGGCTCACAACCGAGAAGTCCCGGGTTCGATCCTCGGGCGGAGCGAAGATAGATGGGTGGTCTTTCTTAAAACCCGAGCCCCTGTCCACCCAGCAGTGAATGGGTACCGGGTTAGACCTGTTCAGAAAACAATTTTTTCCTATTTTTATACCCCCCTGCAAGGTTTCCCATGCTTTTTGACCTGGAAAAGCCGAAAATCACAACCATTTTGAGCTAAAATGTCAGGAACTTTTGCCTCATTGGACCTCAAGATATTAAGCCCGCGACAGTAGAAAAGCGCCTAATATTGCCTTCCGCCAGACTTTTTTTCACCTGAGACTTTTGTTACAATTGGGATAGAACAACAAATTGGGTATCAAATTGAAGCATTTTTAATATTATTTCTGAAAAAACAATTCAAGAAAAAAAGACACATCATATCCAGAAAAAAAGCAAAATTTTCTGAAAATTTCATATAAATTTCATAAATATTACAATCTTGACATCAAAAAATGTGTGACAAAGACTCTAAAAACTATTTTCAAGTGGCAGAAAAAATCTATTGTCTATGTCAGAAGGACACTTCACAGTCATTTTTTCAGAGTTTGCTTCTTGAAGCTATCAAATCGCTCACGGTTGTATTCCACAGTTTGAAGAAGGTACTGTTTTTGCTGAGAATCTGTGGTAATGATGTTTGCGAAATCAGTCATCATCTTGACTCCCCGCTCAGCAATGTCATTCACTACTTTTACATTGCTGACATATTCCAGGGCCTTGCTGTAGTCATCACTCCTTGGCCATGTCGCCACAGGTTGCAGAAGCCAGTCATACTCAATGCCAAGGGTGTCAAGCAGAAGATGACTCTCTGGACCAACTAGATCAGCCAGAGTCGTCTTGGCTGTAACCTGAGGGAACATAGGTTTCCCTCGTCTGAAGCTATCTGGCTTCTCAGTGGCGTGCAGCTTGGCGAGCAATGTCCTGCTTCTCTTTGTCACTGAGTCTGCTACCGAAGAGAGCGAACGGCACAACCTCCTGTGTCAGGTATCACTTGTGTTTTCAAGTTTTGTAGCACTGTCTGAGCAATCTCTGGATCTGTTCTCTTGAACTTCATCATGTCCTTCATGAACAGCAGATCATTTGCAGGAGCATCTGCAGCAAGTGTAGATGACATCCACATGGGTGTATAGAACAGTCCTAGGAAGAGGTTGAGGCGTTCCAGCTTCACAACATTTTTCTTCATCGTACTCCAGCTGCTCAGCAAACATGAACATCTTCATAGAATACAGGTTTCTGGCCATCCACCTGGCCTGATGAATGGCTCCAGGACGACTCCAGTGGATTCCGCGGGGAGGCGTGTCTCCAAGGACGATCAGTGTAAGCTCAGCCATCTCACGGTAGTCAGCTCTAGGAGGCTTCTCCGACCTCAGGATTTCCTGTAGTATTTCCTTGCACTCTTTCTTCTTTTTATTCAACCATTTTTGTCTGATGGACAGGGTTGTAGGGTTGTCTGTGGTAAGATCTGTCCAAACGTCCTTGAAGTGCTTGAACCAAGGATTCTCTGGGCTCTTGACCTTGCCAAACAGATTCTCCCATACAGCATCAACAACCAGCACTTCTAGAATGTGGTGTCTGCAGGCCAGGTAGAACACCTTCCTGTCAAGCTGTTGCTCCAGAAGCTTGGCAGCTCCCCGATGTACTCCACTGTTGCTGGCCGTTGTGTCAAACACAAGGGCAGTGATCACTCCAGTAAGCCCCCATGCCTCCAGCAAATCCATGGATGCCTCTGCCTGAGCCGTTCCTGTTGAGCTGTCTATCACTGGTACTCCCAGTAGCTTGCCTTCAGGATATGCAGGTGGTCCTGAGACAAGCACAGCCAGAGTCTCTGACGTGGTCCCAGGATCACTTCCCAGGACATCTCTCAGCATCTTGCCATCCCAGTGGAGAGCAGCATACTTGGGAGGGTCCTCGCTAAATGCTGCCATGTACTCCTGGCTGATGTGGTACCTTGTCAGCATCTTGTTCCGTTTCGTTGTTGAGGTTGAGATGACAAACTTGTCCAGGTCAGCTCCACCAGCCTTCAATGTAGCAGAGACTAAGGCTGTCACTTGATTGTCAGACAATCCCAGACGATCAGCGGTACTGCAGATGTCAACACACTCCATGACCCTCCTGGGAAATGTGAGAGTCACAGTGTCTTGGTGATGTGAACACCCAGGACGAGGTTGTTGGTAATCCATGTCCTCTGCATTCCCTTCACTGTCGGTTGGGTCAGCCCAGGTAGACACATCAGCAGCAGTCCTTCGCTGTGTGGCAGCTGAAAAATTGTAGAAATTTTGTGACAAATTCATATCTTGTTCCTCTCTCTGCTGCAGTCTTGCAGCCCTCTCTGCTTGCTGCTGGGACCCTGACTCAAATATCTTGTCATGACCAGACATGTGGGCTTTCTCTCTGTCTTCTGATCCTGGTAGAACCTGATGTCCTTGTCCTTCTTCTCCCTTGATAGCAGTCGGTTTCTCTCTATTTCCTGATGGCATCTGAAGCTCCTATGTCGAACAGGCTATCTAATTCCAGGACAAAGGCACTCCTTTTCCTTCCAGGGTCACCTGTTCTACCTTATTCCTTGCTAGATCTCTGTGCTTTTTGTGAAGTGTCCATGAAATGCTGCGCTGCATTGTACTTGGTCATGGTCTTGATCCTAGCCATCTGCCAGAATGGGATGATAGCCTCCACTGTTTCATTGGCGAGGTCTTGATGCTTAGGATTCCCTGTATTTTCTGGCAAACTCTGGAGATGGAGGAAGTACTGGAAGGCCTGTCTGTTGGTGGGTAACTGGGAGCCACTGATGCTGGATGATGGGTAGCCGATCAGGAAGGTTTCTGTAGCAGATCTAGTAGCAGGTCGGCGTGACGCTTGTCTCTGGACTGCAGGTGGAGGTTCTGAGATGTCAACTTTGCGTCCTCGGAGCTCCTTGCTTACTGCCATAGTGAAGTTATCTTGTGAAGTATCTCTGGATTTGTTAGCAGGTTTCAACAGATCTGCAACAAACATAACAGACCATTAGATGTCATGCTAAAACCATTGTGAATTTGTGACTAGAGTGAAATAAATTATATTTAGTTTAATTTTTTTGAAAATTTGTCTGTAAATATCACATGTAATATTTCCATAAATGTTTCTATGCATTTTGATGTTTCAGTCAGCATCTAATTACTTGCTTTAACCTGCTTATGCCCATTTATTGGTGAAAAAATAGGCGAAAACAAACATCAAAATGCTCCGAAACTGGCGTTTCAGAAAACGTGTATAGAATAGAACTTCATGCTTCATGAAGCAAAGGTTCCTGACATTTTGGCTTATAATGGTTGTAATTTTCGACTTTTCCAGGTCAAAAAGCATTGGAAACCGTGCAGGAGGGTATAAAAATAGGAAAAAATTGTTTTCTGAACAGGTCTAGTACCGGGTGTTAGCCGGGGGTTAATTTGTGACCCCCCTCCCGGGGTGGTGGCTTCGGCCAACACTAAGCTGCAGCGGTAGATCACTATGGCTCTGAGGAATTATCCTCTAAACAAACAAACAAACAAACAAACAAAGTCTAGAAGAATCTCAATCTCACCATACTGTGATTCATCTTTAGAAGCTAAAGGACTTGACATGTCCCCATGAGTATCCAGTGGCAGTCTCAGATCGGTTAAAAGTGACGGTGTCCTCAAGAACCCTGTATAACTATGGGATACCCTCAAACGTGAAACTCTCCCAAGCTGCCAAGGAGTGTATTAGGGAGCGCCCGAGGTCAAGGCGTGGTTTTCTCTCGACGGAGACGCTGGAGAATATCGAGGAGAGTCGCGTTGCTAGGCTTGCTGTGAACCAGAACCAGTACAGGGCTCTGTCAAGCATAACTAGAACTCCACTGGGGAGAGAAAAGGAGAGAGAGGCATGTCAGGAGTCTCGGTGAGGATGTCGAGGGCCATTTGAACACTAATGATCTCCGACCCACCTACCGAGCCCTGAAGAAGCTCCGTTCCAAGTTTTCATCTCGGGCGAGCGCTATCCGAGCAGCAGGTGAGTGCCTCGTGTCGGACATGGATTGGCAGATGTCTCGTTGGGCTGAGTACATTGAGCAGTTGTTCACGGTGGACCATCCAATAGAGGCGTTTTGGTTAAGGATATAGATACTACATACCGCCAGAATTTTAATTTCCTCATTTCTTTTGTGGACCTCGAAGATTGTTCATATACGAGTGGTTGTTCATAAAATTCTTATGTACATATTCTTATAATTCATTTAAAGCTGGTTTCGTGCCTTATAATGAGGTAACAACATATTTTTTGAAGTTTTGTTGATGTGGTCATATACGTCAAGGGATGAATATATATCGGTTTTACACATGTGTATGTATATTTCTTGATCTATACTTTTATTTGAATACTCCCAGTGGTCACCAGCAAAGGTATGAAAACAACAAATCAAGATTTTAGTCAAAGAGATCCCATCGACAGAGACTGCAGGCGCAAAGGAACAAATTGGGCACAGAAGGTTATGTTTAGTCTCTTAACTCATGTATGCAGGAACTATTCACTATTTGAGAAACAAATAAGAGTTAAAGTAATCGTCCAGACCCATTTTTTCTTTGCATAATTATGTTCAATGTTGATTCAAAATACCTAATCCACAAAAAAATATTCATTTCCACGCCTTATTTCCCTAAAAACATGACTTGTAAAAAGCGCGGGAAAAACTACAGCCTCATTCCAGCCGTGGCACGAAACATGCTGGTGACGTCACATCGGGAAGCCTTCCAGCCCTGCCTGATACAGATACACGGAGACTTAGAAAAAAACATAGTACTTGAAGAATTTTGGGCGTTTGTGATAGATGTTTTTTGCGATATGACATATACTTGCATCCTTCATGGGCACAGCAAAAACGCTGTACCTTTCCAGAGAGCTTAGCACCCATTTCCGACCTATTTGGCCAGGTTATGTGTGTGCAGCGCCAGTAAGAGGCGGGTGAGAGCTGCGCGGTGTGAAACACATTGTATTGTTAACTATTAACTACTTATAAATGAGGTTTCACCCCTTGAGGCCCAGAACGTATTTTCCATTGTAATTTGGGTACCATTAGACGATTTTCAGTGACTATAAGCAATATTTTATAGATATGACCTGTTTAGTATCCTTGTTGACTAACTAATTAGGTATATTAAGTTACTTTTCGTTATTTTATGGCTCGATAACATACAATTTTTTATAGCTAAGGAAAAACCTGGGTGTGAAGGGGCTAAATACTTTGTGTACATTTAATTATATAATAAGACCATATCATTCTACGAACGATTCGTTTTTTGAGGACAAAACAATGAGTTTGTATACATACCTATAAGTTATGGCAGAGTTGCTTTTGCGACGTTGCCAAGTAGGGTGACCAGGTCACCGCGCTTGACCAGGTCATTAATTCATTCAAGGTCATCCACCATGGAAGCTTCCCCTACAACTCGCTCACGTGTTCTTCACATTTAAGCCAAGGAAATTATTTACAACGCAAATAAATATTTCTTAGAAGTGAAGGCAAACAGAGGACCTTTAGGAGGGAGGAGAGGAGGAGAGAGGGAGGGAGAGCGGGTGAGAGAGAAGTATTGTATATTGTAGGTGATGGGGGTGAAGTGGCACCACAGCTGGCGGTTATACGCCTCAGGCGGGTACATCTAAAGTGACTTGATAAATTGGAAAGACTATGCTAGTCTTTCACTATTATCAGTACTACTACTACTACTGATAATAGTGAAAATAATTGAAAATAATCATGATGGTCATTCATGAGAAACGGAAGGATTTCATCCAAGGTGTAATAACAAATCGACATATATATCATTCAATCCCCCACCCCCCTTCCTCTCTCTCTCTCTCTCTCTCTCTCTCTCTCTCTCTCTCTCCTCTCTCTCTCTCTCTCTCTCTCTTACCCAGTAAAATACGAAAACTCAAATTTCCAATCCAAGGGAAAGTTTAACGCACTTTAAAGTTTTCCTCAGTCTTTATATTAACCAATGCAGCATGCATAATCCTTACATCTCTTATCTTACATTATCATTATTACTATTATTATCTTAATCATTATCTTTATCATTAACACATTTTTATGCTACGATCAGTGTTGTAATTATTATTATCATGTCAATGGGGTTTGGATAAGAGAGAAATAGAGAGAGAGAGAGATAGAGAGAAAATAAAAAAGTATCCCACCCATCTATTTGTCAGGCCAAGCACTATCTTTCAAGCTTAGTCCTTTCCCGTAACACTCGCGTTTAATTTGCAGCCTTGAGGAGCACCATCCGTCATGTTTTAGCCAGGTAACACTGCAGGACGCAGGTGACACACACACACACACACACACACACACACACACACACACACACACACACACACACACACACACACACACACACACACACACACACACACACACACACACACACACACACACACACACACACACACACACACACACACACACACACACACACACGTCACACTTTATAGTGGATGAAAGAGGAGTAAAAAGGTATATAACGTAAATAGCTATGAAACAAATATAGACAGGAACAGGGAACGAACAGAAGGATAGAAGGATATAAAGTTTAGTATTTGGGAGGGAGTAGATAATTACAAATGAAATATAAAAGCATTAGCAAAGGAATACATAAATAAAGAGGTTTTTTCCCTTCTTTCATTCATATTATTATCTTTTCGTCTATATTTCGTTTACATATCCTATTTTACGCTATTTTACGGAATATATTTGTTTCTTCATTTATCAATATTATTTTTTATTACGTGTAGCATGACCTGACAAAGCACATTCAGTCAAGCGAGGTCCTCTGGCCCACGCCTCAGTTATGGGCATTACACCGTGGCAATGATATAGGTCACGGCGGAAGGATAGATAGAATGCGATTAAAAAAAATGAACGAATTACATAATGTCGAATTACATAAGGGAAAGCTGGGAGGCATTACCAGCTCGCTCTCTCTCTCTCTCTCTCTCTCTCTCTCTCTCTCTCTCTCTCTCTCTCTCTCTCTCTCTCTCTCTCTCTCTCTCTCTCTCTCTCTCTCTCTCTCTCTCTCTCTCTCTCTCTCTCTCTCACACATGCACATTACCCCCAATCTCATTACCCCTCCACACCTGCACAACACACACTTGTCATCACGCTCAGACTCAGGTGTGTTTCGTGCACACCATATCTCAAGCTTATCTTAATCTCTCTCTCCCTCACGCTCTTACTCCTTCTCTCTCTCACTGCCCCTCCCCTAATGTGAATTATTTCTAATTATCTCTCTAATTTTACCCAACGAGAGGTAATGCGGCGAGGGTGTGTATGTAAAAAAAAGGTTACTAGAAATATACAAAAATGATGATAACAATAATAGTATAGTTTATTAAGGAGAACTTAAATATATGTGAAAATATCTATAATAATATAAGCGAAAGTGTGTGTGTGTGTCTGTGTGTGTGTGTGTGTGTGTGTGTGTGTGTGGTATAGGTTCCGCCCCCCGTGGCGCAATCCCATCATATGGCACATTTTTGAAACCGGGTCGAGCAGGGGAAGTTTTTAAGCCCACTTATGAGATGATCCGATCAGATTTTTTTTTTTTTTTAGCAGCCTATTAGCGAGAATTGTGAAAAAAAGTGGGTTGCGAGAATTGAGGAAACCTTGATGTAGGGTGATGGGGAATGGGTGGGGTAATGGGTAATGGGTGTGGGGTGATGGGTGAGTGAATGGGTGGGGGTGATGGGTTGGGGGTGATGGGTGAGGGAATAGGTGGGGGGTGATGGGTGAGTGAATGGGTGTGTGGTGATGGGTAATGGGTGAGTGAATGGGTGGGGGTGATGGGTAATGGGTGAGTGAATGGGTGGGGGGTGATGGGTAATGGGTGAGTGAATGGGTGGGGGGTGATGGGTAATGGGTGAGTGAATGGGTTGGGGGTGATGTGATTTCAGGAAAGTTAGAAGGGGCTATTTGGAGAGTCTGTGTTTGGTGGGCCTAAGGCCCACCAAACACAGGTGGTAGGCCGAAGGCCCACCAATAGCCCTCCGCAGGAGCTAGCCAAAAAGTCCGCCCGGAGGGCGGCTTTGCGGCTAGTATATAATAAATGAGAGGATAATATGAAGGTGGAAA
This sequence comes from Chionoecetes opilio, assembly GCA_016584305.1. Lineage (NCBI taxonomy): Eukaryota > Metazoa > Arthropoda > Malacostraca > Decapoda > Majidae > Chionoecetes > Chionoecetes opilio. Next base: position 126,655 of record JACEEZ010013982.1, read on the forward strand.
ACCATGAAAAAAACATTTAGTTATCGTTAGACATATCATGGAAAACAAGTTAGGAAATACAAAGACAAGGGCTAATTAGAGAAAATGGGAAGCGTGGGTACTAGAAGTTCCAAAAAACTGGATGTTAAAGAAACACTTTTTTGAGGAAAGTAAATATAAAAAAATATAAAAATGTGACCAATGATTACTTATGTCTGTCACACGTGTCTGTTTCTGAGTGTTTTTTGTTTGTTTTTGTTTACTCGGCCACCGCCTCCCCATGTCACCTGTCTCTCTCTCCACACACACACACACACACACACACACACGGCGCGTCATTCTGTGGTCCGCCGGATCGAATCCCTGCTCGCTCCAGGGGATTTTTTACAGACAAATGTGGGCAGTTACTGTCACCCTTGAACAATGAGGATTTTTTGTTTTTTCTTTATTTTACATTTCGGTTTAGAACGCCTATAGGCAGTGACCTCCAGGGCTCGGATGGTAGGGTCTGGAGGTTCACTTGAGGGCTATGACGGGCCACCATGAGCAAGGCGCAGGCAGAATTTTTATATTGACACCTGTGATTAGAGGCTCATGCCTGTGGACCCCCTTTGTCATCCGATGCACCCGCCGTCGAAGGTAGAGTTAATGGGCAGCATGTGGGTGTTCTTGGCCCACTCGACGATTGCCGAAAGATTTTGGCACCTGGCGGGATTCGAACTCGGTACACCGAGCACTCCACACCTTATGTGGTATGGGAGGTCCCAACGTGACACAAAGATCGGTCACTATGAGCTCCAACCTCGCTCCGTGAGGGTAAAAATAGCGATCGCGAGTCCAACCTGCGTCGACAGGACCGTGGGTGAACACACAATACTGTTACCTAAGCTTCAACTCGCTAATGTCCAAATGTTTGTTTCCTCATTTCCCTTCCTTGCCTCATATCATTGATGGATGGAAAGTGTTGCACGAACTTTCCTAAAGAAGAAATAAAAGGCAATTATTTATTTTTCCTTCTGATAGAGAGGGAGAAGTAAAAAAAAAAATGTTTTTTAATGCGATCTGTAAAGGAGTATGATGAAAATGTATATAAAGGAGAGAAGATTAAGAGATGTAAAAAAAAAGGAAAATAAAAAGTTTTTTTATCGCTGCTTCTGACATCTTTTTCTTACATACGATTCTCTCTCTCTCTCTCTCTCTCTCTCTCTCTCTCTCTCTCTCTCTCTCTCTCTCTCTCTTTCTCTCTCTCTCTACACCTCTCTTCTTCTTCCAACTCTCTCTCCTCTCTCGCTCTCTCTCTCTCATCCTCTTTCTGCTCATCGTTTCCACCTTGTAATTACATGCTATCTCGTTCCAATATTATTCATCCATCTATCCATCCACACGCACATACATACATACATACGGACACTCGCACTAAAACACATATCCATACACAGACAAACACATATTCAGAGAAGGGAAAGTTAAGGGAAGGGGAGGCATATACATCACAGGGAAAAAATATAAATACGACCATTCGAGTGGACAGATACAACAAATGTGTGATATAGATAAATAGATCGTTAGAATTATAGATACATTGACTAATACATATATACTGACAGGTAAGCTCACAGATAAGGGTGACATATTAAAAAGGTGAGAGGTAAACAGAGCTACACGTGAGTAGATATGAAGGTATAGCCAGTATACACGAATGCTATTAATGTGATTGCTAAGTAATAATATCTATCTTTCTCTCTCTCTTTCTATTTTTGCTAGGATGACTGTTTCAAATTAATGGAAGCTACATATGCACAATTCAACCCCCACCAACACAGTCACCTCACCAACAACCTTCACTATAAGAACTACTACATAAATACTACTACTACTTCTATCCTACCCCACCATCAATACAAAACCACCATTACTCTTCCACATTAATAAAAAAAATACGAAAAATGGCAATTCATTAAAAAGAACATGCGTGAGATGAGTAAAAAGAGGAAAAAAGAGGAAAAGAGCTAATTAGTCCAACGAGAAGATAATGAAGAGAGAGATAAAGAGAGAGAGAGAGAGAGAGAGAGAGAGAGAGAGAGAGAGAGAGAGAGAGAGAGAGAGAGAGAGAGAGAAAAAAAACTCAAAATAATAGAAAATTGAGGTCAGTATTTCACGACACCTAATTGACCCCCAACCTCGTGCTAATGACCCTTCAAGAGGGGGGGGTGGGAGCGTAATGGCCTCATAGTTCATCTCATATGCGGACTTAACTCTTGGCCCTGTCACTCCTCTCCCTTCTTCCCGAACTCTCCTCTTTCCTTGTATCTTCTTTCGTACTCATTCATAAACTCTTAATTTCTTCTTTGTTTTTATCTTTTTTTTCTTATATTAGTTATTCTTCTTTCTTTCTGTTTAGTCCTCTCTCTCTCTCTCTCTCTCTCTCTCTCTCTCTCTCTCTCTCTCTCTCTCTCTCTCTCTCTCTCTCCTCTCTCTCTCTTCTCTCTCTCTCTCTCTCTCTCTCTCTCCTCTCTCTCTCTCTCCTCTCTCTCTCTCTCCTCTCTCTCTCTCTCTCTCTCTCTCTCTCTCTCTCTCTCTCCCTCATTATTCTTTCTCAACTTTATTCTGTCCATTTTACTTCTCCCTTTTTAGCGGTCCTCCTCCTTCTCTTTTCTTTCATTCTCCTTTCCCTGTTCTTTCCTTTTAGCTCTCATTAACACGTTAATTGTGCTACATTTCTTTATTTTTAACCCTCTTTCTAATTCTTCTCTTCCCCTTGCATCCAATTTCTTTAACTATAAACTAATCATCCTTGTTTTTTCCTTTCTCTCTCTTCCTTTTTCCTCTTTCCCCCACTCCCTAAATTCTCACATATACTTCTTCCCTTCGCAAATTTCAGTTAATTCCTTACATCCTTTTCTTCCCCCATGTCCTGAATCCTCCCATTCTCTATTTCTTTGCCCCATATATTTCGACCTTCCCCTCCCCCCCCGTCGCCTCCGTGGTGTAGTGGCTAGCGTGCCTGGCTACGAATATGCGGGCCCTGACTCGAATCCAGGACAGGGCAAGTCGGCGACCAGCCAACACAACTGTTTTTTCCTCCCTTTCGGGGTTGATATATGGGTACCTGGGGAAGGTAACTGTGGTAATCCGGATGTAACACTAGCCCTGTGTCCCGGGGTAACGGGTCCTCACCCACCACAGGCCTGAATGGGCTAAATAGGTCTGCTCAATGGGCTAATGCCACGGAGATGAGCACCGAGGGCCACGCGCAACATAGCGTATGCCCCCATCTTTACCTTTACTCTCCCCCGTCCTATAATCTGTCCATTCTTCCCATCGTTTTATAGTCACCTTCCACCCCTCTTCCTCACTACATCTCTTATGTTCTACTCTTATGTAGAACCAGTCATGCCCAACACAGCGTCATATTCAGAGGCTCTAAACTCTAGAATGAAGCTCCACTAGATATTAAAACCAGACCCTTTAACTAATTTAAATTACAAGTTAAACTATAGTTAAGAACTGCATACTAAGACTCTTACAGTTTGATACAATTGTAATTACAGAGTGCCATACAGCAATCTTATTAGAACATCATATATGTGGTGTAATTCATAGCAGCTGGTATTATTATTATTATTATTATTATTATTATTATTATCATTATTATTATTATTGTTGTTGTTGTTGTTATTCCTATTATTGTCATTAATTATTATTGTTAATATTATTATTATTATCATTTATTATACTTTTTAGTACGATTATTATTATTAATCCTCTACTACCACTACTACTACTACTACTACTACTACTACTACACTACTACTACTACTACTACTACTACTACTACTTAATATAATAATAGGATTATTATTATTGCTACTACTAATATTAGTTATTATTATTTTTTTTTTTTTTATTATTATTATTATTATATTGTTATTATTACTATCATTATTTTTTTTTTATTACAACACTACTACTACTACTACTACTACTACTACTACTACTACTACTACTACTACTACTTTTTATACTACTAATTGTATTTCCCGTATTCACGACTGCTCTAGCTAACCAGTAGTGCATAGCGTCCATAAGGAGCCACGAGCTCAATGGACAAGATTTATACCTATAAACTGTTATTAACTTGTTTTGTAAATATAATGTTAATAAACAATCAATCAAATCTTATTCCTCCCAGTTTACTTTACCTCTCTCTTCCACTTTCCTAGTAGGCTGTCGGAAATGTCATACAATTTTTTTTATCATCATACGTCTGGCACCTAACTTGCCATTTGGAGCAAGGTAAGAAAACTTTTCACTTTCATTTTTTTTCATCGCTCCCAAATCTGACATATTAAACTCATTAATTTCATAAGCATCATTATAGCCATTTTCCTTCTATATTTGGTCGATTTTGTTTTGCATATTAAGGTTACAAACCGATTCGAAACCTTAATTTGCATTTTTTATTAATACGTGCTATATTTCTCTTTTTTTTATTCCTGATTAGTTTCACATTTTACCTTGCTTAACGGGATATTAATAACCTCTACAACACAGTCACTTTGGCAAAGGCTTCGAGCAGGTGCGGTATGACCTTTCTACGCGGCAATGGAGACTTACGTAGATAGCAGCGGTTGTTTAATTATTCTTCCGTGAAAGTCTCCCGTCTAGCAGTGTGAAAGCTTAATAAAGAGAGAGAGAGAGAGAGAGAGAGAGAGAGAGAGAGGAGAGAGAGAGAGGAGAGAGAGAGAGAGAGAGAGAGAGAGATAACAGAGTGAGAGATAAAACATATCGCTTAGATAACAGTAAAGTCGCCAGGACAATTTTTGTTCCTTTTTATAGACGTGTGGTGGCGTTAATACTTTCATTTCTACATCCATGATTTCAGGAAAGTTAGAAGGGGCTATCTGGAGAGTCTGTGTCATATTGTGTCTTCATCTGTGTCATATTATGGCTATGAATGAACAAATGACGAAAATATCACCAAAGTGGCTACCAACAATAAAATCGCCATCTAGTTTTTATTTACTGAGTGTCCTACCGCCGTCGTCGTCGCCCGAAAAAAAAACGAGTAGGGAAATTTGAAACCGTATATACTCTCAGATACAAAGCATAAAACAACGCTGAAACAGGGTAGCTTATACAGTCATGATATAAACTACTGTGTATCATCTTCAGTGGCACATAAAAATCAGTAGTAATGCTATAATTCGTAATATATGGCGCCTGGCGACATTATGCAGGTGGCGACTTTACTGTTATCTACGTTAATAAAAGTCCAAGGAAGAGAAGGGGGTCTTATTATTACTTCATTACTACTTTAATCCATGAAAAAACATAAAGGAAAAATAATAATCTTATAGACACTCAAGCAGAATCCCCTCAATAAAAAAACATGGATATGAAGAAGAAGGAAAAAAAAGAAACGAAAATATGAAGTGAACAAACTAAACAAAGCCAAAAAAAATAATAAGGTGTTGACTATCTCTATGAAGTTATCAATATCAAAAAGATAAACCATCTCATTGGGAAGTATGTGCCACGTACTATTGCTTTTTACTCTATGTTTACTTTTAATCGTATACATTTTGGGTAAGAAAAGTAAGAGGTACCTTTTATACATCAACTTTCTCTAGCTTCAATTTCTTTATCCGTGTTCCTCTTCCTTTCTTAATCCCAATAATTAATAATCAATAATATCTGAAAATTCCATCCAAAAATCCATATAATTCAATCCAAACCTTTTTATTATATTCCTCCTTGCCTCACTTTCAGTCATTTTTTATTATAATTATCTTTATAATACCTAATTTACTCTTTCTCTTTTGTTACACAGGGAACCAACACTTTCGTTTCTTCACTCCGTTATTTCTTTTTACCCGTATTGTTTACCTATTATTTATCTCCATCTGCCTCTATTGAGAGGGATATAAAGAGATAGAGAGAAAGAGAGAGAGAAGAGAGAGAGGAGAGAGAGAGAGAGAGAGAGAGAGAGAGAGAGAGAGAGAGAGAGAGAGAGAGAGAGAGAGAGAGAGAGAGAGAACAAAAATATTCATTTACGTAAACGCATGCAACTGAATCAAGTCAATGATTAAACAAACACAGAAACGTGTTCAATAATATAAGATGAAACAAAAAAGTACAATGATAATTATAATATATATATATATATATATATTAATAAAGCGAAAGTGTGTGTGTGTTATTCTGTGTGTGGTTGTGTGTGTGTGTGTGGTGTGTGTGGTATAGGTTTCCGTCCCCCGTGGCGGAATCCCATCATATACCTATTTTTGGAACCAGGTTGACCAGGGGAAGGTTTTAAGCCCACTTATGAGATGATCCGATCACTTTTTTTCTCTTTCTTTTAGCAGTCTATTAGCGATAATTGTGAAAAAAGTCGGTTGCGAGAATTGAGGAAGCCTTGATGTAGGGTGATGGGTAATGGGTGAGTGAATGGGTGGGGTGATGGGTAATGGGTGTGGGGTGATGGGTGAGTGAATGGGTGGGGGGTGAGGGAATAGATGGGGGGTGATGGGTAATGGGTGAGTGAATGGGTGTGTGGTGATGGGTAATGGGTGGTGAATGGGTGGAGGGTGATGGGTAATGGGTGAGTGAATGGGTGGGGGGTGATGGGTAATGGGTGAGTGAATGGGTTGGGGGTGATGTGAATGGGTTGGCGTTAATACATACATTTATACATCCATGATTTCAGGAAAGTTAGAAGGGGCTATCTGGAGAGTCTGTGTTTGGTGGGCCGAAGGCCCACCAATAGCCCTCCGCAGGTGCTAGCCAAAAAGTCCGCCCGGAGAGCGGCTTTGCGGCTAGCATATATATATATATATATATATATATATATATATATATATATATATATATATATATATATATATATATTATAATACACATTATTTTTCAGATATTTTACTAAATGAGTTTAGTACTGAAACTGGTCAATGGTACTTAAGTTATCTTCTATCTCCCGCCTTATATCTATTATAATAATATAAGCGAAAGTGTGTGTGTGTGTATGTGTGTCTGTGTGTGTGTGTGTGTGGTATAGGTTCCGCCCCCCGTGGCGGAATCCCATCATATACCACATTTTTGGAATCAGGTTGACCAGGGGAAGGTTTTAAGCCCACTTATGAGATGATCCGATCACTTTTTTTGTCTTTTTTTTGCAGCCTATTAGCAATAATTTTGAAAAAAAAGTGGGTTGCGAGAATTGAGGAAACCTTGATGTAGGGTGATGGGTAATGGGTGGGGTGATGGGTAATGGGTGTGGGGTGATGGGTGAGTGAATGGGTGGGGGGTGATGGGTGATGGGTGAGGGAATAGATGGGGGGTGATGGGTAATGGGTGAGTGAATGGGTGTGTGGTGATAGGTAATGGGTGAGTGAATGGGTGGGGGGTGATGGGTAATGGGTGAGTGAATGGGTGGGGGGTGATGGGTAATGGGTGAGTGAATGGGTTGGGGGTGATGTGAATGGGTTGGCGTTAATACATACATTTCTACATCCATGATTTCAGGAAAGTTAGAAGGGGTTATCTGGAGAGTCTGTGTTTGGTGGGCCTTCGGCCCACCAAACACAGGTGGTGGGCCAAAGGCCCACCAATAGCCCTCCGCAGGAGCTAGCAAAAAAGTCCGCCCGGAGGGCGGCTTTGCGGCTAGTAGTATATATTACTCTTGCAACTTTCATTGCATCTGTAAATATGTCATATGAAAAAAGATTAATTAATTACATGCACAAAAATAGAAGATAATAGCGTGGCTATAACGGTAATCAATTTCATAGGTACCCCGTCACAGCCCGGTGAAGAGTGAGCAATAATAGTTGCAGTAAAACTGTTAACTCTTGTTGGTTTTGTGTTTATGTTAAAGAAATGCTTTGAATTACAAATATTAATTAATTTAGACACATACCTATCTTGATCCGACTTAAATATATAGATTAAAATCTCCAGAAATGTATGTTATTTTAGTCTCATTACTTTTTTTTGTAAGAATTTCATCAAAATTTCTTAAGAACACTAACGTCATAATGGGGTCTTCTATATATGTTGCCAACAAAAATGTTACCATGAACCTGGTCACACCTCAACAAATATTGTTTCCATGCATGCATTTGTAATAGTCATATCCGTTATTTTAAAACTGACATAACACGTCTTCAGGTATAATGCAACTTCTCCACTTTCTCTAGTAAGACTGTTAGAGTACATACTACATTGTATATTGGGGAATGTTATACAAATGTTGTATATCAGGTGTCTGATATACAACCTGTATATGATATGTCTGCATATAATATGTCTGAATATTTAATAATTTTAATCAATAATATATATATATATTATATATATATATTATAT